>OX465295.1:27793994-28393994 GCA_949987735.1 Leucophora obtusa
TCACACAATTGACATATTAATTCTGTAAGAACTCTAGCTTTTCTTACTTCTCTCAAGAGAGTGTGTACAATCGGTTCAAAACAGGGATGCGCAAAATTGATTTGCAATTGTATTAGTGAGCAGGAGAGAGATCTGTACTGAAAAAAATTGAGCGAATTAAAAAATATGTCTTTTACATATTTGTTAATCTCCATATTTTTATACAATCTTAATGACATTTTCTGCAACCTATTTTTATAGATTTTAAACAAAATCTTCTATTTCTAATCAAAATCTTCTATGTTAATACTTTTATGACAAATTTTTTTTTTCTTTATTTCTATTAAAGGTATACTATGAAAGATTTTACTATGGAAATAAGCATAATGTCTTTTAATAACATATTCCCTAGATTCCTGAAAAGTTTTATAACGTAAAAGGCATTGCTTGATATCAAAAACATTTTTCATCATATATTTTCTGAATGTCGTAATTATTTTTTTTCAATGCACATGAAAAAAATATCAAAACACCCGTTAAGCATGTGCACTCGTCGCTGTCTCAGTGACGACTAAATTAAAGAGCATAAGAATATGTGTGAGGTAGTAATTTCACAATTGTGCTATGAAACGCGCACCCCTGGTTCAAAACCACATAAATTCTACGACATGTTTCACTAGAATACAATGAACCCGAACCCGTTTCAATGAAATCAAATTTTATTCCAATTAAAACAAATAACCAAAAAGCAGAAAATGAAAGTTAAGAAATTGAAATTTATATGCAATTTGACATCTATAACCGCACACTGAGGAAATTGTGTACATGCTATTTATCAATTTTTCACTGATTCAATTAAGTTTCGCTGGAATTCGTCCATTGAAAGTTTTCATTGAACTGATGCAGTTTTTGATAACATTTTATGAAAAATTTCATATTTATTAAAAAATTTATACACCCAAAAAAAAGTTTTATTAAAAAGAGCTTCATAAAAATAATGAAGCTTTGTCATTCACTTTGGGAAGAAAACTTCATTAGCTTACTGAAAATTTTCATTAAAACTCGTCTGACGAAATGCTATCTGCGTAAGTTCGCTCAAACTTTAGGTTATTTTTTTATTATTAATGGCCCTTAGAAAATTTTTGCAGCGTAAATTAGTATTTTCGGTAACTGAAATTCAACTTAACTATTTTTTTTATATCGAGGTCTCGATTTTTATTTCTTCAGGGGAGAAGGAAGAATCTTAATAAAATCTTCAAAACTTTAGATATAACATTTATTTAAATGCAATATTAATTTTTTTGCGGCAGTATTTACTATTGTTATTAAATTACTAATATTTGCCAAACCAAAAATCTCAGCAATTCTTTCTGCCATTTTCAATGATATTTTAGTAGCTTTGGCAAAATTTTTGCAGACCTTTGTCTACTAAGAAAATTTTTAATTAAAAAAAACCTCAGATTCCAAAACTTTTCAACCTTGGAATATTGAAAGTTGTTTTAAATATAGCGAGTATATATACCACGTTGATATTTAACAAATACAGGCAGATCTTTGTGTTTTTATTGATAAAAAATTAAGGAAATACATTAATTTTGTATTAAACGATTAATCGATTAATCGCCAATTTTCTCGATTAACCGACCCGAATAACCGGTTAATCAATTTTAGGCATTTTTCGAATAATGCATTAACCGGTTAACCGCCTACGTCGAATAATTGGAAACACTATTCGATAGCAATGATTGTTACTTAAAACATTACAAAGATTAAAACTAAGTTGGAGCTGAAGCATTACGATCCTTTATTACAAATATGAGTGTAACAATAGTTATTTGTGTTCTTTTATATACACTTTAAAAACGTGATTTTTTAAAATTTCGAACGCTTACAACTGCGGGAATCTTTGGTAATTGGACTATGTACGGAACTTATAAAAGGTTAGCTACATCGATGTTTTTTTCGGTTGACCTAAACCATTTTGACAACAATGAAAACAATAGGTCTGTTCGGGTACTCAACATTGGGATCCCGCGGGATCCCAATTTTACCAAAAAGCGTTTCTTACTGCACAATTGGGTAAATGAGAGCTGTCATGAGAGAGTAATATTCTTGTTCTTCTTGCCCGAAGAAGCCCAGACTTTTTTCGTGTAAGTTTGGGTAAATTGTTTTTATCAGCTGTTATATCATCTGTTGGATTCAACTAGTTCAATTGAACTATTCACTTATTTGAACCAAAGACCTAGTTCACAACTAATAGCTCTTTTAGTTCAATCGCTCATTTTATTCATTCAGAAAAATATGTGTATCATTTACAAAAATTAGCGTAAAAGTTGCAAAGGCTTATCGGTAATGTTACAACTCCATAAAATTACCGACAAGTTTTTGAAGACGCTTGTTTAAATGTGTTAAAGAGGTAAATATGTAAATAAATCGAACCTTTTGTTTAATATTAAAATCTTTTTCCAGATTTAATAAACTATGTATTCCTTTTTGTATATAAAAATGCCTGAGAAGGAAATTTATTTTAAATTTTTGATTTAAAAAGCGGTTTAACTAGAAAAGCTATCTAGATTTTTACAACAGATTGAACAAGAACTAGAAAGAGCGCTCACCAAACCGAACTATAATGCACAAATCTATTGACGTTTGTTTTCGGGCTTCAAATATGGTTTTTCGCGTTCGTTTACTTTTGTGCATTTTTGTTACTTCGTGAGAGTATTTCTTGTTAACTCTCATTTTACCGAACTTTACCCAAAAAGTAACTTAGCGTCTTGACGAGACATTGATTTGTTTGCCCAAAAAATAATCGTCAGCAGAATAACGGGAAAAAATTTGTCCATTTGTTTTGGGTGGAGAATACGTAATGTCAGACAATTCATTATTTTTTGTTTTTTGTGGGAGTAGGTCACAAACGAAACTATTTATTTTCATGTTTTCAATGCCTTTTCCACTAATTTTTTAACAATAATAAAAAGTAAATTGCTTAAAATTTAATAATAATACAATTTATTTACTTTTTCTTAGCATATTATTAATTTTCTAATATTTTCTTTTGTTTGTAGTAATGCCACTAAGTAAAAATTAGATGTGGCCTCGTGGCTGATGTTGCACATAGTTGTGAGAACAATTGTGCTGACAACGTTGTCTGAACAAGAACAAAACATGAACAAGAGTGGTCCACACGAGACAAATTCATGGGCGAACAAGAAATTGTTCGTTGGTTGAACAAATCGATGTCTCGTGTAGACTACAAATAAAGAAACATACCTAATAATTGAGGGTGTTCTGAAAAACGAAACCACATAAAATTATTCGTTTTTATACAACAACAAGATATAATTTTATGTGTAAACGAATAATTTTATGTGGTTTCGTTTTCCAGAATACACCCGAATATTTACGAATTTGCAAAAAGCAATAAGAAATTCGGCATTAACGACAATAAGAAATTCGGCATTAACGACAAGTGTTTACACTAAAATAATTTTGTTAAAAAAAATGTGAAAGAATTTTGAATATTCTGCTTTGCGATTGCGAGAACTTTAATTGTACTTCAATTGATAAGCTAATTGTAATTGGTCTATGGCCATGGACAAGTAAAAATTTGTAATTACCAGGGCAAGTTTAAAATGGCACAAAAAAGTTGAAATTGCCAGACAAAATGGCACGAAAAATAGTAATATTGGCACAAAAAACGCAAAAATGGCACGCTTATTCCAAAAAATTTAAAGTATAATAGTTGATTTAAGTGTTTTTCTGAATGTCTTTAACAAAAATACAATAATGAAGGCATTTACCGTTGAACTGCTAAAGTGCATTCGCCGTATATTAGTATAATTTAAAAAAAATATGGAATTTTATTAAATATTAAATAAAATATCGTTTTTTTGTCAATTTTTTTCCAAAAATTATTTACAAAGGTTGAGTTTTTACTACTGTTTCCAATTATTCGACATAGGCGGTTAACCGGTTATTGCATTATTCGAAAGATCACTAAAATTGATTTACCGGTTATTCGGGTCGGTTATTCGAGAAAATTGGTGATTAATCGATTAATCGTTTAAAGCAAAATTAATGGCTCGTATGAATAAAAATTAAATATTACTAATAGGGGGAAATAGAGGGTTTTTTAAGCAATTACTTCACAAATCTAGTCTGCTTGGGAGTAGACTAGAAATTTAATTTTTTCATTTTCGTTTACATTTCATGCTATTCTACCAGCCAATTGATAAATTTGGAGTTAAAAGCCATTCCTAAGCCCAAAGTAATTACTTCGAAGTAATTGCTAAGTTTTATTCATATGACCCAATGTATTTCCTTATCTTTTTATCAACAAAGACACTAACAGCTTCCTGGTTTTGTTAAATATCAACATGACATATGTATGAACACGATGTATTTAAAAAAGAAATCAAATGAAAATGCTAGAGATAAAACAAAAATCACCTCTAATTAGCTCTATTTTGAATGAGTTTAGCTCAGTGTTGCCACCAGTGAAACAAAAAATTACGTAAGTCAAAAATTATCCAAAACCGTAGGATTTTACACAAAAAATTATAATTTTTTATATTATTTCAAAATAAACTCTCCTGGTCAGATTGGGAAGAATTAAAATATTTTGGACTCATATGAAATTTCACACCGTAAATTTCGACTCAAAAGTTTTGCCTTTTTGCTATTTATAAGCTGATTTTTAAAGACAGCATTTTTGGCACCTGTAAAGTGCAAAAGTTATTTGCATTTTTGAACTAAAATTTTGCATTTTTACAATAACCTGGTCTGGGTTTTTTCTGAAAAATATTATAACAAATTATTCTATTAACTAAAGGGAATTTCAATGCAATAACTTTTTAAGGCTTATAATGGCGTGCTTTAAAATTAAAAAAATGGTAAATAGTGTTTTTCAGAAAGGCTACTTCATCCATACCCCTCTCCCATACCCCTCAAATTTTAACCATTTTTATTTAAATTTAACCAATTTTTCTCTGAGTTCAAAGCTGGGATTTAATAACAAAAGGCTGGAGTAGATTGTCCAAAGCGTTCCTAATGTGATGACATAAGTCCTGTTCAATCCTAGCTATAAATGTCGGCTAGACAGCAAAAATTGTAAAAATTCCATGTTTGTAAAATGTTGCTTGTGTTCTTTAATTTTTAAATTACTGATAGCAAGGCATGACATTTCTTTGCAGTATGTATATCAACAAATTTTCTTTTGGAAAATAAAAATATAACATTTTTACAAAAAATTCTCGATATTTTTTTTTTATTTCATAAGATTCTGTTAAAATCTAAAACATGTTGGATTTACAGAATTCTAATACTACATTTATACCTGAGCAAAAACCACCCAATTTTTGTACAAATCTAGTTTTTTTTGTTTTTTTGTATGCTTTTTGACAAGTTAAAAACTAGAAGACCCAAAAACCAGGTATTTTTTGCTCAGATATAAATGTAGTACTAAATATTTTGATTCCGCTCCTACTTGCTGCGTTAATAAATTTTTTGTCTGGTCAAAGCCCAGTATCATGTTAACTACAGCAAAAAAAAATCAGAGATAAGAAAATAACAATCATAACGAAGTCAAATTTTCCCACTCTTTCGCTGCATTTTTAAATGGTCTTGCAAATCAAGAGAATTTTTAAAAGAAGCTTGTCAATTATTTTCGCAAAAAATAAACAAAGACGATATTTTAAACAAAGCAAAAAAAGAATAAATAGCGCCATTTTTGATTTCTTCTAAATTGGGTTTAGTGTTGAAAAAATTTACAAAAGTAATTCACAAAAAACTGGAGATTTGTGGTAAAAGTTTCGCAGACAAACTCGTTTCGTCTAACTATCGACTAATTTTTATTAACTTTTAAAAATTTACGGAAATTTCTGTTAAAAGTAAAATTACACAAAAACTACACAAAAATGTCATTATTAAAAAATTATTCAACGAATGTGTAAACAGTCCCGTTTTTGAATAATTATTCAAAAAGTGGCAACACTGGTTTAGCTATTTTGTTGTGTTTTTTGCTCCATCTCTAGCAGTTTTCTCTCGCGTGTAAATGTACCTTAATATTATTTATTTAAAAATATAGCTGAAGCTATCAAAAATTAGTTAAAAATGCCAAAAAAAAAACTGCTGAAACTAGATTTTTTTCTAAAAATTGGTAAGTTAAAAACAGCATAACCTAAAGGTACACCGAAAAAATTTCTCAGTTGCTCAGTTAAAAAATATCTTAGTTGAAACAGAAAAATGTTCAATTAACTGAAATAATTGCTATCAACTAAGTTTTTATTCAAAGAAAACAATTTTTCAGTGACCCTGTAAATAGAATATTCAGATTCCTGTGAATTGTCAAATATTTAATTGTACATAAATAAATTGCATAAAAAGTGAAAAAGAACTAAAATATGTTTATGAAAACTAATATTTATTAAAGATTGGGTCCATGGTAAGTTAAATTTAACTGATGTTGTAATTTTTTTAGACAATTACATATATAAATAAAATATATTGTTTTCCAGAAGAAGACCTTCCAAAATTCTTGAAAGACATATTTTGATGAGGAATATCAAATCTACATAACTTGGAAATGAAGAGTTTTTTGCCATAATTGATTTGTTTTTATTTTATTATATTTAAATTAAAGTTAAATAAATATAGGAAAACGTAGAGTTTCTTACCATTAAAAAAATATTTTCTATGGTCGTTGGTTATTTTCAGCTGAACTTAGGATTTGTTTCATAAGAACTAAGAATTTCGTTGACTTCAACTGAACAAACAGTAACGAAACCATATTGAAAAAATTAGTTAATTTTAATTAATTATATTAACTGATGCTCAGTAAGGGGTATTTCACCTGAGTTTCAGTTGAAAATTTAGTAGCCAATTACTGAGAAATTTTTTCGGTGTAGATTTTCTATTTCTTTACGAAATTTTTTTTAATCTGTAAAACTTTGGATACAAAATTTCTTTACATACATTGACAATAAACAAAATTATCCAAAGTTTGAGCTAACATACGCAGTTTTAATGAAAATTTCCACTAAACTAATGAAGTTTTCTTAACAAAATGAATGGAAAACTTCATAAAATTTTTCAATGTACGAACTTCAGCGAAACTTCATTGAATCAATGTAAAAATTCATAAATAGAATGTAGACATTTCTCTCAGTGTACAGTTACAAATGTCAAATTCCATTTAAATTTGTTTTTTTTTTAGCTTTCATTTTTTGTTAACTTTAGGTTATTTCGTTATTATTAATTAATGTCACAAATGCGAATAAAAATTTAATTTCAGTGAAACGGTTATGGGTTCCCTTGTATTCTACACATTTTTCAGTTTTATTTCAGAAAATTCCAAATATATTTCATAATTGTTTAAAGATGTTTTAAAATTCTCCAAAAATGTTGTTAAATTGTCCAAAAATGTTTTAAAATTGTCCAAATATATTTTAAAATTGCCTAAAAAGGTTTCAAAATTGTCTAAAATGTTTCAAAATTATCTAAAAATGTTTTAAATTTTTCCAAAAATGTTTTAAATTTGTCCAAAAATCATTCAAAATTGTCCAAAAATGTTTTAAAATTGTTCAAAAAATTTTCAAAATTGTCCAAACACTGTTTAAAATTGTATAAAAACGTTTCAAAATTCATTTCAAAATTGTCCAAAATGCATTTTAAAATTTTCAAAATGTATTTTAAAATTATACAAATATATTTTAAAATATGTATTACAAATATATTTTAAAATATTTTATTTGTATTTAAGAAAATTCTATTTGTATTTGAAAATTGTCCAAATACATTTCAATATTATTCATTTGCATTTAAAAATTTTAAATCTGTATTTCAAAATTGTCAAAATGCATTTCAAATAATTCCATTTGTATTTCAAAATTCTCTAAATGTATTTCAGAAATTTTCAAATGAATTTAAAAAGACTATTTATATTCCAAAATTTTCCAAATGTATTTAATAAAATTCTAATTGCATTTCAAATTTTTCCAAATGTATTTCAGAAATTTCTATTTTTATTTTAAAATCATATTTACTAACGTACATGTTTCATAATTCCTATAAAATGTTCATTACGAAAGAGAATACAGGTATGTTTGTAAAAATGCTTTTAAAATAAAAATAGAAATTTCTGAAATACATTTGGAAAAATTTGAAATGCAATTAGAATTTTATTAAATACATTTGGAAAATTTTTGAATACAAATAGAGTCTTTTGAAATACATTTGGAAATTTCTGAAATACATTTGAAGAATTTTGAAATACAAATGGAATTATTTTAAATGCAATTTTACAATTTTGAAATTTATTGGGACAAATTTAAAAGAATTTTCTTAAATACAAATAAAATATATTTGTGTTTATGTTTCTTGTAATTTTTTAGCCAAAGTTAAGAAAATTATGAAGTTTTGAGAAAAAATAAGGGATAAATTCGATATTAAAATTGTAACCGGTTAATCGACCTGTTTGAACCGATTATTCGCATCGAATAATTATTTGAGTTTTGAATTATTTGTTTCGACATTCACAGTGAGGTTACATGATCAAGAATTTGCTTTCAAGTTGATAACACATACTGCTTGTCAAATTCAGTTGAACTTGAAGCTGTGACGTAGGCTGCATGCAACTTGATAGTCAATTTTGATTTCAAGATGCCTTCGTCAAGGAAAGAACTAAAATTGCTCGCCTCTGTAGGCTGTTTCCGCACTGTAGGCTGTTCGAAAAGACTTTATTTTTTTCTTCACATCTTCCACAGACATTTTCATGTCAGCAGAAATTGGTTTTTTATTTATTTTTATTTTTAAATCATTTCGTCGATATACCGAAATATTCACATTCCGTATTTTATCAATCGTGTTTTATTGCGGCACAATATTTGTAAATAGAAAAACAAATTTACAAGAAATTTGTGAGTGTGTTAGTAAAAAAGTGTGAGTGTATTAAAACTTGAAAGGAAAAAATTGATCGTGTAACCCCTATGTAACCGAAATAGAGGCGATTAATCGAGGAATCGATTAACCGAATTGGAAACACTAGTTTTTACTGAATTTTATATCATTTTTTAATGAAAAGTCTAAAAAAATAGACAATGGGTCATATGAATAAAACTTAGCAATTACTTCGAAGTAATTACTTTGGGCTTAGTATTGGCTTTTAACTCCAAATCTACCAATTGGCTGGTAGAATAGCATGATATGTAAACGAAAATGAAAAAATTAAATTTCTAGTCTACTCCCAAGCAGACTCGATTTGTGAAGTAATTGCTTAAAAAACCCTGTATTTCCCCCTATTAGTAATATCTATTTTTTATTCATATGAGCCAATGGGTTATATGAATAAAACTTAGCAATTACTTCGAAGTAATTACTTTGGGCTTAGGAATGCTTTTAACTCTAAATTTACCATTTGGCTGGTAGAATAGCATGAAATGTAAACGAAAATTAAAAAATTGAATTTCTAGTCTACTCCCAAGCAGACTAGATTTGTGAAGTAATTGCTTAAAAAACCCTGTATTTCCCCCTATTAGTAATATCTATTTTTTATTCATATGAGCCATTGGGTCATATGAATAAAACTTAGCAATTACTTCGAAGTAATTACTTTGGGCTTGGGAATGACTTTTAACACCAAATTTACCCATTGGCTTGTAGGATATCATATAATATAAACGAAAATAAAAAATTTTAATTTCTAGTCTACTCGCAAGCAGACTAGAATTGTGAAGTAAGTGCTTAAAAAACCCAATATTTCCCCCTATTAGTAATATCTATTTTTTATTCATACGAGCATACGAAATTAAAAAATTAACCCCTCAATTCATAAATGCTTTGTAAAGTTATAGCAGGTTTACAAAACGTCATTTTCATACAAAATTTGTTCAATAAACCTCCTATAATTTTACAAAGCGTTTGTGAATTTAGGGGTAAATTTCTAGTCTGCTCCGAAGCAGACTAGATTTGTGAAGTAATTGCTTAAAAACCCTGTATTTCCCCCTATTAGTAATATCTATTTTTTATTCATATGAGCCAATATGTTTTTTTTTGGCTAGGATTTGTAAAAATGGATTTTTCAAAATAAGTGAAAAAATTAAGGGCAAATGCCAAAAAAAAACTTGCCCTGGTAATTAACAATTTTTACTAGAGTTTACTGGAAAAGTGACCAAACAGACCTATTGAAAACGTCAAGTAGATATAACAACAAAACAATTGTCACTGCGCTGCAGTTAGTAGTTTATTTTGTTTTTTAAAGTATTCTTTTTATTTATAAGATTATTTGAACACTTTTTGGTTGTACAATATAACTTTAAACAATGCCTATAGTATTGGGAGGAGGCCTTAGTGGTCTCTCGGCTGGATATTATTTACTTAAGAAATTTAATCAGCCAACAGCTATTTTTGAAGCTTCCAATCGTATTGGTGGATGGATAAGAACAGAAAAACATAAAGATAAGGGTTTTATATTAGAGGCAGGTCCACGAACAATAAGACCGAAGGGAATACAAGGAGCTAATACTTTAGAAATGATACAAGAACTGCAATTACCCATAGAAGGTATCAAATCTACGCACCCAGCTGCCAAAAACCGTATGATTTATGCTAAGGGACAACTGTGCATGTTGCCCAACAGTTTGAGAGGTGCTATGAAAACTATACCACCCTTTAGCCAACCATTATTAATGGCCTTGTGGAATGATTTAAAGTCAGAGGCAAAGCAAATTAAATACGGTGATGAATCTATTTATGATTTCGCTTACAGAAGATTTGGTTCAGAGATAGCTGATTATGCTATAAGTCCTATGATTTGTGGAATTTGTGCTGGTGATGCTAAAGAGATAAGTGTTCGCTTTTTAATGAATGATGTCTTTGAGACTGAACAAAAATATGGTGGTGTAGTAAAAGGAATGTTTCTCAGTAAATTACTTAAGGGCAAAAAGGATAACAAATATCAAAAAGACTTAAATTCTTTGAGACTTTTTGCCGAGAACGAACCCTCCTTATTTAAGGAAGCGAAAAAACACAAATGGAGTATGTATAGAGTGGAAAATGGTTTGGAAACACTACCACGCAGATTGGGAGAATTTTTAAAAACAAATAACGTAGAGATTAATCTTACGGCGGAATGTAGTGATATGATCTTTACAAGCGATAATAATGTACGGCTAAATATAAAAGATCAAGAATTGGAAGCACGACATGTTATCAGTTCTATACCCAGCTACAAATTGGCTACCTGTGTTAAAAATCAACATCCCGGTTTAGCTGGACAACTATTAGCCATTCCCTATGTTAATGTGGCAGTGGTTAATTTACAATATAATACAAAGGATTTATTAAAACAACAAGCATTTGGTTTTCTAGTTCCCCCTTTGGAAAGGAGACCCATATTAGGTGTTATATTCGATAGTTGTTGCTTTGATATGGAGGATAATACAGTGTTGACTGTAATGATGGGCGGTAAATGGTTTGAGGAACATTTCGGTAGAAATCCCACACAAAAAGAACTTTTGGATATAGCCCTAAATGAAGTACAGCGTATATTGGGTATACAACAGGAGCCCAAAATGACTAGGGTACATATTTTGAAAAATTGTATACCTCAATATAATGTTGGACATAAACAAAGAGTTGAAGATATAAGGCGTTATATACAACGTTATAAATTGCCCTTGTCATTGTGTGGTGCAGCCTATGATGGAGTGGGTATTAATGATGTTATATTATCGGCACGTATGAGTGTTGCCCAACTGCCTTCTTTTTAACATACATTAAAGATATTTTTCCAAAGCAATTATTTAGTTTTAGTAAAACTTGAGAACAATATTTATTTTTAATTTTATTTTATACTATAATGATATAATTAATAAAGGTGGTTTAATAACAGAAACAATTTGTAAAATATTCTTTATTTTATTAAGGGCGAGTAACTTATTTCCAACATAACCGAGGTCAAACGTTAACCACAGATATTTGCATATAAATTTGACATTCATAACTATGGTTAAGCATTAAAATCAGTTTATAGATAAGTTAGCAGATCTAAAAGTGGGTAATTTAACTGAAAAATAACCAAACGTTAACGTCAAATATTCCCGTTGTTCATATTCTGACAGTAAAAAATATTTTTTTGTTTTGAAATCCGTGATATAAAGCGTGTTCGTTTACCTACTACAAGTTACTACTTTTACTACAGTTGGAAAAAATCAATACAAAAAGTAAACAAAACTTTCCAATTGTAGTAAAAGTAGTAAGAATTTCGAGTAAACAAACACACTGATAATGTTTAAATTTGCGACAACTGTTAATTCATTTAATTTCAATTCAAAAAAAGTGTAAGTTAATGACACAAAAAAATTGAAAAGTACTCGTGGGGCCAAAACTTTTGTTTGAATTTTTACCGTTACTGAAATATCATAAAGTACCGTTACTCTAAAATAACCGATAACGCAATAATTAACCCATGTTTAACAGAATGAATTACGAAAATGTCCTTAAAGATATGTTTGTAAAAAAGGGTTTAACCTTTGTGTCTACAGCCAGAAAATTATGAATAAAAATCCACAGGAAAACTATTCACGAAAGGCATACCCGAGTAAGTGGGTGTGGGCACAACGGTTAAAAAGTGTTGCCCTTTAAAAATCGATAAAGCAATTTAAAATACATATATATCAATAAGCGTATCGTTTTAATTCGAATATCCCAATTTAGCTTCTGAAAATATATTCTGAAGTATTTTACTTGTCGAAAACATAGAGGGAATTCACGATTATGATTTGCACACGATTGATAAAAGTTCAGCCTGTTATTTATGAGTAGTTTTGCCAATGCAAACTGCTTTTTTGCATTTTGTACAAAACACCAAAGTAGTCTTATTTTAGTTTTTATGTAATTTCTTCCGAAAAGATATATTTTTAAAGTTGCGAGTATGACGGCTTAAATTACAAAATCTTCTAATTATCTATTTTCCAAAACCTCCTTTACAATTTGGACTGGGTTCTACTGTATATGAGGGCTGCCATTGTTTAGGAGTTTTAGCCTCTATGGACAAAGCATGGGGAAATAAGTCTATTAACTTTTCCTTTACCACTTGATTAACTAAACGATGACGCTGCAAAATAAATAAAATATATAAAACAGATCCATTTCAGTAATTTTGTGCAACTTACCTTTATTAATGGCAACTCTTCAAATTTCTCTGATACCACCAAAACTTTAAAATGGGACTCAGCTCCTTTAGGAACATTATGCATGTAAGATTCATTTATCACTTCCAAGTGTAGCGGTTGTAAATGTTCCTTTATTGCAGTAGAAATGGCCTCCTCTACGGGACCTCTAGTTTGCGCCACTGTGGTCATTTGACTTGGTATAATTCCTAAAGCTTTAAGGCAAGGAATATATTGAATTTCAATGACGATTTTCGCAAGTTATGTGAATTTACTTACGTCTTTTGATTAATAATCGGGAAATATTTATCATTTTTATTAGTTGTTTATCACAGTGGTGTCAAAAATTATTTTTATATAATACTAAACAAATGCATCACTATCATGTTTTTTTTCTTGCACAGTTGTAAAATTTAGTCATAAAAGTTACTTTTTTTTTTAAGTAACCGTTAAATTAATTTCTTTGAAATAAAATTCCCAAATACCTAAAATGATATGCCGGATTCTTTAGGAAAGTTCCTCTTAAAGTATATCTAGACGTTTGAGAAAACTGCTAGAGATAGAGCCAATGGGCAAGTTTACCAGAGAAACCCGCTACCGCTACAATTGATATGTAGCGCTTTATGATTACCAGGGCAAGGACTTTCATGCACTAAAAAATCGAAAATATGCGCTTACAATATGCACTATAAAATGGAAAATATGCACTTAAATATGCATTTATAACGAAATATGCACTAAAAACCAAAAAATATGCAATTAAAAAAAATTTTTTTTTAATTATATTTATTAAAATCTAACATAAACGTAAAAATTCAGGTATCGGTTACAATAAGCTAGTTCGTTTACTTACTACAAGTTACTATATTTACTACAGCTGGAAAAATTCAATACAAAAAGTAAACAAAACTTTGCAATTGTAGTAAAAGCAGTAAGAAATTCGAGTAAACGAACACACTGAATGTGTCTTCAAATACACATAGGGGGTAATTTTCTAAAACACTTCGGTGAAGTGTTGCGTTATTTCTATAGAAATTGTTTTTGTTACAAAAACAATTTACATTGAAAGTTCCCTTCACTTCAGCCAAGTGTTTTACGAAATTAGGTAGTTAGTTAAATATATTTTTGTGTGCGGCATTTTACCTGAAAAAAAAACTTTATTATAAAATAGAACTTAAATATGTGTACTATAAAATCGTACTCACTTTCGTAACTCAGACAAAAAAGTGGCAGAAATTAATGCTCGGGGACAAGTTTCCTTAAAATAATTTTTATAAAATTTTTCAACTTTCTGTTTGTGAGCAATAATTTAATTTAAAAGTACATCTTTAAAAAATGTGTTAGTGGATGACAACATATTGTATACTATGTGTTTCTCTTTCTAGTGTAGTGTTGTATTACCAACAGAGCTTCCAAATAATTAATTCTTTAGAATTTTTTTTAGTTTTAAAGTATGAATTCTTAAATCGAATTTTATATTTAAAAATATTAAAAAATATGCAATAATGTGCAAAATATGCAAAAATATGCAATAAAAATCATAAAATATGCAATAAAATATGCACTTAAAAGCAAAATATGCAAAAATATGCATTTATAACAAAATATGCAAAAATATGCAAAAACAAATCGATGCCATTTTTTTGCAAATTCTTTGATTCGGAAAAGTATTTGGTCAAAATAATTTTTGGGCCACTGACTACAAACATGCATTTGCATGAAAGTCCTTGCCCTGATGATTACCTTAATCTGGTGAACGATGCTACTTTTGTTTTTGTTTTAAAATAAAAATATATGCCTGTACCTGTACGTACAAACCATACGTCAGTGTGGCAACATTTGCGAAAATGTGACACGGAGGAAATAAGAAGATAAACAGGAAATCTATAGTAGAATGTTTGTATATGTCTGTTTGATCACTTCTGAAAGTATTCATATAGAGACAATCAGACAATGAAAATATAAACGATAATACAATTTAATGGAAAATCACTGATGAAGCCTGTCCATAAAAAAGGCAGAAACTGGATCTAGTCTGATTTGCAAATTTAATGTGTTTATAACTTTTGAAGAAAATGTTTATTCTTCTTAACCGCAAACCTACTAAATTAGAATTAATAAAAATACATATTAATTACAATATTAATTGTATTTGGTCTATACGACGCGTTTGAAAAACAACACTTAACTAAAAATATTTGTAGATGTTTTATTGATTTGTATATGTTTATTGTTCTTTAAAAAAAATACACAAAAAAACAAACGACAGCTCACAAGTAGCGTAAATTTTTTACGGTACCAAAACAAGGTAGCGCTACCACAACATGTTGACTTAGCGGTAGCTAATCAAATCGTTCACCAGATTGTTGAGTAGCGGATTAGCAACAGTTGAGCGTCTGGTAAACGCACTCAATAATACAAATCTATAGGCACATTTATTGAAAACAAAAATTAATTTCATTGGAAAAAAATTGTCACCAATAGTTAGGTGACGTTATTCAGAACAATAACATTTGAAAATCTAGAAACATGGACATGGTCGACTTTAATATTCAGTACACAACTTGATTCAGGTAAGCCATTGTATGCCCTTAACAATTAATATGTACCCAGACAGAAGTTCTAGAGTTCGATTTTTTGTTTTTTTTGTAATTTTTTTTTTATAATTTTTCAATTTATCTTTTATAAAAAATAATTTTATTCAAATTAAGCAAATTTTTTACCAACATCATGTTCTACGAATTAAAACCATGGGTATATGTGTTCCCGAAAAATAAAATTGATGTAATAATTTGGGATAAGATCTCAAATTAAAATTTACGTAACGACAAGGCCATTATAAAAAATTATTACTCTTCAACGCGCAATTGGTGGACTAACGGTACTCGACGAAAACTTTTTAAATGCTTTTTTTTATTAGAATTTTGTGAAGAATTCTAAAAAAATTTGTTCACCCAAAATAGGGCCTCTTCCGTAATGCATCGGATACGCAGTTGCATTTGATGCGCAGTAGTATCTGCCAGATGTTCGAAATGCGTTCAAGAAAACAAAGCGAACTAAAAATACCCTCCAAAATTGTTTAGATCATTTGCAAGCATAGTTTGAGTGCCATTGAACCAATTCTAATGTACATATATAGATTTGCTGGTTTTTATATTGAGAATAAAAATTGGTTGTTTGTTCCATAAATTATGTATTAAAATAACCACTAACTGAATTAATCCATTACAAAATAAACACATTTGCTAATTATTAAAATTTTTTATATTTTTGTTTTTTCGTTCGAACTATTAACATTGCTTTTAAAAATTTAACAAATTCTTATTTTAATTATATTAAAAAAACGTTTTATAAATCTTAAAAATTATAGAAAAAATTAGGAACAAAGAAAAAATTAAGCAAGCAAAATTATAGTCGGTCAAGCCCGACCATAAGACACCCTACACCACATTTTGTTCATATTTCGGAAAGCAAACCAAATTAACTGTTGCTACAACAACAACTGTGCAATATATATAGTGAAGAACCTGAATGAAATTGCTAAATAATTTAAGCAAATACCTGGAATGTGGGATAGTATGGGGACTAGATCCAAATATGGTTGATTTTTATTTTAAACCATGTGTGTATTAGTTAAATGCTTTCTATGTAGGGCCTGTTTAAAGAATTATCTAAGTTAAAATACAATATTTTAAAATCTCTTTTTATTGAAATTTGTTTTTAATAAAATTTAGTTTGCAAAAAAAACACTTCATTTTTTACTGGGAATTGAATTTAGGTTGAAATCAACTGGCACAGTGCTGGTGCCAAACAGTCACTCCAGAACTAGTCCGATAAATTTCTCATAAGTACCAGTTTAGCTTCCAGTTTATTTTCCTAAAAAACTGTGAACCATTCGTGTACTTATTAGTTGCATGAAAACTATGCAGTCTCTTTAAAAAGATTTAAAGAGACTGCATATTACATATTACAAGAGTCCTACTTGCGACTCATTGTGACCGTCATAAGATTATTTTTAAGACTAACGGTGGGTCTCATACTGTAGGTTTAACTTTAACTTAACTATAAACAAAAGAAAATGTCAAAAAAATGAACACAAAACAACAACAAATTTTTGGGTTAACTATTAACCTAAGTTTAAACCTGCAGTATGAGACCCACCGTAAGAGTCTTAACTTTTCATACAAAACAACAATAAAATTCAAAAAAATCAAATTTTATTTGTCAATGTGATGATGTCGATACCAGGCATAGCTTCGAATGACTTAATTCAATTTAAGCTTAAATCACGAAAAATTGAATTCAGAATTTAAAAATGTTCATCTACCATTCCGTTAAACCATTCGTAAAGAATTCATTCATAAGTTTCATTCCTAAAGCTTTAACAAGTATTAAATGAATTCCCAACTTGAATCATTCAAATCGCATGTTCATTCACCATTTTACTAATTGAATGAAGAAATTTTATTATCATTCACTTAGTGCAGTGTAGTTTGAAACTAACACATAATCAAAAACCAAAGCAAACAAGCTATAATAAGCATACAATACTATTTATTTATGTTAGATGAATTTTAAGCGTTTTTAATTTGTATTATATTAATATTTCAGCATGTAGTTGCTTAGTAGTTTGCCTTAAATGAATGAAAAAAATTATTTTTCATTCACCTTTTTACTAAATGAATTCAAGTAAATTTGGTTTCATTCAGTTAGAATTCAATAAAAATAGAATTAATTCATATAATTTAAAGCTTTTTGTGAATGAAGCTATAGAATTAATTCCATAAAAATGCTATTACGGAATGAAATTTAACTCAAATTACATTAATTTTTAGAAAGTGAATTAAAGAATTAAGCTTTTTAAACCTTTGATACCAGGTCTAAAGTTTTTTTAATTTCTCAAACAAAAATTTGAATAAATATAATTTATTGTGACTTTGCAACAACAAAGAGTCACTTTGAGTGACTTTGCAACAACAAGAGTCTAAGAGTCACAGACTTTTCGTAGGAATAGGCACCTTAATTTAAATACGAGTTCGAAATTCTAGTTTTGCTTGCATTAGTTTTTGATAATGTATTCTAAGTTTTCGTATAAACACTGCAATTTTTTATCATGATTAGAAATCATAAACACAAAATATTTTAATCGTTTTAAGTTTCATCAAAGAAAAAAACTTTGTTTTGTATTTCCACAGAGTTACTCCCCATTTTTTTGTCCTTAAGTTTTCAAACAACTGGTACCACCAAAGTGGGAGTTCGGCGACAATTGTACCCATCCCTATGACATTGCCATGTTAAATTCTACAGTTGTATGTATGGAGAGGCGGTAGAACTCCTACTAGTTGTATGGTTCAAATAATCTAGTAACTGGTTCTGAACCGATTCCAAAGAATTTCAACAGGGTTCATTATTGAGCCCAAGAAAAGCATATCAGTAAATTTTGCATCCTGCAGTTTGATTACAATGTTTATATTGACAGACGGACATCGCTAACTCGACACTATTATTATGCTCTTTGCACGCAGTGGTGCAGGGTATCAGAAAGCAATACTAATGAAACCTTAATTAACTTCTTAATAATCCACCAATTTTTTTAATTTTGGTGGAGCTGAAATAACAACTCGACTACGACTTGTAGTGGTTGTAGAAGCTGATGTCGAAGAGGTAGCACTTGTAACAGATTGTTGAGCCCCATCACCACGATCCCGATATCTATCTCTATTATCTCTATCTGAACGTTCTCGTCCATCACCACCTCTATCAGAACGATAACGATCAGAAGTACCTCCCCAATGTCTTTGCCTATCCCTATCCCTATTACGATCACGATCTCTATCTCTATCTCGATCACGTTCTCTGAAACGATCACGATCTCTGTCCCGCTCACGATCACGTTCATTCCTAGATGATGAACGTCTATAACGATCATCATAACGTGAACGTTCATTGTGATAACGTGATGAGCGTTCGTAACTTGATTCTCGGTGGCGCCTGGGTCGTGACACACTACGTCTTCTACGCCGGGAAATACTGCGTCTATTACGTGATTGTGAACGTGATCTTGGAAGTCTGCTACGACTAGGTGATCGTCTACGTTCACGACTAGGTGTACGTTTTGTTGTTTTTGGCGATTTAAGCTTAGTTTCACGACTACGATGTGTAGATGATTTGACACTAGAACGTTCGCTACTACGTGATTTACTACGTTTTCCTTTAGAAGTTGAACCACCGTCTGAAGCTTCACTCTCAGATTCTTTACTATTTTGTGAACCATAGCGATGACGCAATTCACGTTGTCTGTAATTTGTATACATTATAAAAACATTCGACAATCTCCGAAACTAATAAATTTAGCTATACCTTCTGCGTAATTTTATAGCCAATTCACGCATTTCCTCTTCTCGTTCCTGCTGTAATTGTCTCTCCCTTTCGGTTTTTTCAATTTCAGCTTTTTTGTCAGCTTTATCTGCAATTTAAATAATAACACCATCAAAACGTTAGCTCTTTGAATAATAAAGGCTCAATTGGTGCCACACTGTACACTTGCTTACATTGCTTATTAAGCAAATTCTGCATTTTCCTTTTAAGGCGTTCACGTAAATTCAAACGTCCACTGCTACTACCCCCAACGCCACTTCCAGAGGAACCCTGTAAGAAGTCACTTTAAATGATTAACAAAAATTCACATATATTAAATTGCCTATTGTCCGAGTTTAAAAATATTAAAAAAAAGTAATCAAAATGGATATGATACAAAATGGCTTCCTAACAATGTCTTGTTCTTTAATAATATATTGGTCTGGGTCAAAGTTTTTAGTTTTTGTGGATTTTGAATCGTTAATTTCACTATACAGGTTCTGGTCTCCATATATTGTTGTGTGAGGCATTGAATTTATTTGTTGGTTCTTACTGACTTTGGTTTCTGGAGCATTACTAATGGACACTGTGGAGCCATATTTGCCTGTTTGGGTGTGTTGAAGCTGTTTAGCCTTAAGGGATGCTGAAGTTGATGGCAAAGGATTTGATTTCTCCGAGCTAAAAATTATCAATTTATACAGATTAAAGCTTTAGTGAAGAACGTAGTTTGTTAGACAAACTAAAAAAAAACATCAAGAGGGTCAACTTTACACTTACGTAGTATCCACATCCATAGGCTCTTGAGTATCTGTGGTTTCTCTAGATTTAGGTTTCGAGGAATCATCGTCGTCATCATCCGATTCTGAATTGTTTTCCGACGAGGAATATTCTCCTTTTTTACGACCATAATAACGTTTTAGTGGTGGTGGAGGAGGTTCTATTATATTTACGGCCGGTGTGAATTGTTTAGTAGCAATAATATCAGTAGTGACTGTAGGAGTTGTTACGGATGTTAATGCCATTTTTAATGGTGATGTCAAGATAGAAGGCGTAGAGATTTCTATAGCTTTTTTAGGAGATTTTGATTTCTCTTTTGTGTCAGCTAACTTGCTACGATTGGCATTTGAATGGGAGGAACTACGTGATCTGTGCCTTGGAGGTGAACTGTGCTTTGGACTGCGTTTAGACCTTAATGATTTATAACTTGAGCGCAATGAAGAAACCGAAGTTCTATCAGGTGATGAGGAAGATGAGTTATAACGTCTACTTCTAGTTCTTGATTTAGAACGAGATCTTGAGTATGATCTAGTTCTAGATCTTTTATGAGAACTTCTATGTCTTCGGGGATAAGATCTGCGTGACTTAGTAAGTGATCGCGATCGCGAACGAGAACGCGATCTTGATCTCTTGTCAATTTTACGTCGTCTTTTATACGACGTACTACATGATCGCGATCTTCTGGCCGACCTCCGTAATCTTCTATGAGATCTACTACGTGATCGGCTGTGCGTATAGCTTCGACTGCGTGGATCTCTTTTCTTTGTAGTTTCACTCGATTCTTTGAGTTTTTCTAAATTTTCTTTGACTTTTTGGGCATACGTAGTTTGACTAGATGCCGCCGATGTACTAGCTCCCACACATGCAGCCCCCAAAGTAGAAGATCCCTTACCCAATGTTATGGTAATTTTCGAATGTGGCTGTAATTCATCTTCACCTCCAAATGATGTTATATAGGTGATTTTTTCTGTGGTTTCAGAGGGTGACGGTGATCTAGAAACACTTTCTTCATCTTTTCCCGTATTATCTTCTTTGGCCGCATAACTAGGTGGACTAAAAGGTCTTCTGGCAATACGTCTTTCTTTCTGCGCACGTCTTTCTCTTCTGGATTTACGACCACCTAATAGAATTTTTTCTCTTTCCTCTTCTCTAGCTAAACGCAAAGCATCTGCTTCATCGGCATCTTTGGTGAGGTAAGAATAGAAATCATTACTCAACATGCCATAGTTACGACCACAAGCATTTAATTCGTGCGCTTGTGTGTTATCCAACTTTGAGACTTCTATGGAAACATCCATATCCATATCGGAGTCTGACTCTGATTCAGATTCATTTTCAGTCTTTTTTGATGTTGTGGCAGCTCCGACACCAGCTGTACCTTCTCCAAACGTCGTTGAATGCTTTAAATGAGCAAAAGGTTGTTGAACATCTTGAGCTGTGTCTGTTGAATCTTCATAGGAGTAGCCTATGGCTGCTCCCGATTTTTGTGATTTCTTTTTACCCTGAATACCTTGTCCCTCCAGAGGAGCATTTGCACCAAACTGTTCTTCTAAATACAATTGATGTAAGAACTTGTCTTCAGTTACATTTAGAAAATCATTTTGTGCTAATATTCTATAACGTTCATAATTACATTGACGTTCTTCCTGGGAATTTTCCAATTCATTATCGGAAGTTTTTGGTACCGGAGGTATATAATCTAAATGTGCTCGTACATCAAAACGATCTATAAGATTGTCATGTTGACCTTGCCAAGGTACACTAATGGATATAAAATGTTATAGGGAAATTTAAAGTTAAATAATGTTAAAATAGACTTTCGGTTTAAATTTACATCAACATTTTACGGTGTTTAAAAGGAATAAAAGCTGTTTGGGTGGAATGGCACTATATTGGAAATGTTGGCATTTTTAATATTAATAAAAATTATATATATATAATTATTTCCTAAAATACATAAAAAAAATTGTGATCTTTTTTTTTAATAACACAGTTTTTAATTATTTTTAATTGCAAAAACAGTTTTAATAGTATCCATTCTCTAAAAAGTTAAAGGGGAAAAATTTGTTTTCTAAAGTAAATTCCCTTTATCTTCAATATAAAGCTGAGTTTTTCTTTAATATTTGTAAATGCAAGATATAAAACGGGTTTTAAAAGTAAAAACCCCGTTTTTTAATTAAACTTTATATGAAAATGGTTTTTGTACCAACAAAAATTTACCATGATTTTTTTAAACACTTTAAAAATCCTTTTTTTTTGGGAAGACTATCCCATTAAGGCATGGATGATAACCGAAACGATGCTATTATCGATAAGAGCAAATCTATTTAAAATTATTTCGGTAATGATATTTTTAAGGTTACGGTACTTCAGTTAATTCGGTAACGGTATTTTAAGTTTAACGGTATTTCAATTATTTCGGTAAAGGTAGTCAGTTGTTTAGGTGCTAAATATATATAAAATACTGAATATCCATATGCAATTAGCAAATGCAGAAAATTAAAAATTTCGTTATTTTTCCCATAAAAGCATGGATGATAACCGAAATGATTTGCTTGTCGGTATGGGTAACGCAATTTTAGATTATTTTAGGTAACGATATTTAAGCATATTTCATATATTTCTGTATCGGTATTTTAAGAATGACGGTATATCAATTATTTCGGTACCGGTATTTTACGGGTGGCGATATTTATTTAAACCGGTATCGGTATTGTAAGGGTAACGGTGTTTCAGTTATTCCGGTAACAGTATTTTAAAGATAACGTTATTTCGGCAAAGGCGTTGTTTTTAAGTTAACGGTAGTCAGATTTAAGGCGTTTGAATCGTTAACAGTCTTTTAGCCCGGATGTATAATTATACCCTACACCACTATGTGGTCAGGGTATTATAAGTTTGTGCTGATGTTTGTAACACCAAAAAATATTGGTCCTAGACCCACCTTATAGTATACCGATCGGCTTAGAATTTTTTTTTATTTCGTTTTAACGATGTCCGTCTGTCCGTCCGTCTGTCTGTCCATGCATTCTTGTGCGCACTCTACAGGTCGCAAATATTAAGATATTTTGATGAAATTGATTTTGGTAAACATCGGTCCATGTGTAGACCTAGTGCCCATATAAGGGTCCTACCAAAATTATATTGTTTATACGCTGCAGGTCGCAAATATTAAGATATTTTGATAAAATATGGTACATCGACTTATGTCGGCCCAACGATTTTGGTGAACATCGGTCCATGTTTAGACCTAGTGCCCATATAAAGGTCCTACCAAAATTATATGGTTTATACGCTGCAGGTCGCAAATATTAAGATATTTTAATGAAATTTGGTACACTAACTTACGTCGGTCCAAGGACGAAGCCTATTGATTTTGGTGGACATCGGTCCATGTTTAGACCTAGTGCCCATATAAGGGTCCTACCAAAATTATATTGTTTATACGCTGCAGGTCGCAAATATTAAGAAATTTTGATGAAATTTGGTACACCGACCTATGGCAGCCCAAGGACGGAGCCTATTGATTTTGGTTAACACCGGTCCATGCTTAGACCTAGTGCCCATATAAGGGTCCCCCAAAAATTATATTGTTTATACGCTGCTGGTCGCAAATATTAAGATATTTTGATGAAATTTGGTACACAGACCTATTTTGGCCCAAGGACGAATCCTGTTGATTTTGGTGAACACCGGTCCATGCTTAGACCTAGTGCCCATATAAGGGTCCCCCAAAAATTATATTGTTTATACGCTGCGGGTCGCAAATATTAAGATATTTTGATGAAATTTGGTACACAGACCTATTTTGGCCCAAGGACGAATCCTGTTGATTTTGGTGAACATCGGTCCATGTTTAGACCTAGTGCCCATATAAGGGTCCCCCCAAAATTGGCTTGGTTACAAACTGCAGATCGCAAATATTAAAATATTTTAAAGAAATTTGGAGCGCTAACTCACATTATAGATAATTTTGACACAAGCCCCATTTTAACCCATTCGAATTTCGGATCCAAACATTAGTTGGCTTTTACCCAGACTGGTGTAGGGTATAGTATAGTCGGCATGCCCGACTTTAACCTTTTTTTTTATAAAAATCGTGCAATTTTAATTTTTTTTTTTTTTTCTTTAATAAACCTTAAGAATTCTTCTATGTATTTAAAGCCAAGAAAATGATATTTTAAATATTGTCATAAAACCTGAGATTTTAAGACTTTTTCTAAAAGTAGCAATGAGACAAAAACAAATGTTTTGTTGGAAAAGATAAAAAGATAAAAAAACAAATTCCACACCATTATAATAAAAAAAAATCGAATATAGAAATTAATAATGTTTTCCGCTAGAGATAAAAAAATATATGAAATTTTGGTTATCTTAATGAAATTGTATATTTTTTTAATATTTACCGCTTATTATGTAAGAGTCTATAATCGAATCAAAGTGAATCAAACAAGTCTGCTGTATTGTTCATTCCGATTTGGATAACATTTGGATAAGTTGAAGGGGGAAAAAATTAATGAACAACTATTTCTTGGGCCGTTTTTGGGATGTCAGTTAAACCGAAATGAATTATGTCAGCCATTTTAAAAACTGGGTTAAACTGAGCTCACCGGATAATCTACTACTGGATCTTAGGCCGAGTTTTTAAGAATTTTACTCTTAAAACGGAAATGAAATCAGTACTGTAGATGGGCATTATTATTTAATATTGAGTATTTCTATATTTTTAATGTAGATAACTTGGGTATTATTGTAACTGCGTAATATATATTTAGCCTTTAAGACTTTATGCTATATATTATTGGAAACTACTTGAGTTGAAACAGTTGAAATAATGGCAAATTAAATATTTTTACTTTTAGAAATAAGCATAGATATAAAGTCATAATCTCAGTTCGCCGTGAGTCGCCGAAGAAGAATGTTATCTCGAGACCTGTATTATATTATTTAATAAGGAATAACGGTTAATCGTTTCTGTTTTGCGATACTCTAAAGCGTGTCTCAGCATGCCGTTAGACTGTGTAGTCTGACCACATGCAAACCGGGCGAATTCCCTTGGAGACATCGTGCACGCTTCTATTGCAATGGCAATGGTCGGTTGTGCGCGTGTTAAGTCCATCGGCATTTGTTCTTTTTATGGCGTGTTGGGGCCTCATCTCGCTGAACCTCCATTGTGAAGGCAATGGTTGCTTTGTCACGTGTTGCTGTTGTTCCGGCACGTCTGTTATCTATAAGTTATTATAATTTACGCGCATAATGTCCAGTTACCCCGCGCTTTTTTTTATATATTTTGTAAATTTATTTATAAAGTATATTTCAATAAATAAATAAATAATCAAGTCATAATCTATACAATGGCTCATATGAATAAAAAATAGATATTACTAATAGGGGGAAATACAGGGTTTTTTAAGCAATTACTTCACAAATCTAGTCTACTTGGGAGTAGACTAGAAATTTAATTTTTTAATTTTCGTTTACATTTCATGCCATTCTACCAGCTAATTGGTAAATTTGGAGTTAAAAGCCATTCCTAAGCCCAAAGCAATTACTTCGAAGTAATTACTTTAGCCATTCCTAAGGCTTTTAACTCCAAATTTACCAATTGGCTGGTAGAACAGCATGAAATGTAAACGAAAATTAAATTTCTAGTCTACTCCCAAGCAGACTAGATTTGTGAATTGCTTAAAAACCCTGTATTTCCCCCTATTAGTAATATCTATTTTTTATTCATATGAGCCAATGAGCATGGCTGTATACTTACATATTTCCAAAATTCTCTATGTTAAAAAAATAGGTACTACAAAAATACGATTAAGATTTTTACCCCTCAGTTATGCTAAAGCCCGTAAAACACTAGCTTTCTTCCTAACTTTTATAGAATTTTTTATTTTTTTCGAAAAACTATAAGAAAACCCCCAAATAGAAAAACGTTAGTGTCATAATGGCTTAGTGACATTACGCAGATACAACAAAATACTTGTTCATTAATTCAGTATGTTCTACAACATATCCAATTTTTCATCATAACCGAAGTGAAGTACTTCAAAAACCCCTATTTATCAAGGGTCATTAGACAAAATCCAATTATGCAATCTTGGTGAAATCTCTTTTAATTTGAGCTTCTAATCTCCTCCGTTTTTGGAGTTAGTGGAAATTAAATTTAAAAATGATTTACAATCCTATGAAATTACTCTTACGTAAAAGAAATTTAGTTTGTAATTCCAAAGATGTGGTAAACTTTCAGTATAGAGGACAAAATAAAGATTGCAAAATAAAATCCTTTAAAACTTGTTTAAAATGATGCTAGATTCATTAAATAACCGGTTAAAAACTTTCTTACAGAAAACGTTTAAATTTCCACCCCATAATTAAAAGCAAATAGAAAAATTTCATAAATTCAATATCACTTGCATGATTGCGGCTCCATCTCCTGCAGCAGCTACCGCAGGATCCAAATGTATTTTACAACGTCTGCCATGTATTTGTATAAACTGCGTAGGATCAGCTTGCTAAATAATACATAATAATCAACAAATTCGTTTTGTGCTAAAAAATAAAGTACTTACAATTTTTTCATAAAAATCCTGTCTTCGTTCAGCCCGGCGTCTATAATCCACAATGAGACCGCGTATGCGGCGTTCTTGTTTACGGGCCTCATGCCACATAATTAACACTTAATTTTATATTTATACACACGCATAAAAAACAATTATTCACTTTTTATTTGAACATATTGTATTAATATTAATAATTAATAAACATTGAACCTTCCAGAAAATGAACAAACAAAAAAAACATGCGTGAGGTAAAAGCGAAACGCCTCTACACAAAAAAAAAAATAGTTTACAGACACTGATGCCAACTATTTTTCAGAAAAAAAAGAGATATGGCTAGATGAGTCTTAAAAATCGCTGGAAAATCACTAGATTTATAAACAGTGCAAACATTTACCGATTTTATATCTAAATTAACGAAGAGTGGTCCTAAAGCCACTCGGGGGTGTTCTGAAAAACAAATATTCATAAAATAGTTCATTTTTATTCAAAATTACGTGTTGTTGTTTAATAAAAATCGGATGTTTTTATTTGGATTTGCTTTTAGAACATCCCCGGCGAATGCAAAATAAAGTGAATATGTTCATAAAGCTGACCATACACTACGCAATATTCTTGTGCAACTTTTGGTATTGTGGATAAAATTGTCAGTGTGAATGTCCTGTTGGAAGATTTTAAAGGGTGTTTTTTAAGCCCGATAGAACTTTCGATAGGTTTAAAAGTCAAACGAACTGTCATACTGCGCTCACTTTTTGACATTTATGATCAGTATACTCTGGCAAATCATCATGATAGATTATATCGTTGGATGACATTGATCCGGGCGAAATGTGGTTCCAACAGGGTGACATGACGTGCCATACGGCCACCTCAAACATCGACTTATTAAAGTCAAAATTTGGCTATAAGTTGATTTCGAGAAATGGGCCCGTCAATTGGCCTCCAAGGTCGTGCGTTTTGACACCTCTCGATTATATTATGTTCTGCTTTATGCAGATAAATCATCAACAGTCATGACCTAGTGTCTACAAATGCAATGAAATGTGGAAGGAAATTTGAAAATAACACAACAATGAAAATAATTTTGTTGTTGCTTTGTGTGTTTTTCGTAAATTTTGACATATTTTTATACATTTGAAGACACTAGGTGACATACGGCCAGCAATGCTACAAAGTGGCCCAGAATTGGACGTCCAGAATGTGCTTCGTCAAAAACAGCCGCGGTAGCCATATGTCCGAAATCATTTTCAAATGTTAATGCCATGTATTGATCTTTGGAATAAATTTTTTTTTGGATTAAAAAGACACCCTTTACAGTACATTGCGAAAATCAAAATAGATTTGAGTCTTATGAAAAATATTTTGTATTTATTTATTTTGTTATTATTTACGATTAACCTTTAAGTCATGATGCCCGATTTTCATTGAATTAATAAGTACGTTCCTTTACTTTAATTTGGGTAAAATGAGAGTAAGCAAAAATCCTCTCATAAAATGACAAAATTACCCAAAAGTAAAGGAACGCACAAAACCACTTTTAGAGCCCAAAAATGCAAAAATGCGTATAAAAATGTGAAAATGCGTATAATTTTAGTTTGAAAAATTTAATAAACACACATATTTATTTGCATTTAAAAGTTCTTATTGATTTTGTTCAATTAATTATTATAAAAAACACATTTGTTTTGCGTATTGGTTTGTTTAATTTAATTTTTCAATTTATTTTCACAATTGTTTTTGTTTATCATTACATCAGCTGTTAGTTTTACAATTTACCAAAGTTACCCGAAGAAAATGTCTAGGCAACTTTGGTAAAAGGAGAAACACAAATTCATTCTCTTGAACGCTCTCATTTACCCAATTTTCGAGTACGGGAACGCTTTTTGGGTAAGATTGGGATCCCGCGGGTTCCCGCGGTAACGTAAAGGAACGGACCTAATATTAGTGTTTAATAATTAATAGAGCGCGAAAAATGCTTACCCATATCTTATTCTAATAAGGAATTTTTAGAAAAAGTTTTAATGAAGAAAATCGTTTATCGTTTATAATAAACGAATATCAGTGAGTTTAAAGATAATTTTCCACCAAAAAACTTGTTTTAAAAATTTTATTATTGCTGATAAAAATCGACAATTTTTCCCGCTAAGGCAAATTAAAATCGCTAGATCTGATGGGAAAATCGCCGTTATGGCAACAACGTTTATAGAATGCAGCTTCACAGCTTTGCGCCAGATTTACAGTTGGAAATTTAGTACTTCTGTACTACTACTATTTTATTTATACTACTGTTAAAACAACCATGAAAGGATATTGAAAGAATTTTCTCTACTCTCTTCAAAAAACATTCAAAACAAGTCCTTTTTTCAATAACTTAACAAATATAATTGATTTATCGACAAACAAAAACTTTAATAATTCGAAAAAAAAAATTAAAAAAGATGACCACGGGTCTAGGGTTTTACTTAAAACCCAAACTTTTAGAATCCACCAGTTTTGAAGATGATGAATTATTTGCTAATGAGGAAGATTTCGATAATCAAGGCTACTTACAAGAAGTACCTTATACCTCCAGTAGTGTAGATAGATGTTCAATTGGTTCCATACCTTGGGCAGATGATGCTATTAAACTAAATCAGTTGGAATGGGAAAGAGTAGAGAAAATGTTAAATGGTGAGGAAGAGCTAACTACCGCCGAAGATGATTTGCGCAATGAAATTTTAGACTGGCAAAAGAAATTTCCAAATCTATTAAGACAGTCTAAATATAATATGAAAAATTTAAGTACCGAGTCTTTGGATATAGGACATTTGCCTAGTTTGGACTTAACCTCCGAGGATGATGAGGAGGATGGGGAAGTTAAAATTACTCTGACTAGGGAAAATAGCAGAAAACGTTCAAGTGAAGATTTATCAATAACACCCACACTGTCAATTAGAAAATCTTCTGAAGATAGTAGTAATATATGTCGACTACTAGAAAATTTTACTTTAAACTCCGCGCCTTTAACTCTTAAACAAAGAGAAACTGCAATGAAGCCTATAAATAGAAGAAAATGTTCCAGTTCATCATCCTCATATTCCATACGTACACCACCAACACAAGTTCCTTCGGTTGCTTCTACTAACATCACCACCAATCGATTGCGAATGCCTCCTATCTTAAATGTCTTACAGACAAGAAGAAAATTTCGTAATTTAGGACAAAATAAAAATCCCAGTTTTGTACAATTAACTCAGATACAACAAGCCAAATCGGCTGCTGTAGCACAAGATCAAAACCCAAGATCTCGTTTTCATACAGGTCATAGATCAGCGTGGCATGTACCCTTGGCAGCCAATCGTTTTTTTAATAATCGTAATTCTGTAATATTGCCATCCATTTCAACTAGACAGCAAGATATACATCAATATACTACACAGCCTACAACTACATCTACATCAAGTGAGGTGGGCACTTCAAATACAACTCCCTCCAGCAGTACACGAGGAAATTTTTTGCGAACAAACATTAATTACTTAAGAAATAATATACCAACAAAACGCGAGATGGCAATGGAAGGCGGATTTTCCAATGTAACATCAGGCAGATCAATATCGGCGGCAGTACAATATCCTAGGGCCACTTTTAATGCTTTATATTTACCATATAGAGCCTCAAAATTTCAAACTTTTAAATAAAAAAAAAAAACAATTTGATGAAGAAATTCTTTCCAAATTTGTGACTACCAAGGATCATAAGTTGAGAACTCGTATCTGACAATTTTTTAAAATTAAGTTATGCATTATAAACGTGTTTTCCACCATAGAAGTCATTTGGTATCCTAACGTTAAAAAAAGCAGCCAGTTATGAGGCAACAACTTATGACACTCAAAAAGTTATTATAAGCAAAATCAAAAACAAATATTTTTATATGTAAACAAATAAAACTTACCTGTATTGTAATGTTTGAATGTTAATTAATTTCTTAACTCATTTAAGTTCATATTTTTTTTATCTTTGAATGTTATTTAATGTTTGAATGTTATTTAATTTAACTCCTTTTAGTTTATATTTTATTTATCTTATTCTGGTTTATATATTAAAATTATCCAAACGTAATCTACCCTCATTTTCCGTTAAATATAATACATCCGATAAGGACTGTTCACATATTAACTCTTCTGCTCTATCATACATCTAAACAAGGAATAGACAAAAGGGATTAAATATTATTGTTTTTCAATTTACATAACACTTTTTAAAACTTACTGCTTTGGCTTTGTAATTTGTTAAAATTTCTGGATACTTTACTGATGGTCCAAAATTTGCACTTACTGTAGCACTTTTATGTATTGATATGGTAGGATAATATGATCCAGCACATATATCACTGAAAGCTACGCCCTGAGATTGACCATTTTTAAAGAATTCTATTTTACTACCCGGTGCCTTGCGAAGATTCTTTAAAGTTTCTTGAATTTTATCTTTGTCTTCATAGTAAAGATGTGATTTGAATTTAACCAAAGGCTGAAAAGAAAAAAAAGGGTCATTAATAAAATTGCTGACAAATTTAGATAATTTCCTGAAATCTGTAAAAACAAATCTTCAAAAGTCAAAAGAGCCTAAAATTAAACATTCTATAGGTAAAACAGAATTATGGGTTTCTTAAGATGTATTGGAATTCAATACATTTTAAATATTAAAAAGCTGAGAAAAAACTGAAACTATATTTTATTAAAAAAATTGCAAAATAAATTCGATAAAAATATGACGCATAATTATCCAATAAATTCAAAGCCATATCGGAAGGTTTGAAATAAATTTTTTCAGTCTCGGTTTTTGAAGATTATTTGTGTTGCTCAAAAACTTTTAAAATAGCCTAATTACAGATTTTTAAGCTAATTTGGCAAAAAGAATATTCACAAATGATTAATAAAGAAAAATTTATTAAACGCTTAAAGCAGGGTATAGCCTAAATATCTGTTTGATAAAGTTTGGAAAAAGAAAACCACTGTAAAAAACTAATAAACGTGAATTTACAATGATTAAATGAATTCTTTAAGAGTCATCCACACAAGAATATATGGAATACATTTTGTATCCAACCAAAACAAAAAAAAAAACTGCAAAAATTCCTAGCCTAAACTCTTTTTTCCAAAAATTTTCCCAAAGTAATGTTTAAAAATCGTTTTTTAATAAGTTTTGATTTGTAATAAAACATTTTAATTTCCAAAATTTACAAAACACTATATCTACCTACAATTACCGAGTCAATCGTTCACTAAATTCATGTATCACTAACAATAAAAAGAGAGAATATACAAAGTGTTGCCAGAATTAAAAACAAAATTAATAAACTTTTATTGTATGTTTTTGAATACAATTTTTTAATAAAGGTTTAATAGAGATAATGAATGCTTTAGCAAATTCATGTTATAAAGCTAAATTAAGAAGTTTCTTTTGAATAACAGCGTATAACTTTAACCGTTGTGTCGAAAGTTTTTGTAGCCTTTTCCTTGGCTCCAGCAACTTTATTTTATTGTTTTTAGAAAACTGATAATTTCATAACTTCATAACGGGTCGCGATATATCAAAAATTTTTACAATTTTTCTCAGCTGAAAATGCTTTTTCATTGTGTGTGATAAAAAATAGTTTTAAAGCTTTAAGGCACATTTACACGGGATAGAAATCTCGTAGATTTTGCGCTAAATTTGTCATCTCTAATAAAGTTGGCACTAATTTTTATCGTAAAAGTAACATCTCTAGTTGTCAAGTATTTGTTTTTATTAAAATTGTTGTATTTTAAAGAATATTTTTTCTCCAAATACCAAAAGGTGCATTTATTAAACTGAAATGTTCAATAAAGTTACAAGACATCTTAAAAATTGTTACTATTTAAGAAATTGTGAATGACAGCAATTGTCAAAGGCCTAGAGATTACATTTCGTAGACTTATACAGAGCTGCATTTTCATAAAGTCTAGCGAGTTTTCTATCCCGTGTAGATGTGCCTTTAAAAAAAAGCTAGAGGCACATCTTTTGTTGTTTATTGTTGGCACTAATTTTTATCGTAGGCCATTGACAATTTCTGTCATACATAATTTCTTCAATTTTTAAGATGTCTTGTAACATTATTGAACATTTCAGTTTATTATTCTTTAAAATACAACAATTTTAATAAAAACAAATACTTGACAACTAGAGATGATACTTTTACGATAAAAATTAGTTCCAACTATATAAGAGATGACAAAATTAGCGTCGACTCTACTAGCGGCACATCTACACGGGATAGAAAATTCGCTAGACTTTACGAAAATGCAGTTCTGTATAAGTCTACGAAATGTAATATCTAAACCATTGACATTTGCTGTCATACTCAATTTTTCTAATTAGCAACAATTTTTAAAATGTCTTGTAACATTATTGAACACTTCAGTTTATTAAATGCACCATTTGGTATTTGAATAAAAAAATTATTCTTTGAAGTAGAACAATTTTAATAAAAACAAATACTTGACAATTAGAGATGGTGCTTTTACGATAAATATTAGTGCCAAAAATAGTAGAGATGACAAATTTAACGCAAACTCTACGAGATTTCTATCCCGTGTAGATGTGCCTTAAAGGCACATCAGGATAGAAAACTCGCTAGACTTTATGAAAATGCAGCATTGGATAAGTCTACAAAATGTACTGCGGTATTCATAAGTAAAATTTAAGTACTGCATAACCGCTTAATAGGTTTTTCTTTTTCATAACACTTTTTATTAAACGACGCATAAACCCTGCTCATCTCATAAACAATTGGTGTCATTTTGACAACATCTGTTGCAATTGAGAAAATTCTTATTTAATTTAGGCCGGCTAACTTATCTAAAAGAATGATTATTTTAACACTATTTAGAGTTGTTTTGATGAAAATTTTACTCTTGGTTAAGGTAGTGAAGTTGGTCTTTAACCTTAACCACGAATAAAATTCCCATTAAAATGACGCTGGATAGTCTTAAATTGAGTTTAAATCAAGGTTGATTACCGTTATCGTTATAATACCGTTATCGCTAAAATACCGTTTCAAATTGAATACCGTTACCGATACCAATACCTCTAAAAAAATTTTCAAATACCGTTATCGTTACCGATACCGTTATTTTTAATGGTAGTTACCGGTATTTTACCGGTATTTATTAATTTATATAAAAATGCAAGATTTTTGACTTTTTGTAATAATTTTCATAATAATATATGATATGATTTTCAAAATAATAATTTCAAAAAATTTATCGATAATAATTTTAGTTATTAAAACTACCAGCATTGAATTTAAAGCTTATAATATGTATTTTTAACACGTAAAATTAAATATATGTTAAGTTTTTACTTGTTTTTATATGTTTTTAACATAATTTATAATACCGGTACGTACCGGTATTGCTGTTTCGATAACGGTATACCGTTACCGAAACAGTCTTAAATTCCGTTACCTTTACCGTTACCGCAACAAATGGAATTAAATACCGTTACCGTTACCCTTACCGTTATTCGTTTCGGTAACCAACCTTGGTTTAAATTACGATTTTAAATTTTTATATTTTATTTTATAATTTGTTGACAATTAGAGATGTGAGCAAATTAGTGATGTGTTTTTTAAGGTATATTTGTCTTGTTAAATAGTTAACAGATCGATGTTAACTCTAGAGTGCAACAAATCCGTAATCCAGAGTCAAACAACTTTGACTATGGAGTGGATAAAATACGGAATGTGAATATTTCGGTATATCGACGAAATGATTTAAAAATAAAAATAAATAAAAAACCAATTTCTGCTGACATGAAAATGTCTGTGGAAGATGTGAAGAAAAAAATAGTCTTTTCGAACAGCCTACAATTGCGGAAACAGCCTACAGAGGCGAGCAATTTTAGTTCTTTCCTTGACGACGGCATCTTGAAAGCAAAATTGACTATCAAGTTGCATGCAGCCTACGTCACAGCTTCAAATTCAACTGAATTTGACAAGCAGTATGTGTTATCAACTTGAAAGCTAAATCTTGATCATGTAACCTCACTGTTAGACAGAGGATATGAGTAGCTGAGATGCAAAACTCGTTCGTTACTCTGAGTGTTGACGGGACATTGGTTTGTTTGCCCAAAAACTAATCGTCGGCAGAATAACGGAAAAAAATTTGTCCATTTGTTTTGGTTGGAGAATACGTAATGTCAGACAATTCATTATTTTATGTTTTTTGTTGGAGTAGGTCACAAACGAAACTATTTATTTTCATGTTTTCAATGTTTTTTCACTAATTTTTTTCCAAAAATAAAAAGTAAATTGCAATAAATTCAATAATAATGCAAATTATTTTCATTTTCTTTACATTTTTATTTTTTTTTTATTTTTATTTGCTTTATTTATTGTAATATCAAAGCCACAAAATGCCAATAAATATATTACAAAAAGGGTTTTCACAAGGGGTGTGCTATTTGTTGTATCGTCCTAACAAAAAACAGAGTTGTTAAAAATTAAATTGAAAAAATACAACATTTGAGAATAGCACGAACACACACACTGTTTATGTGAACTCTGCATGTATGGTAAGTAGGGAATGCAAAATCCCCCACTTTTTGATTTCCCGGGAAAGCGGGAAATTTATATTGAATTCCCGGGATCCCGGTATCCCGCAAGGGAAATAAATTAAAAAATATTTTATAATAATTTAAAAATTTTTATAAATAAAATATCTTAAAGATCTCAAATTTTCATGATTGTGAAAAGGCTCAGGTGGGTTTTCTTGGAATTTTCGTAGTGAGAAAGAATTAATTTTATATTAGAAATTATATAAGTCTAATTATATATATTTAAAAATTGAATAAACTAAAACTAATTTTTAGACTAAAAAGCTTGCCCGTCACAAAAAAAAAAAATAAATACAGAAAATACTTTTAGAAAATTGGAAAAAATTTTAAAAATTATGGGAATAAATTTTAACTTACTTGAAAATTTTTTAAAAATAAATGGACAAATTTGTCTTTAATTTTGTACAGAATAAGTGCGATTCAAAATTTTTTATACAAACACTATTTGAGTGGTTTTAAGAGGCACTGAAAGGAACTTAAAAAGCTTGATCAAGTACACAAATTAATCAGCGTGTTCGTTAACTCGAAAATCTTACTACTTTTATTTACTCATTGTTTTGGTTACTCTTTGAATTTTTCCAGTTGTGGTAAAAGTAACAAATTGCAGTAAGTAAACGAACGAGCCTAAAGTAAAATGTTTACTATTTTCAAAAGGTTGGAAAATTTTGCATAAGAAAATTTAAAATAATTAACTTTATTATTTTAAAAATAATTTATTTGCTTAATTTCCCGGGAATCCCGGGGCGTGAAATCCCGGGATGCATTCCCTAATGGTAAGGCACATAGATTACCTTTTGGTACAAAACCAAAAGCTACTAGTCCCGGTGAAGGTTTTTCTGCCAATGTGTGTGGTCCATTTGTTGAATCATTTGGAAAGAAGAGATTTTTAGTTATATTTAAAGATGCTTACACAAAATATCGTTTTGGTTACATAATAAAATATAAATCGGACGTGAAGTCTGTTTTGAAAACAGTTTTAAACATAGCAAAAACCCAGGGTTATTATGTTAAAGAGTTATTATCAGATAATGGTGGAGAATTTGATAATATATAGGGAAGAAGCCTAGAATAAAGCAGCTTAAAATTATTGGTTGTGAGTGCTTTGTTCATATTCTGAAACAAAAATGAAAGAAAATGGATTCAAAAGCAGTAAAAGGTTATTTAATTGGTTACGATGAAGACGAAAGATATCGTGTATAGCTTGCGTGCCAGTCTAATAGTTTCTCGAGATATAATATTTAATGAAAAGCCAGGAATTTGCGAAAAATTGCAGTATGAGAAAAAAGAAGTGACAAATGGTAATGTACATAGAACTTCGGAGATATCAACCCTTTTCAGAACCAGGTGACTCTTTAACAAATGAAACAAACCCTGATATAGAAATAGCGTCACAAAGATATGGCTCATCAGAAGATCAAGATGCCAATGATGATGATTCCGTAATAAAACATGAACAAACAACTTCTGAAGAAGAATTAAGTAAACAATATACAGAAGAAAGTGAATATGAATATTCAGAAGAAAATAGAAAGAGGGCCAGAGAACAAGATGACGTAGTCGAACCTTTTTCGAAACGTTTAAGAGATCGTACTCTGATTTTCAATTCTAAGTATGAAGATTATGTTATGGGTGCTCAAGATTTTGTATGTAGTGTTGAAACACCTTTAACTTACAGTCAAGCCATCAACATTAAACAAAGCTCAAACTGGAAAGCTGCTATGGACTCAGAAATGAAATCTCTTCGAGAAAATAAAACCTGGATAATGAATAGTCTCCCTAAAGGTGCAAAGGCTCTGCCTTACAAATGGGTGTATAAAGTTAAAAGCCATCCAATGGAAGTATTGACAAGTTTAAAGCACGATTGGTCATCAAAGGTTTTACCCAAAGGGAAGGTATAGATTATAATGAGACTTTAGTCCAGTAGTCCGGGCAATTTTAAGTATTGCAGCAAGCGAAAATATGCATCTGTCGCAATTTGATATCTCTACCGCATTTTTATATGGAGAATTAGAAGAGGACATTTATATGAAACAGCCAGAAGGTTATCAAGATAAATGTAATTTGGTATGCAAACTCAAACGTAGCCTCTATGGATTAAAGCAAGCTCCAAGATGTTGGAATCGTAAGTTTGAAGGTTACCTAATAAAGCTTGGATTCAAAGCTTGTGAGTCTGATCCTTGTTTGTACATGCGTTTAAAAAATGGTAAGAAAGTTTTCCTTGTACTATATGTTGATGACGGATTGGTGGCTGCTACTGATCTTAAAGAGTTAGAAGAATTTTTACATGAATTAAAAAGAGAGTTCAAAATTACATCTAAGGATACTTCATATTTCTTAGGACTTGAAATAAAAAGAGATGCAGAAAAGATTTTTATAAATCAGCAAGCCTACGCAATAAGGTTATTAGAAAAATTTAATTTTACTGGTTGTAAAAGCGTTAGTACACTAATGCTCAAAAATACTCAAACTAAAGAACCAGGGAAAGAGGAAATCGAAGAGAAAAATGAAAGTTAATTTCCTTATAGGCAAGCAGTTGGTGGTATTATGTACTTAATGCTTGGTAGTAGAACAGATTTAGTATATAGTATTGGATTTTTATCAAGAACTTTAGAGAATCCCTCGAATGTTGATATTGTTCGTGTCAAAAGGGTATTAAGGTATATCGCCGGTACTCTTAACTATGGAATAACATACAGTTCTAAAGAGGATTGTATATTAGAATGTTTTAGTGACGCTGACTTCGGAGGATGTACCAAAACTGGACGGTCAACATCCGGAGTAGTAATTAAGTTTTCTGGAGGTGCAGTGTCATGGCTGAGTCAAAGACAAACAATCAGTGTGTTCCCGTACGTTCCCAATGTTACCGAAATTTACCCAAAGTTACCGAAATTTACCCAAAAGCGTTCCCGTACTCGAGAATTGGGTAAATGAGAGCGCTAATGAGAGTGTATTAGTGCTTCTCTTTTTACCAAAATTTACCCAGACTTTTTCTTCGGGTAAACTTTGGTAAAACAGCTGATGCAAATATAAACAAAAAACAATTGTGAAATTAAATTAAAAATTGTAATTAAATAAAGAAATAAGCAAAAGATATTTGTTTTTTTGTTAAAATTAATTGAATAAAATCAAAAACGACTTTTAAATACGAATAAATATGTCTATTTGTGCCGATTTGCAAACTGAAATTATACGTATTTTCACATCAGTGATGGGATTTTTGGCACAATCTAAGATTGATTGGTACAATGGCACAACCGATACTAATTTGGCACATTTTGGTTATCTACAAAATTTAATAGAAAATGAATTTAAAAAATAACAATTCTTTAATTTTTAGTTTCTAAGCATTTACTGGTATTAAAATACCTTTTCGAATAAAGCGAAGATATTACCTAATAAAACACCGTAAGTTGTTTTTCACGTGAAAAAATTTCTCTCAGACTTTAAATGCTTTAAATTGCAATTTAAGTTAAAAAAAATAACAATATTTTAATTTTATAACAAAGCCACAATCACAATTAACACAAAATGTCACTTTTTCACCAGAAAAATAATAGTCTTGTACATTAAATTTGCATGAAAACTAAGTTTGCACAATTTTCACGTGAAACTCATTGTCGTGAAAAATAATTTTTTTTTTATATGGAGTATAACAGTTTTTTCACATGAAAACTGAACAACTTACGGTGCTTAATCCATAGCATTTTAAAAATTCAAATGCTATAAATTTATCTCAGAGCTTCGAAAGAATTAATTTAAGTTTAATTCATAAAAAAATTAATTCAGTTTTAGAAAATGTTTATATGTATACCATTCCGTGCAACCATTCCTAAAGAATTCATTCATTGGCTGCATTCCCAAATCTTTAATAAGTATCGGATGAATTTAATTTATCATTCACCTTTTAATTGAAAGAAAATTTTAATTCATTCAAATATAATTAATTCCATAAGAATTCAAAATAATTCCATAAGAATGCATTTACAAAATGAAAATTGAAAACACGGTTTCTAAGTGAAAATTGAGTTTTGGCACAATAAAGGCCCATTTGGCACATTTTAGTCACACACTTGGCACAAAACAAAATTTTTCAAGTCCCATCACTGTTTAACATTATTCTTTGAAATAAGTTTTTGGGCTAGAAAAGTGGTTTTTTGCGTTCCTGTACTATTGGGTAATTTTGTCATTTTGTGAGAGGATTTTGTGCTTACTCTCATTTTACCGAACTTTACCCAAAAAGTAAAGAAACACACCTAATGGTGGCTACGTCAACAACAGAAGCCGAAGTTGTTGCTGCAACAGAAGCTACTAAAGAAATTATTTGGCTCAGTCGCTTATATACAGAAACAATAGGATATAATGAAATTCCAGTTTTGCAAGTTGATAATTCTGCTGCCGTTAGACACAGAATCCAGAATATCATCGTCGAACAAAACATATTGCTCTAAAACATTTCTTTGTTCGTGAAAAAGTAGTTGAACGAAACTTGAAGTTAAGCAAATCACAACTCAAGAACAATTTGCTGATGTAATGACTAAACCCCTACAGCCTTTGAGACTGAAGTACCTTTGTGAAAAACTTGGTTTAATAGAAACATCACATAACAAGGGAAAGTGTTGAAGTAGTGTTATGTTTTGTTTATATTGTTTAAATTATAATTGTTACTTTTGTATTTGAACAGCCTTTTAAATATCTGTATTTAAATAAGTTTTGTATTTTTAAAATTTGTACAATAATTGTCAGTCAATAAATTTATTTTACCATAAAAGTATTGCCAGAAAAAACAAACAGACAGCGCCATCTGTTGCATTAAAACCGGTATTGCCATTAGAAAGGATCATGTGAGATCATGTCTCTGTTGAAAATATTGGTTCTTGAAATTGTGTCGTCATATGACGACGCTAGGATAATATATCTGTAAAGTTTGGTTGAAAATTGTCCATCGTATCTATGACGTGTTCTTAATGAGTTAGTTAACAAAATACAAACACTGCTCATTTCATGAATAATTAATGCCATTCTGACAACAGCTGTTAAAGTTAAGAAAATTATTATTTATTTAATTTAAAATGTTTTCATCCAACTTTTAGTCAAATTATCCACATCCGTTATTTTTGAATTGTTCCATATACATATACTTTTTTTTTGTTTACCAAAATAGGGTTGTTAAAAATTTAGTTAGAGGATATCCCAATCGAATGCATAACTTCAACTTAAGAATACCGCTGAAAGTTACTATGAAACCAATACACAACTGTTTAAAAATTGCTTTAGGAAGAAAAACAGGGAACTATACTGGTGGAACCAGTACTGTGATTTGCACATCAATTTAATTCACAATAAAATATTTAAGGGTTTTAGGTAATTTTTTGAAACAGTACCTGGTTTGAAATTATTATATACTACAACTTTTTTAACTGTTATTCAGAAAATATCAATTAAAATTCAGATTTTTACTTTAAATTCAGATAATATCAACTAATATTCCGAATATGCATATAAAAAAAGAAAATTGTCAATTTTTTGAAGAAAGTGCCATCTAGTGATAACGATGTTTTTATAACTTATTTTTTTGGTGATGCCATACCCAGGGGTATGGCATCACCAAAGCACTTTGTTCAAAAATTGCCAATTTTCTTTTTTTTTATTTAAATAAGTATATTTTCTTATCAGGGTTTTATAAATTCTAAATTAAGATTATCTTAAGTGAGTGGAATATTGTAATTTATTAATTGGCCACTAGGCTTTCAAATTACAAAATGCTGAATAAATAAAAAAAAAAAAAAATTTAAATAATAATAAACAACAAAGAAAGAAAAACAAACGGATATATCAAATTATATTATTTGAATATATTCCGCGCTTGTTTTTTCGTTATTTTTGAGCAGTTTTTGAGTTTTTAAATATGGCCTCAGCTGATGCTAAATAGTTGCTCAGGTAATATTAAATTACATCGCCCTCTACCGGTGAGTAGTGTAAGTTTTGATTTCCTATCTCTATAATTAATTGTCTCTGGGAATACGTTGTAAAACTGTCAAAATTGCTCTTGATAACATTGATAGGCAGTCACACAAACACAGCTATTATTACTCCCACAAATAAAGGGCTGGTATTATAGTCAGCACTTTGTAGATATTTTGACTTAAATTTTACTTAAGAAATTTTTAAACAAATTCTTCGACTTAAGTAAAATTTTATTGCCAGTTTTATAGTCAAAACTGAGATCGTTTTTTTAAGTATTTCATAAGTATGAGTTTAATTCTGCATCGAAATCTCGAGATTTCGATATTAACAACCCTGAAAAAATAGTGAAAAACAGAGTACAGAACCCAATTTTGAATAAAACACATAGTTCTAATAAATATTTTATCTTGAAATGTAATATCTATACTATTATCTTCATTGTTTTTTGCAGTGGTGAATATCGAATTGTCGGCATTTCGATTTAGATGTAAACGCAACCTTAGTAAGAAATTTTGTTCGAAAATATTTCCATAAGGAAATATTTAAGAAAAAGAAATCAAACTTAGATAAGGTTTCTAGAAGACGTTCGTTGTCACACGAATGAGTGACATGTATTTTTTTTTTTTTGTATTGCATGTATTTTGTTATTGTATTTTCGTTCGTGTGAAGCAAAACATCTAGAAACACCACCTTAGTTCTAAAAATTTTAAAATTGAATACTTACTCTATCCTTAAAAGTATTCGGTAGATAGTCAATTCCTTTTTCTTCGGGTAGGTCAATTAAAAATCCCAGGGTATCACCCTCAACATAGGCTTCACTATAATGTCTACCATGACTTTCACTAAATCGAGTGCCCTTGCGAGAACGCCATGAATAACCAAATTTATCATAGCCCAAAGGAGCCTGTAAATTACCATATTCTTGACCCCAACCCAGACGGGTGGCAGAACCCTCGGGCATTTCTTCGATGTTAATCTCAAAATACCAACGACCACGATTAACAGCTAAAATCAAACGAAATATTCTAAATTATTTAGAAAGTCTATGAAAATGTATAAAAATATATCTACTTACAGTGCGTGGCTCTAACCATACAATAACCCTTTTCCCCAGTTACCGCTAAGCGATCTTCAGAGATTTTAAGTTGTGGTGCTCGATCATGTAGGGCCAATAAAACACTATTTGGTACTAAGGTGCGATATAGCCAACCCGGGATAGGTTTACCAGCCCAGTCAGATGACTCATCAAATTCTTGTCGAAATGGTGCATGTGGATCTGGTTCAGCCAATATATAACGATAACCATCTTTGTTAAAAGGATGTTCCAATGGATAACCATGGGCTGGTAATTTAACATTTGCAGTTATATCCGAACTGGGTCTACCCTTTTTACCGGTTGGACCGGATTCGGTGCCCGGCACTTTGCGTTTATTTTGCCTATTATTTTTGGATAGAGAAGCTAAAATATAAAAAGGAAATATTTATTATTTATAAGTATACTTGTATGATAATGGATAGACGATGACTGAATAGCGGGATGGATGGACAGATTAATATTGTGTGTATGTATAATAAATGAGTACGTGTCAACTTTGGAATATACATATGTACTATTTAAACAAACCCCAACCCCCCAATTTTAAGTGCCATTAAAATTGAATAAAAAATTCTTTCATATAAATACCAATATTACGTACGTTCCTCTTCACGCGTAACCACACTTTCCATTTTTTTGATTTTTTCAGTTTCTTTTTTGTTGATTTTTTTGATCAGGTACAATTTGCAAAAACGCAGAGAAGATCTTAAGCCACATTAATCACATTAAAATAGCAGCATAGAAACAATTAAATAGACTTTTTTGCAAAAGGTGTTTTTTAAGATAAATCCGACAACTATCTGCCGTTATTGAAGCAATCTTCAAAATGCCTTATACACCTTTACACTCACTTACTTCACCACCAACCACTCCTTCCTTCACACCGTTTATAATCACTGACACAAATCAGTATACAAAAAATATTTTTACAAATTATTTAGCGTTATATTTGCAGTTAATAAATACAACAATTGCTATTTTCCATTTTTTGTAAAACCAAAAAAAATCACAAACTAAAACAAACTTCAGATTTTTGTTTTATGCCAGAGAAAATACAATAAATATATCCCACTACACCAACAATATATTTGCGGCAACTAAAAACAGCAGCAGCAACAACAATACAACAGCAAGCAATATACTATAGGAACTGCCCCAAACACACAAAACCAAAACAACAATAAAACGAACAAAAATACAAGAAAATGTCAGCAACAACAATATAGAAATCGCAGCCAGCCAACTATTTTACAGTAAGTCATTCAGCCAACCATTTATTCGAAGCATACGTTATCGTTAAATATTTGCTTGAGGTTACTGCTCAGCAGCAGAAAATGACGTTTGCATTTGAGTATATTTTTAAATATGTACAACGAAAAAAAAAAAAATTGTTAAGCATAATCAGCTGTAAAGTTTCCCGTTTATGTTTTATTAGGGGAGAGTGGGGTGAGCTGGACAGTGGTGTGTAGTAGAACATTGCAATTTTTCCACGTATTTTCAGAAACTCTAACTACACTCAGATCTTTTTTTTATGCAGTAGATGCGTTCCGTGAAAACCCGCATAAAAAAGACGTACATAAAAAATTGGGAGATGCGTTCCGACTATTTAAAAAACTGCATAACTCGAAATAATGGTGTAAAAACTCAAAGCAAACCCGCATAAAAAAGTTATATAAATTAGAAAAATTAAATAAAATCAATAGGTGCGTTCGGCAGATACTACTTAATAGTCAACAGTTGTACAACTGTCTGCTGAACGACCTGATCACTAACCGCTCAGTCTGAGCGCTCAGGTAGCGCTGTCATATTTTGGTAGCGTAAAAAATGTTTGCTACTTTTGATCAAATAGTCCCTTTAGAAAAACGTGTAAGTCCACACAATAGCTGTGTTTGTTTGATTGCATATTAGTGTTATCTAGAACGATTTTGACAGTTTTTTCACTTATTCGGGGTTTCTACTGTCAAAATTGTTCGAGATAGCATTGATAGCAGAGCTTTGAAGAATTAATTCCTTTTTGAATGAATTCACTACCAATCGAATTCAATTTTCTCTATAATTGAATGAATTCCTTTTCTTAAGTAATTCACTGAATTCGTTCAACTGAATGCGTTCATCAAACAACAAATTCAAGGAATTAATTCAATTGCAATAGTTCTTTTTATTAAATCAAATGAATTAATTCACCGGTGAACGCGTTCAATTTTATAAATCGAACGGGAAAAAAGTGAATTAATTCCTTACTGAATTAATTCACTACTGAATTCGTTCAATTTCATTTTCGTTCAGTGAATTAAAAAAAATAAAATTACGTTCAGTGAATTAAAAAAAAAATAATAAGTTCACTGAATTGAAAAAAAATAAAATAAGTTCACTGAATTGAAAAAAAATAAAATAAGTTCACTGAATTCAAAGCCTGTTTTCTGCCGTTCAGTAGAAGAAAACAATAATCTACAAATAAAATTTTTAAATAAGCAATTTTACAGCGTGTGCTAGTAAAAATGAACAAATTAGAAACCGGATGCTGTTTATCAACCTACATAATTCAAAAATAAAGCCTTTTACTATTAAAAATAAAAACTTTACAGATATAGATAAATTTGGAAAAAAATATATAACTATATAACTAGTTTGAAAAATTAATAGTTATATTTTTTTACAAATTTATCTATATCTGTAAAGTTTTTATTTTTAATAGTAAAAGGCTTTATTTTTGAATCATGTAGGTTGATAAACAGCATCCGGTTTCTATTTTGTTTATTTTTACTAGCACACGCTGTAAAATTGCTTATTTAAAAAATTTATTTGTAGATTATTGTTTTCTTCTACTGAACGGCAGAAAACAGGCTTTGAATTCAGTGAACTTATTTTATTTTTTTTCAATTCAGTGAACTTATTTTTTTTTTTTTTCAATTCAGTGAACTTATTATTTTTTTTTTAATTCAATGAACGTAATTTTATTTTTTTTTTAATTCACTGAACGTAATTTTATTTTTTTTAATTCACTGAACGAAAATGAAATTGAACGAATTCAGTAGTGAATTAATTCAGTAAGGAATTAATTAACACAGATAATACAATAGGTGTGTTTCTTTACTTTTTGGGTAAAGTTCGGTAAAATGAGAGTTAACAAGAAATATTCTTACGAAGTGACAAAAATGCCCAAAAGTAAACGAACGCCAAAAACCATATTTAAAGCCCGAAAAACAAACGTCAATAGATTTGTGCATTATAGTTCGTTTTGGTGAGCGCTCTTTCTAGTTCTTGTTCAATTTGTTGTAAAAATCTAGATAGATTTTCTAGTTAAACCCCTTTTTAAATCAAAAATTTTAATACAAATTTTCTTCTCAGGCATTTTTATATACAAAAAGGAATACGTACTTTATTAAATTTGGTAAAGATTTTAATATTAAACAAAAGCTTCGATTTATTTACATATTTATCTCTTTAACAAATTTAAACAAGCGCCTTCAAAAAATTGTCGGTAATTTTATGGAGATGTAACATAACCGATAAACTTTTGCAACTTTTATACTAAATTTTGTAAATGATAAACATATTTTCTGAATGAGCTATTAGTTGTGAACTAGGTATTAGGTTCAAATAAGTGAATAGTTCAATTGAACTAGTTGAATCCAACAGATGATATAATAGCTGATAAAAACAATTTACCCAAACTTACACGAAAAAAAAGTTTGGGCTTCTTCGGGCTAGAAGAACAAGAATATTACTCTCTCATGATAGCTCTCATTTACCCAATTGTGCAGTAAGAAAACGCTTTTTGGTAAAATTGGGATCCCGCGGGATCCCAATGTTGAGTTACCGAAACAGTAATACCGGTACGTACCGGTATAATAAATTACGTTAAAAACATATAAAAACAAAAATGTGTGAAGACGGTATTTTGAATTCTTTTTAGAGGTATTGGTAACGGTAACGGTATTCAATTTGAAACGGTATTTTAGCGATAACGGTATTATAACGATAACGGTAACCAACCTTGCTTTAATGACCCAATTTTTAAAGCTGTAAATGCAATGTAATACAACTTGGATATGTGCACTCTCAGAACAATTTCGTTGTGACAACACAATTTGTCGTCACAACCAAATTTGGCTGACATTCGTTTGCGACAATTCGGTTGTCACAACTGAATTCGTTTGGGGCAACCACATTAGGGAGTTGGGGCAATAAATCAATTCGGTTGGCAAAAAACTCGGTCACAACGGATTTAAAATCTAAGCGGAGATACTTTTTAATAAACGCAATTTTCCATCGGTTTTCGTAAAATTTGCTTTGCTATTCCAATAAATTTATAACTGTTATGATTTTAGTTAAAAAAATTTTTTTACCAAGTTTCACTTTGACAGAATACGCAAAACAAACGCTTGAAATGAGATTAGACATGTGTATAAGGGCACATAAGGTTTTTAATGAACATTTTTAATATGGGAAACAAATAGCTACTTTTGCTAACTTCTGAACCAATAGAGATATCGAAAAACGCTAGGTTTGTACGATTACATATACGAGAAAAAATATTGAAAAATTTGTGAAAAAATATTTAAAAGTAATCGAACAAAAAAAATTTTAAAATAGTAAACAAACAAAAATAATTTACGAAAATCGCAAAAAAGTCCGCGGGGTGCATACTTTAATGCGAATCATAAGAGTTAATTAAAGAGCCGGTGCTGTTCTCAAATCCGAATCCATATAAAGAAATTCTAAAGTGGAACATTCCGAACATTTTTGCTGTTTTGTGATTCACATCCACAAAAATTTTTGTGAAATATTCCGTGTATAAAAAGCTGTGTGGAAGTAAAAACGAATGCACTTTTTTTCTATGAAACATAAAAAGATTATTTTAAAAACTGTCTATCACAGTTCGCCGTGAGTCGCCGAAGAAGAAGGTTATCTCGTGACCTGTATTAAATTTTTTAATAGGGATCATCGGTTAATTGTTTTTGTTTTGCGATACTCTAAAGCGTGTCTCAGCATGCCGTTAGACTGGGCAGTCTAATCACATGCAAACCTTTTCGGGCGTATTGGGGCCAGAGAAACAAGCCAGCCGCCGTAAGCCGTTTAAGCCGCCGCCGCCGGTCATTTTTGCCTCAGCCGCCGCCGCCGATTTTTTTCGGCTCATTTCGGCTGGAAGTATCAATTTTCCAAAATAAAAAAATTAAAAGCAAATGTCATTTTTAAAACAAATTTTCTACTTCATCATTTCCTGAACCATCAAGAGTATTTTTTTTTTAGTTAAAAAAAGAACAAAAGAACCAGTTTTATAGTCAGAGCTAAGAAGGATTTTTGTCATAAATATTTCTTAAGTTGGAAGTTTTGCTTGAAAACTTCTGACAGATTTCGCTGAAATTTGGATATGCAATAGAGGAGAGAATCCAAATGAACAATATACATATATACTTTTCAAATGACCAAGTGTAGATTGTAGGCAGAGCTTCGAAAGAATTAATTCAATTTTAGGTTAATTCGCACAAAACCGAATTCAGCTTTAGAAATTGAATATATATCATTCTATCAAAACATTCCTTTATAATTAATTCATAGGTTTCATTCCCAAATTTTAATATTAAATAGAATGCATTCTTATGTTGAATACATTCCTTATAGAATTACAATCAATTTAAATAATTAATTTTTTCATTAATTCTAATCTTTTACAAAATGGCTTATCAAAATTGTCATTTTATTCAATCAGTAAAAGATCTAAGGTATGAATATACTAATGATTCTGACAACAGTTTAGTTTATAATTACAAATTAAATAAAAATGTGGCTTATTTTAGGGATTTAATATTGATATCATATACACAACCCATAAAAATAATTAAAAACGCAACATTTGTTTTAAACTTTTACAAACCGAATGAAACGTGAAAGATCATTATAAAAAGAATGAATTCATGAAAGAATTCATTCACTATGCATGAAAATTAAAAGAATGAAGCCAGTGAATGAATTCATAAGGAATGGTATAAACGTAAGATATATTAGTAAATTTTAATTAAAAGTCAAAAAGTGAATTAAAGAATTAATTCATTCGAATTTATGGTCGTAGGTTTGGTTAAGTAGATCATATCACATTTTTCAGAAATTTCAGTACACCTGAAATTATTATCAAAAGACACATTTTTAAGACATTGCGGACGAAGATATTTACAATAATCGACGCTGTTCTGAGTTCCGCATCCACAAAAAAATTCTAAAGTGAAACATTCCGAATTTTTTTGCTGTTCCGTGATCCATTTTATTTTTTATTTCGTGTAGAAAAAGCTTGATGATAGTGAAACGAATATATATTTTTAACAACAATTATTATATAATAATTTATTTTAAAATTAGTCTATGAATATTAAAATTTGGTAGAAACAACAAATTTTCGAAATTTTTAATTCCGTGTGATTTAACAAATCAACTCTAATTAAGAACAGGGGTGAATATCTGAATTTTTTGACTTTTCTTTTAAGTTTTTCAACTTTGACATCTTTTTGAGCATAATTTTTTTCGAACCATATTTTTTTCTAGTTTATTCTAAAAACACATTTAATTTTGAGTGAAAATAGAGTTTGTTTATTTCGAAGTTCCGAATCCACATAAAAAATTCTAAAGTGAAACATTCCGAATTTTTTTGCTGTTCTGTGATCCACATCCGAATTATTTTCTTCGTTTTATTTCGTGTTGGAAAAGCTTAGTGAAAGTAAAAGGAATATTTTGTTGCAAAAATTAATATGTTAAAATTTATTTTAAAATTTGTTGAAACAGTCAATTTCCGACATTTTAAATTTTGTGTGATTTTACAAAACCACTCTAATTAAAAAGTTTCGGAATTCAGAACAGGGGTGATAGTGTCAAAACTCTGTTTTTGAGCGACTTCAAGCACTTAACAATTTGAAATTCAGCAATTTTTCAACCGATTTTGAATATTGTAACGTTCTTGGAAAGACAAAAAATTTAGCTTTCCAAATATATATAGACTTATTTATTTGTAACTGAAATATGTTGACAGTTTTTTTTTTTAAATAATAAAATTATTTTTTTTTTTAATTTGTATACTTTGACGGCTTTTTTACAGTATTAAACAAATCTTTACTATTGTAATTCATTCTAAAAGTGGGTTTAGTTGTTAGTAAAATCAGATTCTTTTATTTAAATTAATTGAAAATTGAAAAAGTTATCGTAATTTTTCTAAACATTTATTTTCAGCAACTCGAGGTTCTTGTTTGCACAATCATTAAGGTTAATATTTTCAATTTTCTAATAAATGCAGAGATTCCATGTTTATAAAAAAATGTCTAACTTTGACAATTTTAAAGCGATTAAAATAGAACTTCATTTTGCCCTGAATAAAGAATAAATTAGATAAAAATTAGTTTTTTTTAAACAAAATATTGCAATTAAAAGCCGTCAAAATTAAACAAAATAAGAAAAAATTAAGAAAATCAGTTTTATTTGAAAATATTTCCACACAATTTTGTTGAATATATAAACATATGTATATATTTGGAAAGCCCAACTATCTCTCCTTCTAGCTCCGTTCAAAAACTAAAAATTTGTAATTTTTATCGATGAATTTAACTTAAAATTATTTTTTATTTGATAATTCCAAATTTTTGCACAATTTACTACTGCTATATTTTGGAAAAAACCTTAAACATCTTTAAAATACGTGTATAATGGTCTATCAAGCCGATCAAGCCGCCGCCGCCGCCGATTATTTGGTTGCGCCGCCGCCGCCGATTTTTATCCGGCTCAACCTTAATCGCCGCCGCCGCCGCCGATTTTTTGCTTGCGCCGCCGCCGCCGATTATTTTGATCGGCTTGTTTCCCTGATTGGGGCTTCGTCGCGCTTAGCTTCCATTGTGAAGGCAATGGTCGTATATGTGTTGCTGTGGTTCCTGTGCGTCTGTTTTATTCTGACGTATTAGGACTTAATTGCGCGTAACCTCCATTGTGAAGGCAATGGTTGTGTATGTGTTGTTGCTGTTGCTGTGCGTCTGTGTTTTTTATCACATTGTTTTTTTTGTATTGCGTATCAATACGCATCGTATTTATAACCTGGCAATATGTAAGCGTATACCGTTACCGAAACAGTCTTAAATACCGTTACCTTTACCGTTACCGAAATTAACAAAATACGATACCGTTACCCTTACCGTTATTCGTTTCGGTAACCAATCTTGCATTTAAGGGTTAACTAAAAATCTACTTATTTTTATACCCTTAGCCCTCTGATGCCCAAAGCCCTCAAAAAGCGGTCTTCAGATTTTAAATAGTGTTTGGCTAAATAACAATTTTTTTATTAAACCAGTAATATTGTATCGATATAAAACATAATTAGCTATTTTTCTGCCTTCAGACTTTTTTGTACAAGGAATGATTTTAAAGCGAGAAGGATGTAGTTAAAGTGAAAATTTGGTAAATTTGAAAAAGTTACTTCTTAAAACAAAAAAAAAATATTTGAAAAGTTGCCAAAAATAAATTTACGATTTGGCATATATGTTTGGGTACTTTTCCAGTAAAGTCCAGTAAAAATTACTCAGTAACAAATTTACAGAGAGTAAGGCAAAATTTACTCTCAAAAAGAAAAATATCTGAAAATGTACGCAAACAGAAAAATTGTAAAGGCTCCATTAGTCTTTGCGTTCCGTGACGGTTCTTTAATGTGCCGTGCCGGATGGCTCTTTTGTGTAGTTAGTCTTTTCCGTAACAACGTATCAGCTGTTTAATGTTGTTTTTCTTAGCAGAGATCTGCGGCAACCAGACTAATTGGTTGCGGTGGCTAAATAAAAAAATTGCAGCGGCGGCTTAAAGCTGGCTCTGAGCCAAAAGCTGATCGGCTAGCCAATTTTAAGTATATACATACAAAACATCGGCTTAACGGTAAAAAAAAGAAAATTAAAAAAAATATATACTATTTTTAGATTTTTATCGTGTAAAAAAAATTTTCGACGGCGGCGGTTACAAAAATTAGACGGCGTCTCGGCTTACCCGGTTTAAGCCATTCGTCGCAGATCTCAAAATAGCAGCTGTCAACTCACTGTCACTTAACGGATAACAAAAATTCTGTTTTCAACAGGTTCATCCGGCACGGCACGTTACATTACAGACAAACTAACGACTCAAATGCTTTTTCATAGAACAAAAACAAATCAGCTGATTCGTCACGGCACGTTACGTACAAACTAATTATACCTTAAGAATTAGTAAAATACTGCTGCCAACTTCTTTCCTAAAAATATCGCTACATCAAACTAAAAAATCACTAGAAAATATCTAAATTATAAAAAAAAAATAAAAAAGCGATAAATCCCTAAATTTCACGAACTTTTTAGGTCCTGTTGAAAAATTTCACAAACATAGCTATATTTTTCAAACTTCTTAAAACTTTCTTAAAAAATTATTGATACATCGCCCAACTTTTCGAACTTCTTTGTTTTCCATAAAAATTTAACGATAAATCGCTGAATAATAATGATTAAAAAATTTTGTCAAGAAAATAAATGTTAAAAAAATGCTAAGAAAATGTCTAGACTGTCTTAAAAAGAAAAATCGCTAGTTTTCCCGCTAATAGCTAAATTATATTTTATCCCGCTAAACGATTTGAAATATCGCTAGATTTGCCGAGAAAATAGCTAATTTGGCAACAGTTATTAATATAGCTGATTGCGAAATAAACCTATTCAAATTATTGGATTAATAAATAAAACCTAATCAAATGATCACTTACTTACTCCTTACATCGTAAATAAGCTTATATTTAAATATCTTTTATTTTTACAAAAAATTATTTCAAAATTATTTAGACAAATGTTTTGTTTCTTCAATCATATGTTTTCAATCATATGTTTTTTTTCTTACAAATTCTTAGGTGTGTTTCTTTACTTTTTGGGTAAAGTTCGGTAAAATGAGAGTAAGCACAAAATCCTCTCGCAAAATGACAAAATTACTCAAAAAACCACTTTTCTAGCCCAAAATCTTATTTCAAAGAATAATGTGAAACAGTGATGGGACTTGAAAAATTTTGTTTTGTGCCAAGTGTGTGACTAAAATGTGCCAAATGGGCCTTCATTGTGCCAAAACTCAATTTTCACTCAGTACCCGTGTTTTCAAATTTAATTTAATTTCGTGTAATTCAACTTTAATTTCATTTCGTAATAGCATTCTTATGGAATTAATTCTATTTTTAATGAATTCTAAATGAATTAAAATTTTCTTTAATTCATTCAATTAAAAGGTGAATGATAAATGAAATTCATTCGATTCTTGTTAAAGATTTGGGAATGCTGCCAATGAATGAATTCTTTAGGAATGGTTACACGTAATGGTAAGATTTTCTAAAACTGAATTAAAATTTTCATGAATTAAACTTCAAATTAATTCTTTCAAAGCTCTGAGCTAAATTTAAATCATTTGAATTTTTTAAATTCTATGGGTTATTCGGTAATACGAACTAAAACTAACCCCTAAATTCATAAACGCTTTGTAAAATTATAGAAGGTTTATTGAACAAATTTTGTATGAAAATGATGTTTTGTAAACCTGCTATAACTTTACAAAGCATTTATGAATTGAGGGGTAAAAATTAAGGAATTTTTAGAGAATTGTTATTTTTTAAATCCATTTTCTATTAAATTTTGTAGATAACCAAAATGTGCCAAAATTGTATCTGTTGTGCCATTGTACCAATCAATCTTCGATTGTTCCACAAATACCATCACTAATGTGAAAATGCGTATAATTTCAGTTTGCAAATTGTCACAAATACCCATATTTATTCGCATTTGAAAGTTTTTTTTTTTTTTTTTTTTGTGTGTTTGGGATTTCTTCATCACCCTCCAAACGTCATCAAAGGATAGAAGATTTACTTGGCTGGTCCAAAGGAATACAACGCCATCAAAAATTTAACTGATTTATTTCACAGATCCACTTCAATCTCCTCTAAGAATTCAATTATCACTCTATAACTCGTTTCCCTTTCCTTGATGAAAAATTGTGCTATTTCCTTATATTTGAGTAGTATTTGATACTTGGCTCGTTGTCGATCATATTTCGTACAGTTGAAAATAATATGCGAATCATCTTCAGGTATCCCACAGGTTTCGCACAGACCATCTCCCGCAGATCGAACCTTCATCCTTGCCAGAGAAAACCGACTGAACGAGTGCCCCGTCATAATCCTGTTGATCTGCCTTATTTGTCTGCCATTTAAGTCCAGCTTGCATTTCTCAAACCATGACTTATTTATTAACGCCTGATGTAATTTGCCATAATCTGCTCCTTTCCTTCTTCTTATACATTCAAACTCTCTTTCCCACTCTACATGTATCCTTCTTTCAATTTCATTAACTGCATCTTTTCTTGGCCATTTAATTTCCTGCTCAATGCCATCCGTAATGGCCCTCTTAGCAGCTTCATCTACAATTGAGTTACCAGCTATACCTCTGTGGGACGGAATATAGTGAAATTCAACCTGGTCAATGCAGTGAGCTTCATTAACCATATTGTGTATCCGTATACATATATCATTATCACCGGGCTTCTGTAGACTTAAACAACCGCTCTTGCTATCTGTAAGTATTGCCAATTTCCTGAGATTTCTCCCGATAGCCCATTCAATCGCCTTCATAATTATAAATAGTTCCGCCGTCATTGTCGACACCAGTATGGGTATCCTGTACAATGTGGTAGTGTTGGAATCCTGATGAAATACGGCACCCCCAACCTTACATTCTTTAATAGACGCGTCTGTGAAAATTATCTCTGTTTTTTCCTTTACCAACTTTTCATTTTTCTCCAAGAATATCTGCTCAATTATTTCCGGGTTCGTATTACTCTTATTTCTTCCTTCATTACCAGCACCATAAAAGTCAGTTATAATTCTTATCTTGGGGGATCTCATACTAAGTAACTGTTGCTCTTCCATATTCAAAAGAATCCGCTTATATTTATCAAATACTTTATAGAGACTTGTTTTTATTGGCTTTTCAATAGAGGGCAACATTTCAGACATATTCATGCCCCGATGAAAAATATTCACAAGATCCTTCGCCGTTCTAAGCTCCAAACGGAACTCAGGGGGTAATTCTGCTGCCATATGATACATCACATGAATCGGCGTTGATCTAATCAACCCCAGTGATTTCCTTATTTGAAAATTCATACACGTTTTAAATTTCGCCATGGTCGATTTATTCAAATTTGCGAAACTTGAGGCTGCATATTCAATTTTAGCCCGTGTAAATACTCTATAAAACTGCAACGATTTCCTCGGATCCACTCCAAAACGGCATCCACTTAGTGTAAGTAAAAATCCACAAGTACGATTGACCTTATCGACAGCACACTTAACATGAGGTGCATTAGAGTTGTTAGTTGGTATGACCCTGCCAAGATATTTTATCTCCTCTTCTTGTTTTATCGGAATATCATTTATGTTAATGTTCAGTTTCATAGTTTTAGTTCCAAAGGCCATAACTTTAGTTTTCTGAAGATTTATTCTGAGATCCATTTTGCCACATGCCGTAAAAAATTTCCTCATTTTGTCGACTAGGTTTAATCTAGCTTCTTCAAAATTATCGCCAAATGAAAGTATAAAAAAGTCATCAGCAAACTGATAAATATACGTGACATCATCCTCAATTTCGTGTAATGAAGCTGTGTATAAGTTGAACAATAGAGGGCTTAGGCCACTGCCCTGGGCCAGACCTCGATATGAGGTTTTCCTACTGTTCCCCAAAATTAAAGTTCGCTCTCTCAGAAATGATATAATCCAGTTTATAATGCCCTTATTGAATTTCATATTAATTAAATTAACCTCCAGAACCTCTGTATTTACACAATCATAAGCTTTTTCCAAATCAATGCAAGCAGCTACTACCTTTTTCCTGTCGCTTTGTAAGATTTGTATAGTGGTCAAAAGATCATTGATACAGAGAACCGTGCTCCTATTCTTCCTGAACGCAAAAGATCTTTCCGGTAGTAACCTGTTAATGTCGGCATGATCGTCCATCAAAGGCTTTATCATACCCTCAATGCACTTAGCAAGTACCGATAATAGACAAATCGGTCTAAAATCAACAATTTCCGTGGAGTCCTCCTTTTTAGGAATAGGGTGAATTTTTATTACCCTCCATGTATCCGGTATCATAGCCGATTTCCACGTTTCATTCAGGATATTAAATAATTTTCTCTTACCATCCTCAGAAAGATTTAGTATCATTCTATAGCTAATGCCATCAGCTCCCTTTGCAGAATCCGGTCTTCTTCCATTTAAGAAGATTATAAACTCCCCAAATTCAAATGAAGGGGCGGAGTCATTATTCACATAATCAGGTTTTTCAATGCCAATGTTAGCCACATTCTGACAAGTAATCATCTCCAAATATGAAGATTTTTCATTGTCACTCCAGACGTTGTTCACTTTCTTAAGGCGATTGTACTTTTTCAAATTATTCAACTTTCGCCACATGATATTCTGTGATTCAGGTTCCGACAATTCATCCTGAAGCCTACTAAAATTTAGGCGCTTGCGCTCTTTAATGTGCTTCTGAAATACCTTATCAGCATTAACTGCTAATATACTGTGTCCAAAAGATTTCGTTCGATAGTATTGTAATCTGGCCGCATTTCTTAACCTGAATAATCTCGCAGATTCTTCATCCCACCAACCCTTTGGTATATACTGCCTGTTGGGGTTTAGGTAAACGGTGTTGCGTTGAACTATCTCATTGAATCCGTTGTTAATTTCATTTATACCATCGCCTATTTCCATATTCGATATTTCCTTAAAGATTTTCCCATAAATTACCTTTCTAGTCTTGCCTTGGATATTGTTGGGCGTGTCCGATTCAATAATTATTGGCTTATGATTACTACCTGAAATTTTGATGTTTAGAGTTCTCCACTTAAACAATTGATGCTCCTTACTAATAAGGGTTAAGTCAATAGCCGATTCACGCTGTGGACCGCAAAAGGTGCCAGATCCGTCATTCAATATAGCATAGCCAAAGTTCTGTATAACTGCTTCTAACGTCATTCCCTTTAATTCTGTATTAGGGTCACCCCAAGCCGCTGAATGTGTATTGAAGTCGCCTCCGATAATCGTAATGTTGTTTGAATTTTCAAAGAATTTCATTATCTTATTTATTTCACTTTGAATAAACACTTCATCTTCTTCATGTGGAATATACAAACTTACTATGTTCAGGTTTTTGGAAAGATTACGAGTTGTTACCGAAATCGCCTCGCATTCAGTTACCATCCTATTGATTGAAAATCGAATATTATTTATCAAGTAGATACCAACACCGCCGTAGCCATCACTTCTGCATTTTCCAATAAAGTTGTAATTTCTCATACTTGTGTTACTATTATCTTCCAACCACGTTTCCGAAAGAAGCGCAGCATCAAAATTATTATGATTCAAGTAAAATTCCAGTGTTTCCTTATTACCTGGTTTTTTAAGACTCTGTATGTTGTATTGCAATATCTTCATTGTGCTTGTTCTAATTTATTTACGACAGGCTCTAGCAATATCCTGTCTATCTTTTTCATTTGCTGCTTCTTCAATAATTTCCTTAATATTCTTAACTAGATTTACATTATCATGAGAATGACTCTCACTTGTTCCATTATTCATCCAAGATGTTATTATCATATTCAATTTCCTGATTAATTTTTCAAAATCTGACGATTTGTACGGGTTATTCAATTCTCTAACGTAAGAGGATTTTTCATCAAAACTTTCGTTCACCTTTCTCCATTCGCTCATATTTTCCCGCGCCTTCTCTTCCTCTCTTTTCCTGTTCAAATTGATTTTCGTTGCCTTAGCATACGAGACGTTTTTGTGTATGTATTTAGCCGCTTCGTTAGTATTATTCAAAATAGTCGGTTGTTGTTGTTTACGTTTAATAGCAGGGAAAGCTTTATCTATGCCCTCCTCACTCAATAATTCAAATCTGTTTGCTCCTATTATAGTAGCATATCTTCCCCTTGCCTCTCTAATACTCAAATTTTCCAAAACCATTAATCTTTTCAAATTCAAAGCCTTCTCCCTGGCTGGGCAGTTTCTGTCTGTCGGTGGGTGCGATTCATGGCAATTTGTGCATTTAATTTCAATACTCTCACAAGCATTTTCCCCATCATGTTTTTCAAAACATTTGCTACAAGTCGGAATTCTCTGTTTGCACTGATCCGCTTTATGGTTAAATCTATAGCATCTATAGCATTGTCCAAATGGGATAAAAGGTTTCGTTGTTACCTTTGTAAAAGCAAAATTCATTTCATGAGGTAATTGCAAACCCTTGAAAATTACCTTAATTTTCATTGTCTTTACTCTCTGCTTCGTTCCATCATTCCTGGTCATTCTGACCAATCTAGCAATCGGAATGGGAGAAGACAAGAGCTTATATAATTCCCACATTGGTATATCCTCAGGTATATTGAAAATGAGACCTGTTTTAGTAAACAGATGTTCAAAAACCTTTACCTCGTAATCATATTTATCCAGTCCTTTTTCATCTATCAGATTATTGGCATTTATCTGTGAATTTACAATCACTTTACAGCGTGAATATCCGATTTTAATAATATCCATGATTCCAGGAACCTTTAGCTCCATTAAGGCACGTGTCAGTCTGAATTGATTAATAGGTACTTTGTTCTCCGGGTTTTTCTTTGGGTCCTTTTCAGATTTATCTTTAGGGTCCTTATCATTATCTGGTGTAATATCACTCTTTCTCTTCGTATCAATATAAACCACAAACGGGCCACGATGAACCGCGTCGTACTTCATTCTTATTTCACAAGCAGAATACATGAGATCATCACCCTCCGTTACAATTCGACCAGCGAATCCAGGTGGTGCGTTATTGGTTTCCCCAGGTGTTTGTGTTAATTCCTCCACATTTCCGTCATCCGACCTTTGCCTTTTGGCTTTATTTTCACCGTCAGTGTCTTCCCCCATTTCGCTGAAGCAGAGGCACCAACTAGGTGCTAATTGTCAAAACGATTCCAGTCAAAACTTATGGCCCAATATCTAATTGTTATCAATAAAAAAAAACAAGTAGACTTAATACACGGATTAATCGTAAAATTTCCCAAATCTTATTCCGAAAACCACTAATTAATTTGATTTTCTCGCAGTTTAAAAAATTTTCCAATTGTTGCGTCTAGCAGTGCTACCAACTTCTCCCCGCATTTGAAAGTTGTTTTTAATGTTATTCAATTAATTCTTATAAAAAAAAACAAGTTTCTTTTGCTTTGTTGGGAACAGACCTCAGTGGCACTAGGTCGAATAGGCACCGGCTATAAGCGAACAGACTCTTCGTTCTGGGTGTGCGTCCCATCCCTTCGACCTAGCCCAAGGCCCGCAACAATTAAAATTTGAAATCACAAAAATCTAAAAAAAACTTTAATTTACCACCGTTACCACACCTGGAGTGGGAGGTAGATGGCGTCCTCCAGCCGCCCATGCCCAACCATGGTCACCAGGTTATCCACCAGGTTATCGGTGACCCCATAGACCCGCTCACACCGCACCACTTACCTTAGTTCACCAACCCCTGTCCCAGAAAAATTTAGCCAATCATTTATTTACGTTATAAATCTTCACGACATAATTTTTATTAAATAAATTTTAACATAATATACCAATTGCTCTAAAAATTATTCTTATTCTCAAATATGACAATCTTTAACTCTTTTCAAAAATTTACTTTAACTTTACTTTAAAAATATACTGTCTGAATTGGCTAAAAAAGAAATTAAAAGATCGTTAAGATCTGTATTAAACAACCCTGATTTAACAGGCAAAACTTTTAACTTTAAAAATTGTGGCAACTTCAATTGCCAAACAAAATGAAAAAAATGTGTTAATTAAAAAAAAAAATCAAATAAAAGAAAAGTAACAATTAATGTAAAACAATTGATAGACATTAATTACCTAACGTAAGTATTCTATAATTAACAAAATTAATAAGTATCCATACAAATTACAAATAACGCCAAACCCAATATAGAAAAAAATGAGCCCAATATAAAAAAAATTCGTATAAGTTGTCACTACGTTCAAGGGTTTTCAACGGTATTACCCTCCAAATTATGTTCGGTTCACCGGAACGTTTTATTCATACGGTTTAAAAAAAAACTTCAAAAAAAAACTAACGCCTGAAAGAGCTCCTTAAAACGTGGTATCTGGATATTTCACTTCCTTTTAAATATTTAAACCAAATGCGGTAGATATCGCGAACATAACCAAATTGTTCTTTGGTTAAAAAAAAAAAAAAAGGAATTTTATATACAAACCTTTTTTTTTTTTTTACAGTAAGCTCCAAATTTTTCCCTCCTTTAAAAAAAAATGGCGCAAAATAAAAACTTAACTCTAACACTAAATTATCTGTATAAAGACAATATACCTAACCTTAAACACTTATATACACAAAATTACACTAACACCGTTTCATATATATTTTTGTGTTGTATCACTTGTTATTTTTTTCTTATTCAGCTTGCCTCGATTTGGCTTTGCAATATCACCAATGGGTAAAAATGGGTTACCTGGATTATTTTTGGGATCCCGAATTCCAATTTTATTTATAACAAAAACGCATCAAAAACACATCAAAACCTGGGAGAACTTTTGCGGGTGCTTCCCAGAAGCCACTGGACTCCGACACGAATTTAATTCTGGCCCTGCTCCAGATGAGACCAGTCCCAACTAAGTAACACACAAAAAAAACCTAATTTGATTACCGCACTCTATTCTAAAATTTATTGCACACTTACGTTCTCCAAATTCTGCACCACGTCTGACAGGGAATAACAAGAATCCTCGGTATTTTGGTATTACCCACTTGCATCTAACCTACCACAATGGCGGATTATTTATTAACTTTTGAACACTTTATTTTTATGACAACCAAGATCAACTTACTATTTCAATCCTAGTTTATTTTCTCTTCCGTCTCACTTTACTAAGATTTATGCTGATATGGAAATAGGTTTATTGTCTGCCAAAATTATTAAAATTTTTACCACTAGACTTTAACTATTTTATTAACTTTCAACAACACTTTTATTCAATACCTCTGTAGTTATTTTAAATTAATATTTTGCACAGTACGTTCGTGACCACTCTAGTGCTCGTTATTATGTCGAATGATCGCCCTAAAAATGGCCATTGCAAGCTAGGGTACATACTGCTTCCAACCCAACCATTTTTCTATCAATTTTCCATATTAATTTTATCTGTATATAACAATATCTCCTTCTACTTTTGAGTTTAATTCTAATACTAGCTGTCCCTTTCCGTTTTTGAGTTCATAAATTCTTGCCGCCAACTCATATTTTCGCACCCAAGACTTTAAAACTTTAAATTTGAATCTAAAACAAAACCGACAATTTCATTCATGAAAACGTTTCTGTCTCAACCCTTCACCCCTGCCTTACCAAAAACCGTCACGAATCGCAAAGGTAACCAGGCAACCCTAGCAAAAAGTACTATTTTTTCCAACGGTGTAACGTAAGAATACATGAACATCGTGGTTCTTTTTCTTTGTGTTCTTTTATTTCCCTTCTTACTCGTAGTGACGGCCCTACATTGTTTGCTGAAAAATTTATTTAAAGCTGATAAAAAAAAGTTCTGCAAAATATATTTGATTTCCACAGCTAAGACTACAGTCTTAACAGATTTTAATAATTTGGAAACCAAATCAATTTACCAACATTCCAATGGTGAAAACACCGATTTCCAATTTTATGCCCAACAACGAATCTTCGTGGAGGTTAATAAAAAAAATCGGCTTAGAAATTATGCGCATTAAGGAACAGGCACAAAAAGCAGATATCCAACGTGTAGTAAACTTAACATTAATAATGTTTATTGTGTGGCTTGTGCCAGACAAACCGATGAAGAAATCGCTGTTGGTTTAACTAATGGTCAAGTTCGATTGTCTAATTATAAAAAATCGGAATTTGTACATAAATTTAATGCAGATTCAAATTGTAATTCCGTATTATTTTTGGATTATAACGCCTCCGATGAATATATTGCTTCAGTATTCGAAAATGGTTCCATAAATGTCTACGGCCATCAAAACAAAAACTGATACATTCACTATTGATAGTTGTTCAACATTGGCACGTTTTCATCCCAACAAACGTTTTTCCTTATCTATAGCCTCCTATAAAGGAGCTGTAACAATTTATGATGTGAATACAAAACGTAAAGTATTTCATGCTAACGCTGCGCATGCAGCAGAATGTAGAGATTTATGTATATCCCCAGCCAATCCAGATACTTTAATAGGTGTTGGTTATGATTGCGTCGTAAATATATTCGATACGAGGCGTAAAGTTAAACCCTTACAGGAAATATATAATACTCCTTTGTCAGCAGTGGCAATAAGTGGATTTGGTACTTATTTTTGTGTTGGTGATTTAAAAGGAGATCTAACCACACATGATATTAGAAATACCAAAACATATTTAGCATCGAAAAATGTTCATGGTCCAAAAAAAAAAAAATGGTGTAATACGAGTAGCATTTGCACCACAAACGCCTGATAGAAGTGCGAGTTTTTCTAGTTCCGGGGTGGCCACCGCAACAAAACACGGGTGTTGGCACAGAATTGATGCCAAAACCTGTGTGCGTGGACTTCGTCGATTCTTCCCAACGTGGGGAACTCCCAGACCCTGAAGTCTCAATAGCCGGGCAATTCGAACGAGATTTCCTCATCAGCTGCAACAACGTCTGGCAAAAAAAAACGTGAGTTTTAACCTTCTAAATTACCACAAATGCGACAAATGAGTATTTTATAATAAGGACCCAGTAAAAAAAAAATACTAGTTCAGAACCAGTTATGTACTAGTTTATTTAAACCAGACAACTAGTACGAGTTCTACCGCCTGTCCATACAAACAACTGTAGAATTTAACATTGAGATGTCATAGGGACGGGGCAATTGTCGCCAAACTGTCACTTTTGGTACTAGTTGTAGAACTAGTTTGGAAATTACCATTTAAGGAGGAAAAATAAGGAGCGAAACTGGTACTAATGTGATACTCGCGGAACCAGTTCCGAAGTGACTCTTTGGAAATAGTACTGTACCAGCTGGTTGCTATCTCTATATATAAAAGAATAACGTGACTGACTGACTGACTGACTGACTGACTGACTCAACATCGCCCAGCCCAAACCGCTGAAGCTAGGAAGTTGAAATTTGGTATGTAGGTTCCTCTTTCGGGGTAGACGTCCACTAAGACGGGATTTTTGGAAATTCCTACCGGAACGGGCAAAAAGGGGGAAAGTGTCCCCCTTGACGGCCTGCCAAAACCCCTTTGGCTAGAAAGCTGAAATTTAAGATATGTGTTCCTTGGAGTAGGGGCTAACTTTTTGGAAAGTACTTTCTAGAATTTTGGACAGGGACGTTGTAAAAATGGGGGGAAAAAGGCCCCCCTTGACGGCCTGCCCAAACCGCTGGAGGTAGGAAGTTGAAATTTGGTATAAAGGTTCCTCCACTATCGTAGACATCCGCCAAGACGGGAGTTTTGGAAATTTTTACAGGGACGGGCAAAAAGGGGAAAAAGTCTCCCCCTTGAGGGCCTGCTCAAACTGCTGGAGCTATGAAGTTGAAATTTGGTATGTAGATTCCTCGACCGGTGTAGACGTCCGTTGAGACGGCATTTTTGGAAATTCTTATCGGGACGGGCAAAAAGGGGACAAAAAAAGTACCTTTTTCCAAAAAAGTACCTTTTCCCAAAAAAAGTACCTTTTCCCAAAAAAAGTACAATTTTCCCAAAAAAGTACCTTTTTCCAAAAAAAGTACCTTTTTCAAAAAAAAAGTACCTTTTTCCAAAAAAAGTACCTTTTTCCAAAAAAAGTACCTTTTTCCAAAAAAAGTACCTTTTTCCAAAAAAAGTACCTTTTTCCAAAAAAAGTACCTTTTTCCAAAAAAGCACCTTTTTCCAAAAAAAAAGTACCTTTTTCCAAAAAAAGTACCTTATTCCAAAAAAAGTACCTCTTTCCAAAAAAAGTACCTTTTTCCAAAAAAAGTACCTTTTTCCAAAAAAAGTACCTTTTTCCAAAAAAAGTACCTTTTTCCAAAAAAAGTACCTTTTTCCAAAAAAAGTACCTTTTCCAAAAAAAGTACCTTTTTCCAAAAAAAGTACCTTTTTCCAAAAAAAGTACCTTTTTCCAAAAAAAAGTACCTTTTTCCAAAAAAAGTACCTTATTCCAAAAAAAGTACCTTTTTCCAAAAAAGTACCTTTTTCCAAAAGAAAGTACCCTTTTCCAAAAAAAAGTACCTTTTTCAAAAAAAGTACGTTTTTTCAAAAAAAGTACCTTTTTCCAAAAAAAAATACCTTTTTCAAAAAAAGTACCTTTTTCCGAAAAAAGTACCTTTTTCCAAAAAAAGTACCTTTTTCCAAAAAAAGTACCTTTTTCCAAAAAAAGTATCTTTTTCCAAAAAAAGTACCTTTTTCCAAAAAAAAATTCCTTTTTCCAAAAAATGTACCTTTTTCCAAAAAAAGTACCTTTTTTAAAAAAAGTACCTTTTTCCAAAAAAGTACCTTTTCCAAAAAAAGTACCTTTTCCCAAAAAAAGTACCTTTTTCTAAAAAAATGTTCCTTTTCCCAAAAAACATACATTTTTTCAAAAAAATACCTTTTTCAAAAAAAAGTACCTTTTCTAAAAAAAAGTACCTTTTCCCCAAAAAAAAAGTACCAAAAGAAGTACCTTTTCCAAAAAAGTACCTTTTTCCAAAAAACATACATTTTTCCAAAAAAAAAAACACCTTTTTAAAAAAAAATACCTTTTCCAAAAAAAGTACAAATAAAGTACTTTGTAAAAACAAAGTATCTTTTTCCAAAAAATTTCGTTTTTCCAAAAAGTACCATTTAAAATAGTATATAATTTCAAAAAAACTACTTTTTTTCCTCCCCCCACGGATATCTCCACTAAAACAAGGTTTCTTGATATTCGGCATAGACGTGCGCTAAGACCGGATTTTTGGAAATTCCAACCGGAACGGGCAAAAAGGGGAAAAGTCTCCCCATAAACAGTCTCACAAATTGGAAAAGTGCCTGCCCAAACCACTGGAGGTAAGAAGTTGAAATTTGGTATAAAGGTTCCTCCACTGTAGTAGACATCGACTAAGTTTGTATTTTTGGAATTCCCTACAGGATATCCCAAAAGGAAACTCGGTATGTGAGTTCCTCCTTCTGTGTAGGCGTCCGCTTAGACGGAATTTTTGAAATTCCTATCGGGAGGGGAAATAAGGTAAAAGTCTCCTCCTCACGGCTTGCCAATCCCTTTTGGCCAAACCTAAAATTTTAAATATGTATTCCTTGGAGTAGGACTAACTCACCGGCAACGTAATTTTTCTATTTTGGAACAGGAACATAGAAAAAATGGTGGTTGAAAGGGAAAAATGTCCCCACTAACGGCCTGCCCAAACCGCTTAGGCAATGCAGTTGAAATTTGGTATGAATGTTCCTCATCCATCGCAGATAGCCGCGAAGATGGAATTTTTGTAAATTCCTAAAGGGAGGGGCAAAAAGAAGAAAAGCCTCACCTTGGGGGCCGGTAAAAACCCCTTCGGCTAGAAACCTGAAGCTTAAAATGTGGGTCCCTGGAGTGAGGGCTAACTTATTAGAAAGATACTTTTTTGAATTTTGGACAGGGTCGTTATAAAATGGGGGCTCAAAAAGGGAAAGTTGCCCCTTAACGACCTGTCCAAACTGCTGGAACTAGGAAGCCGAAATTCGGTACTTAAGTTCCTCTCAGCCTGCTCAAACTGCTAGAACTAGGAAGCTGGAATTCCCTGTCGATGGATTTTCGGAAATTCCTACCGAGAGGGGCACAAATAGTAAAAGTTGGCTAGAAACCTGAAATGTAAAACATATGTTACTTGGAGTATGTGCTCACTTACCGAGAAGGTGCTTTTTGGACAGGGACATTGCAAAAATGGGGATTAATGAAGCGAAAAGTGCCGCTTAAAGGCCTGCCCAAACCGCTGGAGGTAGGAAGTTGAAATTTGGTATTAAAGTTCCTCCTCTATTGTAGACATCCGCTAAGATGAGATTTTTGGAAATTTCTACAGGTAGGGTCAAAAACAGGAAAAGTCTCCCCCTTAACGGCCTGGCCAAACTGCTGGAAAAAGGGATCTTAAATTCGGTATTTGGGTTCCTTCTCCAACGTTGACGTCCCCTAAGATGGCATTTTTGTAAATTCATACCGGGAGAGGTAAAAAGGGAAAAAACTTCCCCCTTGACGGCCTGGCCAAACTGCTGGATATAGAGACCTAAAATTATGTATGTAGTAGGTTCCTCCTCCAACGCAGACGTCCTCTAAGACGGAATTTTTGGAAATTCCTACCGGGAGGGGTAAAAACGGAATAATTCTCCCCCTTGATGGCCTAACCGAACCCTTCGGCTAGAAACCTGTAATATATAATATGTTTTCCTTGGAGTATGGGCTAACTTATCGACAAGGCATTTCTAGGACTTTGGACAGGAACGTGGTAAAAATGGTGGTTCAAAAGGGGAAAATTGCCCCCCCCCTTAACGTATGCGTCTTTAGCTAGAAACCTAAAACTTAAAGAACAAGTGTATATGAAAAACTAAAATTAAGAAACTAAATAGGAAACGAGTGGGATTGAAACACTACACAAGTGGAATGAAATGGATATAAGCGTTGAACGAGTGGAATTGAAATTATAGACATTGCAAATGGATTGGAAGAGGGAATTACCTGTTCAAACACTATCAACGGAATATGAAACTTATGTAGCATTGAAACATACTCTCCAAAAAGTTAAACAAATTTTCTGAAAGAGAAAAAACCTTAGAAAAGGAATGGAACTTATATATTCCGATATTTAAACTTCATGTAACGAAGCACCGGTGGAAGAAACCGACGCAGTAAATTTTCTAACTGAATTTGTGAATTTACTTGAATTGCCAGGTTTACCTTTACATAAACTGGAATTAAAAAAAAACTTTAAGACACGCTAACAACGTAGCTTTGCCCGCTATTTTTAATATTATAAAATGCTTTTCAACCCTGCTTTACGTTATTTATTTTCATTCAAAACACAAATGAACAAAACTACTTACGGGTCTATCTACCTAAGTTCGCACTTTACCAAATTATCTTGACATACACACGTATATTGCAAATTATTATGGATTCATTACTAACAATCCACTCTCATGAGCAAAAGTGATCAAATATTTATTTATTTTAAACCCATTGTTGTGCAGAATTATTTATTTGTGGTGGCTAGGTGAAGGCTTTAAATAAAAAAACGAATTTAATAAAAATTGTGGGGGGCGCAGCCCCCCGGGGGGGAGGGCGTAGCCCTCCCCCCCCTTAACCTTTAAGGCACGCTAACAACGTAGCGGGCTGCGCCCGCTAGTCTTAAATATATATAGATAAAAAAAACAAAGGTTTTTCCTTTGATAAAACGTAGATTAGACCGCTAGTTTCCTCTTACTGATTTTATTATATCCATTTACCAAATCAAATTCAAAATTTTTTTTTTTTTGGGTTTATGATTTCTAATGACAATAAAACATCTTAGTGTTTATTTGCAAACTCAGAATGTATTACGTATTACAAACGTAGGTGGTATTTCAAAACTCGTATTAAAATTCCATATTTTGAAATCTCTGCGCAGTTTCAATGAAACTATTAGGTATACAAATTGTTAAAGATTATTGTTTTAGAAAGAAAAACAAGAAGCTGTACTGGTACTTATAAGAAATTCACTAAACTAGTTCTGGATTGACTCTATTGCACCATTACTGTACTAGTTGATTTACACATCAGCTCAATTCACAATAAAAAATTTAGGTGTTTATTTACAAACTCTGATTTTCTTATTAAATAAAAATGCAAAAAAAAAAATAGTAATTTCAAATCTCATATTCTAATTCAGGGAATTTTTTTCTAAACAGTCTACATAGATCGTATTTAACTAGTACACAATTGGTTTAAATTAATTATTTTAGGAACCAGTTATGTAATTACTAGTCACAAAAAAAAAACTAGTACGTTTTAGAACTAGTTTGACCATTTGCTACTGGGAAATTAAGCTTTTCGATAGAAAACAAAATTTGTTAAATTTTTGGTGAATAATTTTTTTTTGTATACAGTGAACGGTTTGGAGGCAAAAAAAGTGTCAAAAATTAAATTTCGTAAAATTCCGAAAATTAAATATTTTAAAAATAACAAAACTTTTAAAAATCTTAAAAACTTATTTAAATTGACTAAAACAATTGATAATGAACACAAAGTAAGATTGAAGCTTAGGCTATTCAAAAAAAATTCCTAACTTTGGTCCAAGGACACACAGGATTCCATAAGGATATATTTAAAGGACATCGCCTTAACTTGAAAACTAATGGACGAATTTTTCTGAAATTTGGTAAAAAGAATATATTTGGTATAAATCGCAAAGCTTATAAGTTTGAATAATATATATTGAAGCTAAGATGCGTTTTCGCTTAATTTCGCATTTTTCGAAAAAACGAAAATCGCTACATCCTCTTAAGTAACAACACAAAAATGTAATTTCTCTTATTGTAATTACTTCTTTGTAAGAGACATAATTTATGCTTAAACCTAGTAATTTTTATGAGCTAGTTTCCGAAATACCCTCTTAACCTATTTTGGCCCATATCGCCTAAAATAGACAACAAAAAAAAATATTGTAAAAGAACTTATTGTTTATTTTCCGTGAGGAACACATGGTATAAATTTCATTGCAAGAAAGCTTAGGCCGGTTAAATGAATAAATTCTTCACTCTTACATTTTTTTAAACCTAATGTCATTTGCACTAAATTTCATTACATAATATCAATCCAATATATTTAATTCGACTGCCTAAATTTTAAAACCTTCAATTTTCATTAATTAATTCTATTGTCGTTTTCATGGTAATTAAATTAAGCCAAATTTACCTGAGTTCATTCAGTAAACAGATGATTGAAGAATGATTTTTCCTTCTTCATTCATTTATCAAGATAAAAAATTTTCAAATGTGCAATGTATGCCGAAATTTTAGCCGAGTATACATAACTGATTCAAGTTGAGGATTCATTCGATTCTTATTAAAGCTTTTGGGAATGAATCTTATGACTTCTCTACGAATGGTTTAACAGCATGGTATATAAACACTTTCCTTCTATCAAATTTGAATTTAGTTTTCCCTTGAATTACGCTTAAATTGAATTAAGTCCTTCAGATCCCTGCTTTACAGTCATCCATCCAGTTAATGGATAAAAATAAAAAGTCTATTGCAAAATTGATTCGGGTTTTCGTTCTCCTTTTATGTTTCATGAAATTTGTCATTAACCCTTATTATCCCATCAGGGATGGAAAAACTGAAGACCTTATTTTTGTTGAAAACGTGTAGGCATAAAATAGTATAAAAACTTGGCTGGAACCACAATTTAAAAAAAATTTTCGATTATTATTACAGGGTTGCCACGTATTAATAAAAATCTTACTGTCGTTCTTGAGTATTTTATCGCATTCACTTGAAAAATAAAAAAAATACAGTTGTAACCACAATAATAGCGGTTTAAAAAAAAACATATATAAAAAAAACGCATTTTACCCATAAAACTTTGAAAAACTTTTAAAATTTGTGACCAATTCTGTAAGCTACAGGATCTCAAAGAAAATGTCTTTCAGACAAATAGCCTAACGATTTTGACCCCACAGTGAGGGACAAAATTGTAGCCCTTAGGCTCATAAAAAAAAATCAAAATACCAAGGACGTATCTGTATGCCTGTATATGACCCAATTCTACCGATTCATTTCCGAAACAACCATGGTTGCTTTAACCCATGTTCTGCGAATTAAATCACCAACAAATTATTTAATAGAATAAAAATTTGAGTAAATATAAATCTGGACTGCATCACGTATGAATTTGTTTAATGGCAACTCATTGCTTCACGTAATTTTAAACTATAAATGATTCGTCAAAAGACGCATTTTGTATACGAACTTAAAAAAAACAGACTTATTATCTTTACCGCTCTGACTGTAAAGATTAAAATAACAGCAGATTAAAACAATTATATACCTTCGATTTTGAATAGGATTAACATTCAATTCGGCCAAATTACCTACAGCGTTGGGCAGAATTGTAGCACCAGATTATCTTTAATCTGGAAAACCAGTTAAATTAAATAGAAATTAAAATAAATTCTAAATAGAGGATTAACCCTCTTTGCAAACCGTGCCATTTTTGACTTCAATATTGAGTCTAGAGATTTTCCCTTCACACCGAATTCGACAAAAGTTGTATTGATTTCAAAAAAATTATTGAACTAAAATTTACCAGGATTATATTCTATGTTGTTTCTAATGCGCTTTTTTTTTCTTCAGGTTCTGGTGAATAAAGCTGATTGGGATCAATGTCCAGGAAACTTGAGAAGCTATTAGGGAAGTTTTTTATCATTATTTTGCCTTTAAGTTTTTACTTTGTGTTTTCTTTTTCCTTTCAGGTATTTGCCTACATTTAAAAACTCGGAGAACTGATTAAGCTATTAACAGCAAAAGCTTTAAATTTAATACAAAATGTGGAAGAACATTGCACTGGGTAAATATTGTACGAATTGCACTATATTTTATGATATGAAAAATTTAGATATCTATAACTTAAGGTATATAATTTCCAAAAAAAACAAATCTATATGATATCAGGTACAAAATACTTTTGTCACAGTTAAATTAACTTTAACAAAAATTAACGTGATTTTGTAAACATTAGGACGGACACAACTTACTTTTAAATAAATATATTCTAAAATTGTATCCCTTACATCCTCATATTGCACATAATTTAAATTCTATCACAGATCTGAAATTTTTCAAACATATCCTTATATCTTAATATCTTTAAGATGGTAAATACCTATAGATTTACCTTGCATATTTTCGAGCTCGTACATGTTATTTCCTACCGGTTTCAGGATTCTACATTTTAAAAATTTTCTACAGAATTTTGCGTTTCGATTTTTCTCGAAGTCGCTTAAAACATAGTTCCTTCGATAAACTTCTTGACCTGGTAGAAATTTAACATGCCGAGCTCGTTTGTTGTACCTTTCGGCACTTCTTTCATATGCTTCGTGCATATTCTTTTGAATTCTATCCCGAGTTAGTTCAAATTTCTCGTTATTTTCGAGAGTATTAATTTCATGGTCCGTTAAGGACATTAATTTTCGGGCTAATTTATAATCGCTGCCACTCGAAAACATGTGATATCCAAAAAGTGCAAAAAAAGGTGAAACACCAATCGCTGACTGAACCGAAGTTCTTAAAGCACACTCTATTTCGGACAAGTACATGTCCCAATCGCGGTGATCTTCATTCAAGTATGCTCTAATCGCACTTAAAACCGATTGATTAACCCTTTCTGAGGCGTTAGACTGGGGACAATGTACTGGTGTTCTAAGGTGTTTTATTTTGTAGGCTTCGATCATTTCCTGAAATCCCTTAGCTATAAATTGCGATCCATTATCGCTGTGGATCACTTCCGGAACACCAAATTTATGAAATATTTCTTTCACTAAAAATTGCACTACATTATTTGTTGTGGCATCTTTCATAGCCTTCAAAAAGGTGAATTTCGTGAAGTGATCCACAACGATAAAAATGTAGCAATTGCCTCTCTTTGACCTAGGATATTTCCCCAAAAAATCAATGTAGAGTTTCTGAAACGGACGCTCTGTCACCACTTCCTGTCCAATTTCAGGCATTAAATTTCTATTCGCCGGTTTTACCTCTTTGCAAATTTGACATGATTTAACATATTCATTAATTTGAACCGTCATTCTTGGCCAGTAAAAGAAACGCTTTACTCTTTCTAAAGTTTTTCTAACGCCCCCATGAGCAGCTGTATTTGCAGAATGAGCTTTTTCGATAATGGCCTGTGTGATATTTGCTGGTATCCAAAGTTTCCAGATGTACTGTTCTCCAAAATCACGATCGAATGTTGTTTTCTTAAAAACCATGCCATCTTCGACTTTAAGATCAGGCAACCGTTCAGCATTTTCGTTAATATTTTTAATCAAGTCCAAATATTCATCACATTCGAATTCAGTAGTTTCGAAATCCAATAAATCTTCCTTTTCGCAATCTTTTTCGATTTCTTCTAAACAAAAATCTTGAGGCAATCGCGACAACATATCGGCTACAACGTTTTCCGAACCTTTTCTGTGTTCGATTTCAAAATCATATGCTTGCAACAGTAGAGACCAACGAGCTAGTCTTCCGCTAAGATCTTTTAAGCTCATTAGCCATTTTAAACTTGCGTGATCAGTTATCACTGTGAATGGCATCATTTCTACGTAAGGCCTGAACTTTTTAATCGCCATGATTGCAGCCAAACACTCTTTTTCAGTGACGCTGTAATTCTTCTGACACGAGTTGAATTTTTGCGAATAAAAGGCAATCGGGTGTTCTTCTTTGTTTTCATTTAACTGGTATAAAACCGCGCCGATTCCATAATCAGAGGCATCGCATTGAATATAAAAGCGTTTTGAAAAATCTGCATGTTTCAATACTGGGGCTGAAGTCAAAGCTCTTTTCAGTTTTTCAAAAGCTTCAATTGCTTCGGGTGTCATTTCGAACTTCTTTGTTTTTTTCAACGTGTCGGTAAGCGGTGCTGATATCGTTGCAAAATCCTTTATAAATCGTCTGTACCAGCCCGCTGTGCCCAAGAAACTGCGAACTTCTCGTGTTGTTCTAGGCAGACTGATATTTTTGATGGCCTTAACTTTGTCAGGATCTGTTTTCAGCGCTCCTCCTCCAACGATAAATCCCAAATATTTCAGCTCTTGAAAACAAAATTGCGATTTTTTTAACCCAATTGTCAGATTTGCTTCCTTCAAGCATTTAGCCACTTCTTTTAGAAGATTCAAATGTTCATCGAAATCACTAGATATCACCAACAGGTCATCTAAGTATATAAACACGTTTTCCTTTAACTTTTGAGGTACTACTCGGTCCATTAACCGGCATAGACGTTGTGCCGCGTTGCACAAACCGAATGGCATGACGCGAAATTGATATAACGGCCGACCTGCGACAGTAAACGCGGTGTACGGTTTACTTTCCTCATCCAGCTCGATTTGCCAGAAAGCATATTTCAAATCGACGCTGCTAATGTAGTAAGTTTCGTCTATACGGCTAAGAATTCCGTCAATATTTTGCAGCGGATACGCATCCTTCACGGTCAAATCATTTAATTTCCTCGCGTCCAAACAAAACCGATTTTTGCCGGGTTTTCGCACGACTGTTGTTCTGTTACTCCACGGACTTTCACTTTCTTCTATCACGTTAAGTTTCAGCATATTATCGATTTCGTCATAGGTTATTTTCTGAACGGCAGGCGATATTGGATAGTACCTATCTTTTACGGGGACCGCGCCCTCTATTAACTTAATTGAATGTTTCTCATGTTCGGTACAACCCAAACCTTTTTCCTCAAAAGTATCAAAACATTTAACCACTTCATCTAACTTTTTCTGCTGTTCTACACTAAGTACGTGAGGTTTCAACCGATGCTCTTTATCACTATCCACAAAATCATTCTGAATTCTTTCTATATTAATCTCACTTACTTTTACAATTTCAGGTGCTAAACCAAACAAACGCCAAAAGTCTATGCCTAGATAAAGAACCTGTTCCAAATCAGGACAAAGATACAACAACATTTTGTGTTCTTGATCTTTGTACTTTATGGATAATTTTGATTTACCTAGTACTCTATGTTGTTGACCAGCGGCAGTTGTTACTTTGGTCAACATTGGTAGAATATCTAGGTCTAATTCATTGGCTAATTCCCGGCAACCTTTGCCTAAAATACTGACTGACGCTCCCGAATCTAAAAGTCCGGTGACAACCTGGCCGTTAATTTCTACATCTACAAAAACTCTCGGATCTAAACTCCTATTAGTTGCTCTAAAAATGGATTCTACAATAAAACGTTTGATCTGACGGCGTTCAGTGAATTTACTCCGAACTTTTAAAATACGTTTTGAAATTGGTTTCGAAACGGAATCCAAATTGAAAATCCGATCCCTAACCTTTTCATAGTTTTCGCGGCGTGTTTCAAGTGGTAAATAATGTCTCATTTGGGGTATGTATTTGGCTTTATTTACATTGATCAATTTTTGTTTCAACGTGGTTTTGCTATTTTCAGATTGCTGAGTATTACTGTTTAATTTTTGGATAATGCAGGGTTCTCCTTTTGACGTGAGTCCCCTGTTGAACCCACGCCAGTCTTCTGGTTTTTCTGAAGACAATTTGGGCACTTTGGAGCGGCTACATTTGGCTTGCCACATCTATAGCAGAAGAGAGCTCGTTGATCTTCTGGGCAGTCTTTAAAAATGTGGCCAGATGCCTGGCAATTCCAGCATATAACGGGTTGTTTCTGTTGTTGTTGTTGTTGTCCGATACGGAAGGCAGCTATTTCCTCAACCTCTTGTTCAGGAGTTTCTGGATTATACTGATATTGATTTTGATCACTATAAATTTCATTTACCTGTCTTATTTGACGATGTGGTGGTGGCATGGATCTAAACTCTTTCCTCGGAAAGTTTCTTTCTGCTTCGTTACATTCAATGCGTAGTTGCTCGACTGACGAAACAGCGATCGGATAAATAATGCGTCCAACGCTTTCCTTTACGTTTCGTTTCATGATTTTGATCATGTCGAACTCTGGAATTGGCTGTACCAGACGTGACCGTAATTTGCTCATTACATGAAAGTACGTGTCAATAGATTCGTTTGCTTGTTGCTTTCTCTCAACCAGATCTCTCAAAACCTCAAAATTGGACCGAGATTTCTGATATCTATTTAGTAAAGCGTGACGAAGAGCTGGCCATTGAGGTAAACCATGCGTTTCGACAAACAACCAAAACCAATCTTTTGCCGAACCCGAAACTAAAAGGTGGAAATCCCTGACAACCTCATTCCAAGGAATGTTGTAATGGGCCTGAAGATGCTCTAAACGAAAAATAAAATCTTCAATATTCATCGCCCTTTCATCAAAAACTACCCCTAACTTATCGATTCTAATTGTTTTTAAATCGAAAGTTTGATTATTATTAGGCAAAACTAAATTACCGCCCTGCGATGAACCGCTAGGAGTCGTTCCGTTTGGGTTTAATACGTTATAATTTCGAGCCACAAGACCACCGAAATTCATATTTGGAGCTGTAGTAGCAGATGTACTTGGTAAGTTTTGACTTCTAACTTCATTAAAAACGTTGTTGTTAACATTAGCGTTATCTCTATTATAGTTGTTATTATTGTTGTTGCTGAGAGCGTTATGGGCTGCGCTCGGTTGGCTATTTGACGAACCTAGTCCCTGAACAGCTTTGGTTAGCTCGGCGATTGTTTTCCTAACCTCTACCATTTCATCCTGGACCATTTTTTGGACTTTTTCCTCCAAAGATCTCTGAATAACCAGAACCTCATCAGCTACTACCTCCCTAACACCTGGTGCTATGGCCTCATCAGTCGTGCCAACATTAGGAGGCGGAAATTGAAATGCTGTATTCAATGGTGGGTTGGAAGTACCCGCACCCTGGTTTTCCCGCATAATGGTTCCTGCCAAATCAATAAATTGTGGACCTATGTCCGGGTTACCCGTATTCTGAGCCATTTTAGTCTTTTTCGGTTTGTAAATTCTCCTTTGCTTCGGTACGGTATGTATTACGGATCTATTTAAATCAAACTCCGGTTGTCTACCTCTCTTTCGATTTCCGGTTTGATTTGAATATCTATTGTTATCAAATTCTGATTGTCTGTTCTCTTCTCTGTTTTTAGATTGAGATCTGGTCTCCAAATTCATACCTCGACTACAGAAAAAAAAAGGATCTACTCAACCGACGGTAATACGCAATTTAAAAAAAATTTCAAACTGAAAATTAGCAAAATGTTTAAGAAAAAAAAATCATGCAAACAAAAAAAAATACCAAATACAAAAAAAACAAAGCCAAATATCGATCAAAAAATATAATTCTAGTTTAAAAAAATATATATGTTAATGAAAATTAAAAAGAATGTATAAAAAAAATAGAATGATAATGGTATAAATATATAATATATGATAAATGTAAGAAAAAATAATAGATATATAAAAAAAAATAAAATAATAGGAATGAAATATAAATTACTTAAATTTTTATTTGGTACTTTAAATAGATATTGGTTAGTATGAATACTTTGATATACCTATTTAAAAAAACTAATATTTGATTTGTTATTTGTAAATATTTTATAGCTAATCTTGTCAATAATGACCAATACTTAGTAACAACACTACTCAAAAATCTTTACAAAAAAAAATCTAATTAAATTTTTGACTATCTTTAAAAATTCTAAAAAAAATTATTTAAAAAAACTAATTTTAAGAAAATTCTCCAAGAAAAAAAAACTTCTAAAACTTTTATAAATTTCAATATAACATAGTTTAGGGGTGGTAAACTAAGATGGTGGTGTGTGCGGTATAAATTAATTTGGCTCTCCCTTTTGAGAGCTACTCCGGTGTGGTAAAAATCAATATTACACTAAAAAAAATTGTTAAAAATTATAAGTTTAGATTGTGCATTGATAAGTTTTTCTTTCCTTTCCTAATCAAACTAATCAAAGGCCTGTATGGGAAATCGCCCGATACTTCAGACCTCAAGGCTTCTGCCCTGAGCGGCTATCGGAAAGATTTCCCACAGGTTCACAAAACTAAACTTTTCAAAGTTGAATCTAAAAATTTCTTTACTAAACACATGGAAGGCTAATTAGTACGAATAAGGTCTCACACTAGACTCTTATGAACCTAACTATCCTCTTGGTATTGTACGTCATTCATTTTAAGCTTCCAGAAACGATTCCCACAGCTCCTTGTACAACAGTCTTCTCGAGAAAATCAAGAACGGTTACAAAGGCTGCAAGAACCGCCCCCTAAAAACTCAAAATGAACACGAAAGGCTATTTAAAATTTCATTATATTGGGCTATGGTACTGTGTATAGCTCTTATCACACAAAAATTCAAAAAAACCTAATTCTTCTTCTTCCATTTGGGCGCCATATTGTTGGGAACAGACCTCAGTGGCACTAGGTCGAATAGGCACCGGCTATAAGCGAACAGACTCTTCGTTCTGGGTGTGCGTCCCATCCCTTCGACCTAGCCCAAGGCCCGCAACAATTAAAATTTGAAATCACAAAAATCTAAAAAAAACTTTAATTTACCACCGTTACCACACCTGGAGTGGGAGGTAGATGGCGTCCTCCAGCCGCCCATGCCCAACCATGGTCACCAGGTTATCCACCAGGTTATCGGTGACCCCATAGACCCGCTCACACCGCACCACTTACCTTAGTTCACCAACCCCTGTCCCAGAAAAATTTAGCCAATCATTTATTTACGTTATAAATCTTCACGACATAATTTTTATTAAATAAATTTTAACATAATATACCAATTGCTCTAAAAATTATTCTTATTCTCAAATATGACAATCTTTAACTCTTTTCAAAAATTTACTTTAACTTTACTTTAAAAATATACTGTCTGAATTGGCTAAAAAAGAAATTAAAAGATCGTTAAGATCTGTATTAAACAACCCTGATTTAACAGGCAAAACTTTTAACTTTAAAAATTGTGGCAACTTCAATTGCCAAACAAAATGAAAAAAATGTGTTAATTAAAAAAAAAATCAAATAAAAGAAAAGTAACAATTAATGTAAAACAATTGATAGACATTAATTACCTAACGTAAGTATTCTATAATTAACAAAATTAATAAGTATCCATACAAATTACAAATAACGCCAAACCCAATATAGAAAAAAATGAGCCCAATATAAAAAAAATTCGTATAAGTTGTCACTACGTTCAAGGGTTTTCAACGGTATTACCCTCCAAATTATGTTCGGTTCACCGGAACGTTTTATTCATACGGTTTAAAAAAAAACTTCAAAAAAAAACTAACGCCTGAAAGAGCTCCTTAAAACGTGGTATCTGGATATTTCACTTCCTTTTAAATATTTAAACCAAATGCGGTAGATATCGCGAACATAACCAAATTGTTCTTTGGTTAAAAAAAAAAAAAAAAGGAATTTTATATACAAACCTTTTTTTTTTTTTTACAGTAAGCTCCAAATTTTTCCCTCCTTTAAAAAAAAATGGCGCAAAATAAAAACTTAACTCTAACACTAAATTATCTGTATAAAGACAATATACCTAACCTTAAACACTTATATACACAAAATTACACTAACACCGTTTCATATATATTTTTGTGTTGTATCACTTGTTATTTTTTTCTTATTCAGCTTGCCTCGATTTGGCTTTGCAATATCACCAATGGGTAAAAATGGGTTACCTGGATTATTTTTGGGATCCCGAATTCCAATTTTATTTATAACAAAAACGCATCAAAAACACATCAAAACCTGGGAGAACTTTTGCGGGTGCTTCCCAGAAGCCACTGGACTCCGACACGAATTTAATTCTGGCCCTGCTCCAGATGAGACCAGTCCCAACTAAGTAACACACAAAAAAAACCTAATTTGATTACCGCACTCTATTCTAAAATTTATTGCACACTTACGTTCTCCAAATTCTGCACCACGTCTGACAGGGAATAACAAGAATCCTCGGTATTTTGGTATTACCCACTTGCATCTAACCTACCACAATGGCGGATTATTTATTAACTTTTGAACACTTTATTTTTATGACAACCAAGATCAACTTACTATTTCAATCCTAGTTTATTTTCTCTTCCGTCTCACTTTACTAAGATTTATGCTGATATGGAAATAGGTTTATTGTCTGCCAAAATTATTAAAATTTTTACCACTAGACTTTAACTATTTTATTAACTTTCAACAACACTTTTATTCAATACCTCTGTAGTTATTTTAAATTAATATTTTGCACAGTACGTTCGTGACCACTCTAGTGCTCGTTATTATGTCGAATGATCGCCCTAAAAATGGCCATTGCAAGCTAGGGTACATACTGCTTCCAACCCAACCATTTTTCTATCAATTTTCCATATTAATTTTATCTGTATATAACAATATCTCCTTCTACTTTTGAGTTTAATTCTAATACTAGCTGTCCCTTTCCGTTTTTGAGTTCATAAATTCTTGCCGCCAACTCATATTTTCGCACCCAAGACTTTAAAACTTTAAATTTGAATCTAAAACAAAACCGACAATTTCATTCATGAAAACGTTTCTGTCTCAACCCTTCACCCCTGCCTTACCAAAAACCGTCACGAATCGCAAAGGTAACCAGGCAACCCTAGCAAAAAGTACTATTTTTTCCAACGGTGTAACGTAAGAATACATGAACATCGTGGTTCTTTTTCTTTGTGTTCTTTTATTTCCCTTCTTACTCGTAGTGACGGCCCTACATTGTTTGCTGAAAAATTTATTTAAAGCTGATAAAAAAAAGTTCTGCAAAATATATTTGATTTCCACAGCTAAGACTACAGTCTTAACAGATTTTAATAATTTGGAAACCAAATCAATTTACCAACATTCCAATGGTGAAAACACCGATTTCCAATTTTATGCCCAACAACGAATCTTCGTGGAGGTTAATAAAAAAAATCGGCTTAGAAATTATGCGCATTAAGGAACAGGCACAAAAAGCAGATATCCAACGTGTAGTAAACTTAACATTAATAATGTTTATTGTGTGGCTTGTGCCAGACAAACCGATGAAGAAATCGCTGTTGGTTTAACTAATGGTCAAGTTCGATTGTCTAATTATAAAAAATCGGAATTTGTACATAAATTTAATGCAGATTCAAATTGTAATTCCGTATTATTTTTGGATTATAACGCCTCCGATGAATATATTGCTTCAGTATTCGAAAATGGTTCCATAAATGTCTACGGCCATCAAAACAAAAACTGATACATTCACTATTGATAGTTGTTCAACATTGGCACGTTTTCATCCCAACAAACGTTTTTCCTTATCTATAGCCTCCTATAAAGGAGCTGTAACAATTTATGATGTGAATACAAAACGTAAAGTATTTCATGCTAACGCTGCGCATGCAGCAGAATGTAGAGATTTATGTATATCCCCAGCCAATCCAGATACTTTAATAGGTGTTGGTTATGATTGCGTCGTAAATATATTCGATACGAGGCGTAAAGTTAAACCCTTACAGGAAATATATAATACTCCTTTGTCAGCAGTGGCAATAAGTGGATTTGGTACTTATTTTTGTGTTGGTGATTTAAAAGGAGATCTAACCACACATGATATTAGAAATACCAAAACATATTTAGCATCGAAAAATGTTCATGGTCCAAAAAAAAAAAAATGGTGTAATACGAGTAGCATTTGCACCACAAACGCCTGATAGAAGTGCGAGTTTTTCTAGTTCCGGGGTGGCCACCGCAACAGCTTATTTCTTTATTTAATTAAAATTTTAAATCTAATTTCACAATTGTTTTTTGTTTATATTTACATCACCTGTTTTACCAAAGTTTACCCGAAGAAAAAGTCTGGGTAAATTTTGGTAAAAAGAGAAACACTAATACACTCTCATTAGCGCTCTCATTTACCCAATTTTCGAGTACGGAAACGCTTTTGTGTAAATTTCGGTAACTTTCTTACGCACTTCTTACTAGCAAAAATTCATCCAGTAAAAATTTGTAAGTTCTCTGGTATTGAACTGTCACTTTACTCTCTATTTTTCCTCTCTCCTTACGGAGAAATTTTGTAAACAAACACCTTCCAGTAAAAACTTGTACAAATTTTTGGGTACCCAAACGCACTTATTGTCGATAATCACGAAGCTACCCAAGCAGAAAAATACGATCGGCACAATGTTGGCATACCGTTGGCGATGGTCGGTTATGCGTTGGCAGAACGTGGGATTAACAATCTTGACAGTATTGTCCTGTTACCCGATTGATAACAGCCGCCAACAGTTGGTTGGCGCTATCTTGCCAACATTTGCACAACGTTGTTGAAATTGAAAAAACAGTGGTCTAAAAATAAATTTTCAAAAACATTTTTTTTTTTTAAAAAAATTAAAAAAAATTGTTTTTAGTATTTTTTTAAAAAACTTGGTTCTGATAGGAATTGAACCCAGGCCGAAATTTGTTTAGATTAAAAATGTTAATTATAATTATTTTAAATAAAACATGGTCGGGCTGGGACTCGAACCCGGGCCGTCAGATTGGCAGACAATCGCTCTACACACTAAGCTAACGAGACATGTAGTACACCATAGCTTAAATAATAAATGAATGATAACAATGGCTAATATGTAGGGTATTCAATCGATTAATCGTTATTGGAATTTTGCTCAAAAATTGTTCGAATAATTTAAAATGTTCAAATTTCGAATAATTCGAATAATTTCATACGATTAATCGATTAACCGAAATTGGTAGAAAATTACAAAAATATTTAAAATATATAAACTTTTTATTAAAGTAAATATGCTAAAATCTCAAAACTTTTCTAAAAAATTGTGATAATTTGCTGTAGGCTTGTAGTAGGTACTAGGGATACCGATCCCGAAATCCCGATCCCGAAAATCCCGGGATTTTCGGGATTTACGAATCCCGAAATCCCGGGATTGTTCTTGAAAAAATCCCGGGATTTCCGACTTCATTATTTGACATATTTTATCAGTTTTTGTATTTATTTTTATTGTTATATTCGACCTAAATCACTTAAAAATCTAATATCTTATTAAATTTTATTAAAAAAAAACTAATTTCTACTATTCGTAAATAACACAGGCCGACAAAATTTGATGAAATTTTCTAACCAAAAATCAGACTTACATTTCCGACGGTTTTAGACGTGCTGAATCCGAATCTGACCTAGAAGTGCAAAAACACGTTTTTGGGTACATTTGAGGTCCTATAACTTCCAGAAATTTATTTTGATCATAATCGGATTCAGCATGTCTAAAACCTTTGGGAAAGTATAGTCCGATTCTTGGCTAGAAAACCTTGTCACACATTAAATAGATCTGAATATAAACCTAAATAATTTAAAAAATTTTATTCAGCTTTAAAACTATTAAAAACCGTAATTCGGATTTATTCAATCTTTTAACGGACATGTTTTTATTTATTTTATTGATGATTTACTGAAATCTTAACTTCATGCAAAATAATTTTACCAAATATTAGTGTACCAAAAACAGAACATTTTTGTTAAAGTATTTAGTAAAACCTAACCATCTACCTTTCTGAAATCAGCAGAGATATGTGCTCAATATTTTATATTAGTACACTTAAAGAATGCAATATATCACTTAATATTTTTGATGATTTCAGCAGAGAGGTTTGTATGGTCAATCAATTAATTTTAGACAAACATAACTAAAAATTTGTAGACATAGCAGTGTTTTTTGCTACTTTTAATTAAAAAGTTTTTTTCTCAGAAGTTTCAGAGATAAATTGTAATTTGTAATTAATTGAATTAACCTTATAAGTATATTACTTATATTTCGGAAATTTAACAATTATTTAGCAAACACGTTCTGCTGATTTCGGTAGTTTTTATGGCGAAACTTTTTTGCTAATTACTAGTAACTTTTTCTGCTATTTTTACGTACTTATTTCTATGGGTGTACTTTCGTTTAAAACCTGATTCACAATGCTGTAGTACTCCACTCTGAGCTGATTTTGTTTCTTTCTTTTTCCCACATCTATATTTTTTGTATCATGTCAAATGTACTTTTGTCTACTCCACTCTGCGGCGTTGAACACTCCAGCATAGTGAATCCGGATTAATTTGTTTATTTTTTTATACTACAAGAAATAAATAAGTAGATTTGTAATGAATTATTTTAATTTGTAGGGTTTATTTCAGCTATTTATTTTTAAAATTAAAAATATAATGAAACAGGAAAATCCCGAAACCCCGAAAAATCCCGAAATCCCGAAAAATTCCGGGATCCCGATAAATCCCGGGATCCCGAAAAATCCCGGGATCCCGGGATTTCAATTTTCAAAATCCCGAATCCCGGGATTTGTAAAAACCAGTCCCGTTCGGCATCCCTAGTAGGTACCTATCCGGATTTCATTCTGGTCTAAAAAAATAATAAAGGGACGACCTTTTAGAATTTTTAGAAATATTTGTTAGCTTCAAGTAGGAGCGTTAATAAACATTTTAAATCCCAAAGAAAAAACAAAAACAACATAGAATTATCACAGTTTGCTTTGTCATCTTCCAAATTGCTACTTGTTGTTGTGACTTATCTAGTAAAGTAGTTGCATCTTTTTACATATAATAAATTTTTAATTATTATTTACGACTTTTTATATTAAACAAAAGCATTAATAATTATTGTAATGAATGATTATTACAATTTTTAATTATAATTAATGTTGGTGTTTAATTTTTATTCAAAAAATAAAAATTGTTTTTTCGACATTTTTATTGATTAATTAGAAATTTCGAACTGAATTAATAAATTTCTAATTAATTATAATTAATGCTCAATATAATAAAGCTTATTTAGTGAACACTATGAATTAATAAAATAAAGGGATGGAGGTACGAAAACATAGAAAATCAATTCTCAACAGAATTCCTATCTATATTTTACGTTTTTTATGTATTCAATGCATACGCAAGTGATACAAATTAATTTACGGGGTCTTATATTCTTTTTCAACTCTTTGACTCATTGTGGTTATCCCCGATTTGGATAAAATTTGAATATGTGAAAGTGGGTATAGAAAAATGAAAATATTAACAAAATCTGATCTCAATTATTATATTTTTTTATTTTAATGAATTTCAGAAGAGTTACTGAATTTATTTTTGTTCCTTTTTTTAAATAAAATTATTAAAAATACAACAAGAAAATTTTACAGAAAATTTGTTCGATTAATCGATTAATTTTCAAATTTTGTTCGATTAACCGGTTAAGAAGAAAACCCGAATAATTATTTGACCGATTAATCGATTAAAATAAAAAGCCGATTAATTGAATACCCTACTAGTATGTAAACATTGGCATAACGTCTGCTGACCTCACTTTCCAACGTTGGCGTAACGTCAGGAAAACCAAAATATAGATGGTAAAAAAAAATTAAGAAAAATTGTTTTTTAAAAAACAATTAAATTTAATAAAAAGACATGTAATTTTATAAAAAAAAATATAAAAAGAAAACAAAAAATTGTATGTTCGTGACCGGAATCGAACCCGAGACCCTCCGACTTTACCTTATTTTAACAAAGCGTAATCATTTTTACCAAATCAGTGCTCTGCCAGTGTTTTGTTTTTGGTACAGTTGGCAATTTCTGTCTGGGTGTTTTTGAAAAACCGACTCTGCGGTAATCCTGCTCTAAAACCCCCTACCTAGTAGAGATGGGCGCGTGAAACGAAATGTTCGTGAGTTACGTGATTTACGGGAGATCGTGAATAATAATTGCTACACTTACGTAATTCGTGCGTAAGCGCGAGTAAAATAAATTACTCATTCACGATTCGTCCGTGAGTTTAGATATCTCTATATATAAAAGAATAACGTGACTGACTGACTGACTGACTGACTGACTCAACATCGCCCAGCCCAAACCGCTGAAGCTAGGAAGTTGAAATTTGGTATGTAGGTTCCTCTTTCGGCGTAGACGTCCGCTAAGACGGGATTTTTGGAAATTCCTACCGGAACGGGCAAAAAGGGGAAAAGTCTCCCCCTTGTCGGCCTGCCAAAACCCCTTTGGCTAGAAAGCTGAAATTTAAGATATGTGTTCCTTGGAGTATGGGCTAACTTTTCTGGAAAGTACTTTCTGGAATTTTGGACAGGGACGTTGTAAAAATGGGGGTTAAAAAGGGGAAAAAGGCCCCCCTTGACGGCCTGCCCAAACCGCTGGAGGTAGGAAGTTGAAATTTGGTATAAAGGTTCCTCCACTATCGTAGACATCCACCAAGACGGGAGTTTTGGAAATTTTTACAGGGACGGGCAAAAAGGGGAAAAAGTCTCCCCCTTGACGGCCTGCTCAAACTGCTGGAGCTATGAAGTTGAAATTTGGTATGTAGGTTCCTCGACCGGTGTAGACGTCCGTTGAGACGGCATTTTTGGAAATTCATATCGGGAGGGGCAAAAAGGGGGAAAAAAAAGTACCTTTTTCCAAAAAAGTACCTTTTTCCAAAAAAAGTACCTTTTACCAAAAAAAGTACATTTTTCCAAAAAAAAGTACCTTTTTTCAAAAAAAGTACCTTTTTCAAAAAAAAGTACCTTTTTCCAAAAAAAGTACCTATTTCCAAAAAAAAGTACCCTTTTCCAAAAAAAGTACCTTTTTCCAAAAAAAGTACCTTTTTCCAAAAAAAGTACCTTTTTCCTAAAAAAGTACCTTTTTCCAAAAAAAGTACGTTTTTCCAAAAAAAGTACCTTTTTCCAAAAAAAAGTACCTTTTTCCAAAAAAAGTACCTTTTTCAAAAAAAAGTACCTTTTTCCAAAAAAAGTATCTTTTTCCAAAAAAAGTACCTTTTTCCAAAAAAAGTACCTTTTTCCAAAAAAAGTACCTTTTTCAAAAAAAAGTAGCTTTTTCCAAAAAAAATTCCTTTTTCCAAAAAAAGTACCTTTTTCCAAAAAAAGTACCTTTTTCCAAAAAAAGTACCTTTTTCCAAAAAAGTACCTTTTCCAAAAAAAGTACCTATTTCCAAAAAAAGTATCTTTTTCCAAAAAAAGTACCTTTTTCCAAAAAAAGTACCTTTTTCCAAAAAAAGTACCTATTTCCAAAAAAAAGTACCCTTTTCCAAAACAAGTACCTTTTTCCAAAAAAAGTACCTTTTTCCAAAAAAAAGTACCTTTTTCCAAAAAAAGTACCTTTTTCCAAAAAAAAAGTACCTTTTTCCAAAAAAAGTACCTTTTTCCAAAAAAAGTACCTTTTTCCAAAAAAAAAGTACCTTTTTCCAAAAAAAGTACCTTTTTCCAAAAAAGTACCTTTTTCCAAAAAAAGTACCTTTTTCAAAAAAAAGTACCTTTTTCCAAAAAAAATTCCTTTTTCCAAAAAAAGTACCTTTTTCCAAAAAAAGTACCTTTTTCCAAAAAAAGTACCTTTTTCCAAAAAAAGTACCTTTTTCCAAAAAAAGTAGCTTTTCCCGAAAAAAGTACCTTTTTCCAAAAAAAGTACCTTTTTCCAAAAAAAGTACCTTTTTCCAAAAAAAGTACCTTTTTCCAAAAAAAATTCCTTTTTCCAAAAAAGTACCTTTCTCCAAAAAAATTACATTTTTCCAAAAAAAAAGTAACTTTTTTAAAAATTGTACCTTTTTCCAAAAAATATACCTTTTTCTAAAAAAAATGAACCTTTTCCAAAAAAAAAAAGTACCTTTTCCCAAAAAAAGTACCTTTTCCAAGAAAAAGTACCTTTTCCCAAAAAAAGTACCTTTTTCTAAAAAAATTTTCCTTTTCCCAAAAAGCATACATTTTTTCAAAAAAATACCTTTTTCAAAAAAAGTACCTTTTCCAAAAAAAAGTACCTTTTCCCAAAAAAAAAGTACCTTTTTCTAAAAAAATTTTCCTTTTCCAAAAGAAGTACCTTTTCCAAAAAAGTACCTTTTTCCAAAAAACATACATTTTTCCAAAAAAAACACCTTATTAAAAAAAATACCTTTTCCAAAAAAAGTACAAATAAAGTACTTTGTAAAAACAAAGTATCTTTTTCCAAAAAATTTCGTTTTTCCAAAAAGTACCATTTAAAATAATATATAATAATATACCCTTTTCCAAAACAAGTACCTTTTTCCAAAAAAAGTACCTTTTTCCAAAAAAAAGTACCTTTTTCCAAAAAAAAGTACCTTTTTCCAAAAAAAGTACCTTTTTCCAAAAAAAAAGTACCTTTTTCCAAAAAAAGTACCTTTTTCCAAAAAAAGTACCTTTTTCCAAAAAAAGTACCTTTTTCCAAAAAAAATTCCTTTTTCCAAAAAAAGTACCTTTTTCCAAAAAAAGTACCTTTTTCCAAAAAAAGTACCTTTTTCCAAAAAAAGTACCTTTTTCCAAAAAAAAGTACCTTTTTCCAAAAAAAGTAGCTTTTCCCGAAAAAAGTACCTTTTTCCAAAAAAAGTACCTTTTTCCAAAAAAAGTACCTTTTTCCAAAAAAAGTACCTTTTTCCAAAAAAAATTCCTTTTTCCAAAAAAGTACCTTTCTCCAAAAAAATTACATTTTTCCAAAAAAAAAAGTAACTTTTTTAAAAATTGTACCTTTTTCCAAAAAATATACCTTTTTCTAAAAAAAATGAACCTTTTCCAAAAAAAAAAAGTACCTTTTCCCAAAAAAAGTACCTTTTCCAAGAAAAAGTACCTTTTCCCAAAAAAAGTACCTTTTTCTAAAAAAATTTTCCTTTTCCCAAAAAGCATACATTTTTTCAAAAAAATACCTTTTTCAAAAAAAGTACCTTTTCCAAAAAAAAGTACCTTTTCCCAAAAAAAAAGTACCTTTTTCTAAAAAAATTTTCCTTTTCCAAAAGAAGTACCTTTTCCAAAAAAGTACCTTTTTCCAAAAAACATACATTTTTCCAAAAAAAAACACCTTATTAAAAAAAATACCTTTTCCAAAAAAAGTACAAATAAAGTACTTTGTAAAAACAAAGTATCTTTTTCCAAAAAATTTCGTTTTTCCAAAAAGTACCATTTAAAATAATATATAATTTCAAAAAAACTACTTTTTTCCCTCCCCCCACGGATATCTCCACTAAAACAAGGTTTCTTGATATTCGGCATAGACGTGCGCTAAGACAGGATTTTTGGAAATTCCTACCGGAACGGGCAAAAAGGGGAAAAGTCTCCACATAAACAGTCTCACAAATTGGAAAAGTGCCTGCCCAAACCACTGGAGGTAAGAAGTTGAAATTTGGTATAAAGGTTCCTCCACTGTAGTAGACATCGACTAAGTTTGTATTTTTGGAATTCCCTACAGGATATCCCAAAAGGAAACTCGGTATGTGAGTTCCTCCTTCTGTGTACATAAAAGTCTCCTCCTGACGGCTTGCCCAATCCCTTTTGGCCAACCTAAAATTTTAAATATGTATTCCTTGGAGTAGGACTAACTCACCGGCAACGTAATTTTTCTATTTTGGAACAAGAACATAGTAAAAATGGTGGTTGAAAGGGAAAAATGTCCCCACTAACGGCCTGCCCAAACCGCTTAGGCAATGCAGTTGAAATTTGGTATGAATGTTCCTCATCCATCGCAGATAGCCGCTAAGATGGAATTTTTGTAAATTCCTAAAGGGAGGGGCAAAAAGAAGAAAAGCCTCACCTTGGGGGCCGGTAAAAACCCCTTCGGCTAGAAACCTGAAGCTTAAAATGTGGGTCCCTGGAGTAAGGGCTAACTTATTAGAAAGATACTTTTTTGAATTGTAGACAAGGTCGTTATAAAATGGGGGCTCAAAAAGGGAAAGTTGCCCCTTAACGACCTGTCCAAACTGCTAGAACTAGGAAGCTGAAATTCGGTACTTAGGTTTCTCTTCCAGCCTAATTCCAACCGGGAGGGACAAAAAAAAGAAAAAGTGTCCCCCTTGACAGCCTGCTCAAACTGCTGGAACTAGGAAGCTGAAATTCCCTGTCGATGGATTTTCGGAAATTCCTACCGAGAGGGGCAGAAATAGTAAAAGTTGGCTAGAAACCTGAAATGTAAAACATATGTTACTTGGAGTATGGGCTCACTTACCGGGAAGGTGCTTTTTGGACAGGGACATTGCAAAAATGGGGATTAATGAAGCGAAAAGTGCCGCTTAAAGGCCTGCCCAAACCGCTGGAGGTAGGAAGTTGAAATTTGGTATTAAAGTTCCTCCTCTATTGTAGACATCCGCTAAGATGAGATTTTTGGAAATTTCTACAGGTAGGGCCAAAAACAGGAAAAGTCTCCCCCTTAACGGCCTGGCCAAACTGCTGGAACAAGGGAGCTTAAATTCGGTATTTGGGTTCCTTCTCCAACGTTGACGTCCCCTAAGATGGTATTTTTGGAAATTCATACCGGGAGGGGTAAAAAGGGAAAAAACTTCCCTCTTGACGGCCTGGCCAAACTGCTGGATATAGAGACCTAAAATTATGTATGTAGTAGGTTCCTCTTCCAACGCAGACGTCCTCTAAGACGGAAATTTTGGAAATTCCTACCGGGAGGGGTAAAAACGGAATAATTCTCCCCCTTGATGGCCTAACCGAACCCTTCGGCTAGAAACCTGTAATATATAATATGTTTTCCTTGGAGTATGGGCTAACTTATCGACAAGGCATTTCTAGGACTTTAGACAGGAACGTGGAAAAAATGGTGGTTCAAAAGGGGAAAATTGCCCCCCCCCCCTTAACGTCTGCGTCTTTAGCTAGAAACCTAAAACTTAAAGAACAAGTGTATATGAAACACTAAAATTAAGAAACTAAATAGGAAACGAGTGGAATGAAACACTACACAAGTGGAATGAAATGGATATAAACGTTGAACGAGTAGAATTGAAATTATAGAGAATGCAAATGGATTGGAAGAGGGAATTACCTGTTCAAACACTATCCACGGAATATGAAACTTATGTAGCATTGAAACATACTCTCCAAAAAGGTAAACAAATTTTCTAAAAGAGAAAAAACCTTAGAAAAGGAATGGAACTTATATATTCCGATATTTAAACTTCATCTAACGAAGCACCGGTGGAAGAAACCGACGCAGTAAATTTTCCAACTGAATTTGTGAATTTACTTGAATTGCCAGGTCTACCTTTACATAAACTGGAATTAAAAAAAAAAACTTTAAGACACGCTAACAACGTAGCGGGCTTTGTCCGCTATTTTTAATATTATAAAATGCTTTCCAACTCTGCTTTACGTTATTTATTTTCATTCAAAACACAAATGAACAAAACTACTTACGGGTCTATCTACCTAAGTTCGCACTTTACCAAATTATCTTGACATACACACGTATATTGCAAATTATTATGGATTCATTACTAACAATCCACTTTCATGAGAAAAAGTGATCAAATATTTATTTATTTTAAACCCATTGTTGTGCAGAATTATTTATTTGTGGTGGCTGGGTGAAGGCTTTAAATAAAAAAACTTTAAATAAAAAAACGAATTTAATAAAAATTGTTGGGGGGCGCAGCCCCCCGGGGGGGAGGGCGTAGGCCCCCCCCCCTTAACCTTTAAGGCACGCTAACAACGTAGCGGGCTGCGCCCGCTAGTTTATCATATATTTTTAGTAGCTTTTACTGCTTTTGTGATTGATTTTTTTCAGGGTTGGAAGGCAATACCGCTAAAATACCGTTATCGATTTAAAACCCTTTCAGCTGAATACCGTTACCCCTAAAATACCGTTACCGAAATACCGTTATCCTAAAAATACCGTTACCGAAATAACTGAAATACCGTTATCCTGAAAATACCGATATCGAAATAAATGAAATATCGATACCCTTAAAACACCGTTACCAAAATAAATGAAATACCGTTACCCTTAAAATACCATTACCGTTATTTTCAATTTTCTGCTTTTGGTAACTGCACGTGGTTATTGAGTATTTTTCGTACTTTAAGTTGGTAAATTGGTTCTGTTTTTCATCGCGTTTGTTTTTTGTAAAAAAAAATTGCGGGATGAATCGTTTACCGAAACAACTGAAATATTGCTAGCCTTAAAATACCCTTACCGAAATAATCAAAAAACCGTTATCCTTAAAATACCGTTACCGAAATAACTAAAAAACCGTTATCCTTAAAATACCGATACCGAAATAAATGAAATAGCGTTACACTTACCGATAACCGCATCGTTTCGGTTACCATCCATAATTTTTTTTCTTCGTGAACGTGTGTGAGAGTAAGTCAAATATTACCCCCGTGCTCATCTCTACTACTTATTAGTACGTTGTTTTTTGCCTTGTATTACGAATAAATAAAATTAAATAAATTAATACAAGAAATTTTAGGAGTTCGCCGTGAGTCGCCGAAGAAGAAGGTTATCTCGTGACCTGTATTAAATTTAATAAGGAATATCGGTTAATTGTTTTTGTTTTGCGATACTCTAAAGCGTGTCTCAGCATGCCGTTAGACCGTTGAGTCTAACCATATGCAAACCTTTTCTGGCGTATTGGAGCTTCATCACGATTAGCCTCCATTGTGAAGGCAATGGTTGTATGTGTTGCTGTGGTTCCTGTGCGTCTGATTTGTAAATCACGTGGACGGAACTTTCTCGAAAGTTCGCTACATTGTTTTTTTTTATCTATTGCGTATTAAAACGCATTGTGGAATACCCTGGCAATATCCGCTTTTATAACGGGGCCATATAACTGTACAGTTAACTGTACTTAAAGTTCGAAAAAAAAAAAATTAATAAAATAAAAATAAAATCCGATTTTAGCGGCCAAAGGCTTAGATAAACTTCCAAACGAAAATAAACCTCCTAAATTTAGAAAAAACAGCCTCTAAACTCGATAATACTATATATATTAGTTAACGGACAGTATCCCAGCTATTTCTTAGAAAATTTCTATTAAGTGTTAGCATTCTCAAAAATCTTTAAACTGTAAGGACATTTTTTTTTTAATAAAGAATTAAATTGTAAAATAATAAAATCCTGTTGAAGAATGAGAGTGAACACCCATAATATATACTTTGTATATGTTTTTGTTTTGAAAACTTTTTGTTTTAAATAATATAATTTGTATTTTCTGTAATTCATAAAATAAAATTTTCTAAGTTCGTTGTCAAACTTTCAAACTAATAACAGGTTATGGGCCCCTAACGCGGAAAAAGCGTGGAAATATTAGCGTAATAAATAATCTGTGCGAAAAAAAAAAGAACAATAAGTGTGTTGTGCCAAACAATTAAAAAAAAAAAAGTGAAAGGAAAATAACGTGCTTCAAAATGGCATCAAATCTACAAATTGAAAAGCTTCGTGGAAGCGAAAATTTTGAAGACTGGAAGTTTGCTATTGAAGCCTATTTCCAGATGAAGGGCTTATGGAATGCTGTTCAAGGTACGGAACAGAAAGATGAAAAGAAAGTTCAGGCAAAGGCAGAACTAATTTTAACGATCGATAAATCCATATACCCACACATACGAGAATGCAAAAGTGCTAATGAAATTTGGTGTACATTGAGTCAAATATTTGAAGACAGCGGTTTGGTAAGACGAGTTGGGCTAATTCAAAAGTTTTGCTCAACAAAGCTTAATGATTGTAAAACCGTTGAAGAATACGTAAATGAAATTTTGACAACAGCACACAAACTAAGAGCTGCTGGTTTGAAAATTGATGAAGAATGGGTAGGATCAATGATGCTAGCAGGACTACCAGAAGAATACAAACCGATGATAATGGGGATTCAAAGTTCAGGTATTCGAATTACTAGTGATGCTATAAAATTAAAATTACTACAAGATGTCAAGACTGATTCAAAAGATTTAGCGTTGGCTAGTCATAAAAAAGGTTTTAAGACTAAAGGTCCGAAATGTTTTAATTGCAACAAGTATGGTCATATCGCAGCTAAATGTCCTATTAAAACAACAAAACCCAATTTCAAGAAAAATGGTAATGCAATGATGGGGGTTTTTTCAGTACGTCAGTCATGCAAAGATGATTGGTTTTTTGATTCAGGCGCTACTGCTCATATGTGCTCAAATTCAACATGTTTCAACAATGGTTATGTAGATCAAAATTCAGAGGTAACTATTGCCAATAATGCTATAATGAAAGTCAGAGGAGTTGGTTAAGTTGATATGGTTGTAAAGGCTAACAATAATAAGAACGAAAATGTGACATTTAAAGAAGTTTTGCATATTCCTGATTTATATATCAACTTGCTATCAGTGTCCAATATTGTTGATAATGGTTACAAGGTCGAATTCAACAAAAGAGGATGCAAAGTTTTAAATAGTCATGGTGATACTATTGTGACAGGCGACCATGTGAATGGCATGTTTCGAATGAATATAGCAAACAATAACGCACTTGTATCTGAATTAAAAATTCAAGAATCTGAGCTATGGCATAAACGTGTTGGTCATGCTAACAATGAAGCTTTGAAGATTATGAGTTCCGGTTCAGTAATTGGAGTGAAATGCGATGTCAATAAAGAAAGCTGTGTAACATGTTTAAAAGGTAAATTGTCAAGACTGCCATTTAAAGATCATGGAACTAGATCCACAGAAGTACTAGGTCTTATACACACAGATCTTTGTGGTCCGATGGAAATGAATTCAATAAGTGGTTCACGATACATGCTGATATTCATAGACGATTATAGCCGAAAAGTTTTTCCATACTTTATTAAAACAAAAGATGAAGTTGTTGATAAATTTTTGGAATTTAAAAATTGTGTGGAAAATCAAACAGGCAAAACCATAAAAGCCTTAAGAAGTGATAATGGAACTGAATATTGCAACAAAAGATTGAAAAAGATAATGATTCAAAGTGGCATCGAACATCAAACCACAGTACCATACAGTCCACAACAAAACGGTATGTCTGAGAGGATGAACAGAACGATTATTGAGAAAACAAGATGTCTTTTAATTGATTCTGGTTTGCACAAAAAGTTTTGGGCTGAAGCGGCTAATACAGCAGTGTATTTAATAAATCGAACTCCATGCAAATCGCTTAAAGATGCTACACCTGAAGAAGTTTGGTCAGGTAAGAAACCTTGTTTAAAATATCTTAAAGTTTTTTGATGTAAAGCTCTAATACATATACCAAAAGAGAAGAGAAGAAAGCTTGATTCTAAAGCCAAGGAAGTTATTTTTGTTGGTTATTGTGCTAACACGAGAACTTACCGTTTTTATGATCCTGTACGAGATAAAGTAACGTTAAGTAGGGATGCAAAGTTTTTAGAAAATCAGTTCTTTGATGGCAAATATAGTAACGATCCGAATTTTTATATATACCCCGGATGTGATTCAGTGGGGGAAATGCAAGAAATGCGTTCAGATGATGCTATTAATATACAATCAAATGATATATATTCAGAGGTAAATACACGTACAGAAGATGCCATTGAGATAAACTCAGAAATCACAACGGAAGATACCGAAAGTGTACGCGTAGAAAATGAAGCAGAGGAAGAGCAATATTTTTCTGATGAAACCGATGTTACAATTTTTCAGGGCTTTGAAAGCGAAAGTTGCGTACAAGCTGACTCATCTGATACTGGAATCACATCACATAACATAAGAAAATCATCAAGAGCTCGAAAACCAATACAAAGGTATGGTTATGAATGTAATGTAGTATATAATGAAGAGCCGAAGACTGTAAAGCAGGCCCTTGAAAGTAAACATAAAGAACACTGGCAAAAGGCCATGAACAAAGAACTTAATGCTCTGGTTGAAAATAATACTTGGGATGTCATTAGTCTACCTAAAGGAAAGAAACCCATAGATAGTAAGTGGTGTTTTAAAATTAAAAGAGACTCAAACGGCAACATTGAAAGATATAAAGCAAGATTAGTTATAAAAGGCTATTCGCAGCGTTATGGTATAGACTATGAAGAAACATTTTCTCCAGTGGTTAGATACTCATCAATACGTCTATTACTTAGTCTAGCAGTGCAACATGATTTGGATATCGATCAAATGGATGTTGTTACAGCATTTCTACAAAGTGACCTTGATGAAGAGATCTACATGAAGATTCCTGAAGGCTTAGATATAAATAGCAACATGGTATGTAAACTCAAAAAATCCTTATATGGTCTAAAGCAAGCAAGTCGAGTTTGGAATAAGAAATTAGACAGTACTTTAAAAAAGATAGGTCTTATTCAATCAAAAACGGAACCTTGTATTTATTTCAAGTTAAAAGATAATGAAATAACTTACGTGGCAATATATGTTGATGACATACTAATTTTTACAAACAAACCTGAAAGCAAATTGTTTATTAAAAATAGTTTGGCTAAAAACTTTAAGATGAAGGACATCGGGGAGGCGCACTATGTTCTAGGTATGAAAGTCACTCGAGATCGTAAACACGGCAAATTGTGGTTAGATCAAGAGCTGTATATCGATAATGTATTACAAAAGTTTAATATGCTTGATTCTAAACCAGTTGCAACACCGTTAGATGCAAATCAAAGGATTTCTAAGGATATGTGTTCTAAATCAGAAGATGAAATAAATGAAATAAAGCCGATACCATATCAAGAAGCAATTGGCAGTTTAATGTATGCTGCACAAGTTAGTCGACCTGACATTTCGTTTGCAGTGGGGGCTCTAGCCAGATATAACAATAACCCTGGCAAAGCTCACTGGCAAGCAGTTAAACGCATAATGAGGTATCTTAAAGGTACAAAACATTATAAGCTACAATTTTCAAAAGATTCACAAGAATGTATAGAAGGATTCTCAGATGCTGATTGGGCAGGTGACCTTGACGACAGAAAGTCAACATCTGGTTACGTTTTTAAGTTTCAAGGTGGCTGTATATCGTGGAACTCTAAAAAGCAACAAACAACTGCATTATCCACAACTGAGGCGGAGTATATGGCGTTGTCAGCCGCAGGTCAAGAAGCATTATGGTTACGGTCATTGTTTACTGAACTTGGTAAACCATCATCGATCAAAATCAAATGTGATAATAAAAGTGCTATCAATTTAACCCAAAATAGTACTTATCATTCCCGATCAAAACACATTGATATAAGGCATCATTTTATAAGAGGTCTAGTTGCAGATAGCAAAGTCACTATTGAATACCTTAATACTGAGGAAATGGTTGCAGATATTCTGACAAAGTCTTTAACAAGTATGAAGCATTCCCATTGCTGTGATCTTATGTGTGTAGGTGTTCAATCTAGTGGGGGTGTTGAAGAATGAGAGTGAACACCCATAATATATACTTTGTATATGTTTTTGTTTTGAAAACTTTTTGTTTTAAATAATATAATTTGTATTTTCTGTAATTCATAAAATAAAATTTTCTAAGTTCGTTGTCAAACTTTCAAACTAATAACAAATCCTCATATCATTCAGTTTCAAGCTCGTTCTTCTAACTGTAATTTTAAAGCTTACCTTGAGCATAACCATCTTCAGTCAATCTTAAAGCACCCATTTTTCCCATAGCTTCATAACTTGGTTTAATTTGTGTCAAGTCGGATGTCATCAAACCAAACATTGCACCATTTTCCGAATGTTCTTCGTAAGTAAATATAATTTGGACGTCTTTTAACAAGGAACGTTGTACCGTTGAATACCATGATTGTGTAACTCTTCGTGGCATAGTCGTCATAGATTCCCAATACTGTTCTATAAAAGGTATAATGTCTTTATCTTTACTAAAAATACTCTTAGGTTTACCCTCTTTGAGGGAAGTTTGTCGCATATTAGCAATGGCAGTGATACACATTTGGGGGATGGCTATAAACAAACATCAAGAAAAATGTAAGCTTTGTTTAAAATAATGATTTCAATAATCTTACTTGCTTGATTTCTCCGAAAGTTTTCCAAACCACTAGGTGAACAGTTTTTACACACAAATACATAATTTGTTATAAATGGCACCAGCTTGCCCAACTGATAGCCGATACAGGATTCATGAAACCAACGAGTACAATTGGCACACAATAATTCGACAATATTAAAATTACGATCCTTGCCGCTAGAAATGGATAAAAGTAAAATTATTGTTTATTTTTTCATAAGTCTGCTTTGTTTTATTATTTGTTTACCAATAACAATAGCCGGCTTTCTCTTCTACCGCATGAATTCGCTTTTCATTCTGGAACTCAAGCATGGCTTCCAATTCTGAATTGCTATCAATTTGCATATCTTCCATAATGAATTATAATTAATTAAATGTAGAGAAATTATACCTAATTTATTTAAAAAAATTCTTTAAAATTTGTCTTAAATTTAATAAAGATAGCTGCCTCAAGTCAAAAGAAACGAAAATCCACAATGAAAAAGTAGACAAAAATAATCCAATTTTAAAGAGTATGTTCAGTACAGTGATGCCAGAAGCTATTTTTATAATTCCCTACGTTTGTTATAAAAATTCCCTTTTTTCCCCTACATACAAAAAAATTTTCCCTACATTTTTCCCTACTCCATAAATGTATTGAATTTAACAACACAATACCATGTCAGTACATTTTTAATTTTTTTTTTTGTGCAAAGTTTTAATCAATTTCAAGTTTTTGAATAAAATTTTATAGAAATTTTCTGAAATTTCTATGAAAAAGCCTTTTTTAATTATAATTTTTCTTACAAATTTTAGACGAAATTGATTGTTTCATAAAGCACCTCCTTATAAAGATGTCATAAATCGTGATCTGCAAATATCAAATACCGAATATTATAACTAGTTTTATAATCAGAACCAAGCACGATTCTTGTTGCAAATACTAAGTAAATAAGAAATTCTGTTTGAAAATGTCTTACGTAAGCAAAATTTCTGACTATAAAACTTGTCCTTAGTTACTAAATTTGAAAAATTATTGACATTACATCAAAAAAAGTTAGAGAAATATATTCGATAATGCTAATTTTCTTTTTGTTTAAAAAAATAAAAATTTTTCGTTAACTGAAAAATCCATAGAATAAACGTATTATGTGGAATTCGACCGAATTAAAAACAATTTGGTGAATTAAATTTAAAAAAATGTGAAAATTTCATACAAAAGTGTGAATTTAGCATTTATTTTAACATGTGTTTTGTTTTTTTTTCGTAAGAAAATCTTAGTTTCTTTAAGTTTCCCTACATTTGACCAAAAATAAAAAATCTGTCCTTTTTTCCTACAAGTGAAATTTTGAGAAAAAATCCCTACAAAAAGGGAATTTTCCCTACAAATGGCATCACTGGTACAGAAAAAGAAAATTTAAAAAGAACAAATGATAAATGCACATCCGTGTTGCCATTTTACTGTTTTTCGTGTAGTTTTTGGGTCTTTTAACCTCCCCGTCCAGGTGACTACAAATACCCGTGTTTAATAAACGAGTATTTATCAAGGATGGTAACCGAAACGATGCGGTTATCGTTAAGGGTAACGCTATTTTATACTTCGTTTAGAAGCAAGTTTTGTGGGCGATTTACGGTGGGTCTCATACTGCAGGTTTAACTTAAATATAAACAAAAGAAAATGTCAAAAAAATGTACACAAAACAACAACAAATTTTTGGGTTAACTATTAACTAAAGTTTAAACCTGAAGTATGAGACCCACCGTTAGCAATTGGATTTGGAAACTAATCAAAACTGGTCACATGAGGTTGAATGAGTTTTTAATTATCTCGTTAACAGCTGTTTCATTATTATTGTTAAAAAAAACACTTACTCCCATTAACATAATGAGCACATGGATTGGCCTGGAAACTCCCCGGATTTAAATCGTATCGAACATTTATTGTACGTGATGAAACATAAAGTGGCTTAGCATAAGCCACAGAGTAAACTGGAGCTAAAAAGAATTTTGGAAAATGTCTGGGAAAATGAGATTTCAAACAGTGAATTGCAAAAACTTGTTGAGTCATAGCTGTTATAGCCTCGAAGCTGTTATAGCCTCCAGAGGGGGTCGATATCTTATTAGACTTAAGATTATAATATTTTATCTAATATTCAAGTAAACAACCAGGAATTTTTTTTATATTTTTTAATATTGAAAATATGTTGAAAACTGGAATAAATATATGAAAAAAAGAAAAATACACTTTTGAAATCAATGAAATTTTGTAAAACCCGTATTTTTATTTATAAAACCCAGGTTTAAAAAATTTTGCATGTGCACTCAGGGAATTATGTAGGTAAAATCAACTGCAAATGACAGTTAAAATAACTGCATTTGCACTTAAAAAGGTGTAGACTACATTTGCAGTTAAATTAACTGCAATATGAAGTTATTTTTAACTGTTAAAAATCAACTGACAAATGTAGTAAAAACAACTACAAATGCAATTGAAACAACATACCTGCAAATTATTGTAAAACTGTACAAACAACTGCAAATGTAGTTACAAAAACATAAATAAAAATTATTTTAAAAATTATTAATTTAATAAAAAACAAATTTATGTAAACACTCCTAGCTTAATTTTATTCTATTTAAAATTGAGAAATCAAAATTTACACTAATGTCACTTTTATTTTTCACTAGTAAGATATTGTTGTAGATGTCCGTCCGTCTGTGAGGGATGAAATATGGCGTTGTTTGGCTTCCTTTTTTTCTCCAGGTAGAAAGAGATGAGAATATAAAAGAACTGAAAGAAAATAAATACAATAATTTTTAATAATCCCGTAAATAAATTTATATTATAAAACTTACCTTATTATTTTAATAACTTAATAAAAAATATATAAACTTTTCCGTATTACGCGTCCTCACTCTTTGGCGTTGTTTTATGACTAAGACAAGAGAAAACATGTTCTACTCATATTCTTTTACTAGAAATTTCTAAACAAGCGCGTCATACACATGCTCCTGATTGCTTCGTGTGTGTGCACACACACTTGAAAATATAAGTATTTGTAAAAAAAATTCAAAATAACTGCATAAAATAAATGTTACTACAATGTGGTAGTTTTTGTAGTTAGTTTGAAAAAATAACTGTCAAAAACATTGAAATATTTTGCTCTAAGTAAATTAACTACAATTGTAGTTAAAATAACTACAACCGCATTACTACGCAAATAACTGTCATGTAGTAACTGCAGAACTTTTCTGAGTGTGGTCCAAACATAAGCAGAGAAATTTAGAAAATTCTACGAAAAATTAGGTGGTAAGATGTGTGTGACCGAAGATGTATCTACGCTATTAGTATGACATTTCGAATGTCACATCACAATAAGTTTGAAGCAGTCCACTCAAGTGGTGGTCCAGTCAAGGTGACATTACCCTACATTTTTGTCACTTGAGAGTATTTTTTATTAACTCTCATTTTACCAAACACCAACAATGGAATTTATAAAAACAAACATCTTTTTTTAATTAAAATTCGATTTCCAACAATTTGTTTGTTTTAAATGTTTGTAAACTGATATTTGTCAGATATAAGTTAACGTCAGAAAAAAATTAACATTAATGTACACGCGATATGAAATTGCTAGAGATAGAGCAAAAAGCAACCTTAAATTATTCACAATAGAGCTATTACAGGTATTTTTCCTCAAAAGCTATAGTTTTGTTTGATAATTTATTTTTAAACACATTGCGCAAATATCACCCTTTTATCATGGAAAGATGAAGTCAAATTGTCTGAAATATTTGAATAAAATAAAAACAAAAGTTTTACAATTCCGCCTTTAAAATTGAGGTTTGGGATGAAGTTGTGTTTATTGTGAATGAAATGTGTTGATTATGATTTAATTCGTTGTTCTGCCTTCAATTACCACTAATCGCTAAACGCATTTTTCTCGCAGTGAAAAGCGCTATATTAGCGGGCAACCGTCAAGTTGGCAACAGTGTTCCCGTCTTTTCTTCTTTTTTTGTTTTCATTTTAGTTGTTTTTCTTGTTATATCCTTAACGGGTTTATTGACCAAAACGTTAAGTTGTAAGTACGTTAAAACAAAGCTTTTGTTTATGTTTTCCCTACAACGGATTCATTTTGGATTACAATACAACAAACAATTAAGGAGCAATACACTTTTCTTTGTTTTGGATCAGGTTGTGAAGTGTGACTGGAATGACAGTCTAACGTACTTAATATAACATCACCCTACAGTTAAGAATGTTGTGTTATTGATTTAATTTAATTATGAACGAAACAGGAAATATTTTTTGCTAACAAGATCGACGTCAGTAGTTTTTGGTGAACGTAAGAATGTACTAATATAATAACAAATTGTGAAATTAACAAAAAATTAGACTACATTAAAAAAATGAAGTGAGTTGTTAAAAAACGTTCACAGTGCTTCCAATTCGAGCAAAAAAAAAAAATGACGGAAAATAGTTTGATAAAAAAAACTTAAAAACAATTCTATCAATCTCACGGGGCGTATGATTTATAACTTAAAAATTCAATATTACTTATACGCATACGGTTGGTGTCATACTGCTGGTTTAAGCAGTATGACACCAACCGTTGTTGTTTTATATACAATTTGTCGGCATTTTCTTTTTTTTAATAGTTAAGTTAGTAGTTGTAATACAATTATACACTCAAAAAAGCTTGTCAGTAGAATCCACTGAAAGTGTCAGTGAAAACACACAAATTATAGACGTAATTTTGATTACTTAAAAAACAGCAGCAAACTGTGACTACTTCACGGACCGTCGCTGATATATGAAGTTAAAAAGGCGACAATTCAGAGTGGTGAATATCGAAATCTCGAGATTTCGGTGCATATGTAAACGCAGCTTTAAACAAAAGAAAATGTCAAAAAATGTGTGACAAAACAACAACATTTTGGGTTAACTTTTAGTTAGAGATTAAACCTGCAGTATGAGACCCACCGTTATTTGTTGTTTGCATCTATTTTCTTCGTTCATTTCATATTTTTTTCGACCTAAATTATTTATTAAAACGAAACAGCTGATTCGTTACAGTTACGTTTACAGTTGGGTAACTTACCCTTTACCCCACATTTATGCGACTTGTGGCTCTACTTGCAATAAAATTTTGAAGGCAGTAAATTTTTGACACTTGCGAAATTGAAATGTCAAAATAAAAAAACAGTGTTGCCTAGTAAAGTTCTCAGTGTTGCTAAGTAAAGTTAAAAGTCGCAAATATAAAGATATTTTTGAAATTTGGAACAATGACCTACTTCCCATAGAAAGGACCTATATGTATTGGACTTTAACGGTATTTAGATACATAAAATTTAAAACGCAAAAGCTAATTCTTTAGCGAATTAAACGAAAAAGTTAATTCTTTAGGGAATTAGACGAAAAAGTTAATTCCTTAGGGAATTAAACGTTAAAGTTAATTCCTTAGGTAATTCAAAGAAAAAGTTGATTCTTTCAGGGAATTAAATGCACAAGGGAATTCCCTTGACTAAAAATTTAATTAACTCGTGTTAAATGAATTCGTTAAGCGGCCCACACACTAAGGTACATTGACTAGGGAACAAAAAATATCAAAAAATTTTGTAAACACGAATTGCACGAATGATAACTCGAACACGAATGTTCCTTAATGTATGGGCCGCTTTACTGAATGAATTCTTTAATTTTAATGCTTAATGCTTTCGTTAGGGAATTCATCCTCTAAATTTGAATTCATTCACAGGAATTAATTCCTACTTATTTCTTATTAATGATTTCATTCCTTGAATTAAAAACTTTAATTAAATTTTAGGGAACTCATTCCAAAAAGAAATTAATTCTTTAAAGCTCTGCCCGGTACATACATATTTGCTTAAATGAATTTTATGCAGATTCGGCGATATAATAAAGATCAGGTTCCTTCCCGGAATTTTGTCCGCTTCCATAGATATGACCCAAATCAACTGTGGTATAGGGTATCTGATGGTCAGGTTTAACCGAGCATAAGTTTTTTAGTTGTTTTCTTTTTTTTACAATATTTAAGATTCAGTTGTTTGTTGTGATGGATACCGACCCTCCCCTGATATACACACATTTACTAGCTTAAACGTGTTTGGAACCCATAGATAGCTACATAAAGAGCATAGTGAGCACATAAGATTAACAAAATCCAAACAAAAATTAAATGAATTTCTAACAAAATAAAACCTCAGTCACAAACAAAACACTTTCGAGTAAACAACACCAGCAAACGCAAATGGATATTTATTAATAAAGTGTGGCTGGCCACTAGAAAACAACAACTAAAACAGCAGCATTAGAATTTGAAATAATTTTACAATAAATGTTTGCGCCTAACAGTGTTTTTTGTTATTGGTTGATTAAGTAAGACAAAGCTTTTTAAATATTTGTGCGTACGTATTATGTGTATTACAACATAAAATTTTAAAACAATTTTGAAATATAAAACAAATGAAAAACTAAAACTTTCTCTAGATCAAGTTAAAAACAATAATGGAATTCACAGTTTAAGTGCTAATGTGCAAACGTTGTAAAACAAAGCATGATTTTTGAAGTTTAACTTACAGAAGTTTGCCAAATGCTAATTTACTACTTAACCCTAGAAGGCCAATGCAGGTCTTTTAGGCCTATATAGAGATTTTATAAATTAATTATTGTCCAATACCTCGATTTTTGTTTTGTTTGTTAATAGAGTATTAAGCTCTCTTTAAAACACAAATACACTCAAAAAAGTTTGTATGTAGAATCTACTGAAAATGACAGATAAAGGCGACAAGGTATTTATTTAGCTTTAAAATAACTAAAAATTGCTTATTTTTATCTATTACCATCGCACAGAATTGGTACAAAGTACTGCTTTTTTACAGTTATTTTTTTTTTTTTGGTATTCTATTAAAAAATATAATAAAAAAAACTATTTTTTTTCTTTCGATTACAAAAAAAAAATATTGGAATGTTCTGATTTTTATTTGGAAACTAATTGTGGGTTTCATAGTGAAGGTTTAACTATTAGTTAATGTTTTGTTGTTTTGTATATATATTTTTTTGACATTTTCTATTGTTTATTGGTTAACTTAAAGTTAACTCATCAGTATGAGAACCACCGTAAAAATATATCATTAATAAAAAAATATAAACTAAACAAAAATGTCCAAAAACTCATCGAAATTTTTATTTAAATAAATAACTAAAAAATTAACAGTTTACCTACAGCAAACATACTCTTTTCGTAGTTGTTTACTACATATGATACTAAAATAATTACTTTAAACAACTGTTATGAAATAAGGTATTTTTTGTTAGTTGTTTTTTAAATAATTGTGATAATGCAAAACAGCATTTTTCTATAGAAAAACAACTGTAATTATAGTTAAAAAACCACTACTGATTACTGCATAAAGAACTGTCATGTAGTAACTGTTAAACTTTATAGTGTATGCTCTATTGATGTTTAAGCCCTTGTTTATGTATTACGAAAATACTCTAAACGAAAGCCAAGTAACGAAAATTTGTTTTTGTTTCCCATGTATTTTTGACGAAAGTAATTGCGGCCCTATGCTCCTTGCAGGAGTAAAAGGAACCAATATATATATATAATTGTCAATTCCTTTCGTTTAGACTATTTTCGTAATACATAAACAGGCCTTAGATTCCTTTTTAAACTTTTACTTTTTTGTTTATAGCCCAAAAACTGTATAAAAAAACTAAAAATTCACAAATTTTATACAGTCATTAGAAAGCCACAATCATAACAAATCAAAATATCACTTTTTCGTTACTTTGATTGACAGTTTTGTCTATCGCAGTACAAAATATTTTTATACCCTACACCACTACGTGGAGAGGGTATTATAAGTTTGTGCTGCTGTTTGTAACACCAAAAAATATTGGTCCTAGACCCACCTTATAGTATACCGATCGGCTCAGAATCAGTTTTTATTTCGATTTAACGATGTCCGTCCGTCCGTCTGTCTGTCCATGCATTCTTGTGTGCACTCTACAAGTCGCAAATATTAAAATATTTTGATGAAATTTTGTACACTGACTTACGTCGGCCCAGGGACGACGCCTATTGATTTTGGTTGAAATCGGTCTATGTTTAGACCTAGTGCCTATATAGGTGTACCCCCAAAATTTTCTTTTTTACACGCTGCAGGTCGGAAATACGAAGATATTTCAATAAAATTTGGTACAAAGACCTATGCTGGCCCAAGAACGGAGCCTATCACTTTTAGTTGCAATCGGGCAATGTTTAGAGCTAGTGCCCATATAGGGGTACCCCCCAAAATTGGCTTGTTTACATGCTACAGGTCGCAAATACGAAGATATTTCAATGAAATTTGGTACACAGACCTATGTCAGCCCAAGGACAAAGCCAATTGATTTTGGTTAAAATTGGTCCATGTTTAGACCTAGTGCCCATATAAGGGTACCCCCAAAATTGGCTTGGTGACACACTGCATGTCGCAAATAAAAAGATATTTCAATGAAATTTGGTTCGTTGACTCACATGGTTCCAAGGAAAAAGCCTATTGATTCTAGATAGGATCGGTCCATATTTGGACCTATCGCCCATATGGGCTATATTTTCGATTTTCTCTTCTTTTATGATTTTATAGAAAATTTTGACACAAGTCTGTTTTAACCCATTCAAATTTCGGATCCAAACATTAGTTGGCTTTAAATCAGACTGGTGTAGGGTATTATATAGTCCGCATGCCCAACTTTAACTTTTTTACTCGTTTTTATATGGAGTTTGACAGTTTTTTTTTGTCGCAAAAGCACGAACAAAATACTGGGCTTTGAACATAAAAAACTAGTCAAAATAACGTTGACCTTCTACTGCTAAAACAGTACCAACTGTGAATTCCATCAATTTAAGTCTATTGTATGTTAATTGAGTGTTAAAGTTTAGGGGAGTTGTGTATTGTTAAAGTCTCAATTGGAATATGAGTAATAATTTGAAAATGTGTTTTTAATCTTATCTTAAACATTGACTGATGTACAATCAGTACAATATCTTGTAAAAAAAGTCTATACAATTATTTGCAATCTATGTTAAAAATTCATTTAAAAATATTATTTCAAAGATAAGGACCATAGTGTAATTTCCCTTTTTATCTTTTGTTAAAAAAATAAAAATTCATGTGAATATTCATTAATGTGTTCTCCTCTTTTTCTTCTTCTTTTTTGTAGTTAATTAAAAAATAACAACAATTTCGGTTTCTTTTTTTTATAAACGTCGACTACGAGAACATTATGTCAGCAATAATGTTCTCAGTCATTAAGTGCTTGTGTCTCGAACTGGAACTTCATATTCGTATTCAGTATTTATAATAGTAATCTAGTACATTGAATATTATAAATAACAAAAAGAAAATATGATCAGACAACCCACAAACAACAAAATCAACAATAATTAAAAACTGGCTAGTGGAAATTATAAAAAATATAAATAAATCAACTGTAATTTAATTCATCTGAAGCGTTATTTACAACACAGTTTTTTTATTTACTCCAAATAAAAAGGTACGTAGCTATTTTGTTCATAATTTTATTTTACAAATTAAAAAATTATAAAGTGAGTGTTGTCTTGTACAGATCTTGTTATCTTTGTTAAATTAAATATATATTTAATTGAGTTCAAAAGTAGCGCGAAAGATGCTCTTTTTGCTGTTAATTATAACCTTAAATTTTATGTTTGAATAAGTCAAAATTGCCTTAAATACACAGGTTTTTAACTTATAAAAGAGCTATCCCGACGGGTTGTCGCCGATCTTAACGAATGTAAAAGAGGAGAAAATACAAGAGATTTGTCTTTTTTTAAACTCATAGAAATAAATCCGTAAAATAGCAGAAAAAGTTACTAAAAATTAGTTAAAAATGATAATGCAGAAAAAACTGCTAAAATTAGGAGATTATTTTTGATATATATTTGTAATATAGGAACAGTAAAACTAAAACTGTCAAATACAGAATTTTAGTTATATTTGAGTTAAATTTTTGTTAATAGAAAATAACAAATTAACCTGCTAAAATCAGCAAAAAATTTGCTAAATAATTAGTAGCCTAAAAAATTTAAAATTTTTGAACATTTTTGTTTTTTTAATGCATTTTAGGGTTAACAGTATTTTAAGTTATATCGTTAGGGTATTTTAAGGTTATCGATATTTTAATTTATTTCGTTAGGGTATTTTAAGGTTAACGGTATTTTAAGTTATTTCGTTAGTGGTATTTTAGGATTAAAAACAGTTCGTTGAAAGGGTTTTTAATCGTTAACGGTATTTTATGGTTAGTGTTTGCCAACCATGCTAAAAATGGATTTAAAAAAAATTTTTTTTAAATATTTTTTTTAAATATTTTTTTTATTGTAACATTTTTTTAAAATAAAATTTGCTCGTGCAGCGAATCGAACCTGGAACTACAGATTGGCAGTTGATACACTAATAGAAAAAGTCCGTAAAAAATTTAGTTAAAACTACTAAAAATTAGTTAAAAATGATGCTGCAGAAAAAAACTGATAAATTAGCAGATTATATTTGCTATATGTTAGTAATATAGGAACATCAAAAATAAAACTGTTAAATGTACAGAATGTTAGTTATGTTTGAGTTAAATTTTTGTAAATTTTTGGAAAATAGCAAATTAACTTGCTAAAGTCAGCAACAAATTTTGCTAAATAATTAGTATTAATTTTAAATTTTCGAAGTTTTTTTTAGATTTTTTTTAAATTGCAAATAAAAGTCGAGCCTTTTAAAAACAGCAATTTACAATTTTTCAGCAAACATTTATGCTGATTTTAGCAGACTAGACTGCTATTTGCATTCAACTAAATTCAGCTTAAAAATAGGAAACATTTGGTAGATATAACAGTTAATTTTTGATATTTTTAGTCTACTAATGTTTAGCAAAATTTTCTGCAGATTTTACAGTACAATTTGTTATTTTCAATTAACTAAAAGTTAGCTTAAATATAACTAAAATTCTGTAAATTTAATAGTTTTAATTTTGTTGTTTTTATTTTACTAGTATTTAGCAAAAAATCTGCTAATTTTAGCAGTTTTTTCAGCATTATCATTTTTAACTAATTTTTAGTAATTTTTTTTGCTATTTTTACAGATTTATTTCTATGAGTGTAGCTTTACCATCTGGGCTATCTCGACATGTTATATTTGATAGATAAAAACATAATTGACCTGCATCAAGAGATATGTGGTTAAAAATATCAGTGTTTAAAAATATTGAATTTCAAAATAGATTTCAAAAAAATTTACTAAAAATCTAGAACATTACATTACATTTAAAATAATGATAAAAATAAGTAGTTATTGTTAACGCATTATTTTTTGTTTTCAAATAATGGAAAAAGCAACTATTTATTAGTAACTCATTATTATATGTTTTAAAATAATGCAGACAGTAAGTCCAAAAAATAATGATAGTTCACTTTCGTATGGGAAATTGTTATACACGGCATGGGCAATATAGGTATAAAAATTTTTATTTTCCCGAGTATTTTAATGCTGTGTACAAATTTATCTAAATTTCGTTAATTTCAGACATGTCATAGAAAACAAAGTTAGTTTTTAAACCCACTTTTTAGCCCTTAAACGTGAGATTGGGAATATGGGAAAATTCTCATATTCTTTTTTTTCTCCTCTATCACATATCTAAATTTCATTAAATCAGAGAGAATCCATTCGGATACCTTCCTTGTAAGTGGCACAATAATTTACTGGGGTTTAATTAAAATAAAAAAATCATATAAGGAGTTGAAATGTTGGGTCGGTAAGCTGGAGTCTGTAAAAAAGTTTCCCTTTATTTTTTCATAACCATGAAGTATACTTTATATTGATTACGCATACGCTCCCAGTACTCTTCATACGATGTCCAGTGCTTTTTAAGCATTTTTATATAAAATTAGGGCCAATTTTACAGTCATGATTTTTTTCTCAAATATTTCTTTTTTTTGAAAATTTCTTACATAAGAAATATTTAAGAAAAAAATCGACCTAAGGCCCAGTTTTATAGTGCGAACTAAAAATCGTGCTTGGTTTTGATTAAAAAATTATATTTAATGCACCTATAATATTTGACTTATTGCACGCACTTTGTTTTTTGGGTGCCAACAAAATATTCACAAAATTATTTGTATGTAACAAATATGAGGAAAATTAAATTTATAGATTTGGTTCTTATTAGGCAGTTATAGTTAATAATGATTTAAATTCCAGAAACTAGAAACTAAGTCTGATATTTCCCTTAACCGATTAAACCTTATAGGCAGTAAATTAAAAGCGTATTGTTTAGTAGTAATTACTAAACTCGAAAAAATTTGACCTCAACCCATTAGACTATAGATAAATATAAAAAAAAACAATGCCTTTTTTGTGTTTGTTGTTTTTTTTTAAGTTTAACCGAATATAGTAAGCTTGTCATTTTTAAAATATCATTAACTACAATTCAGGTTTTATTTTATGAAATAATTTAGTTTAACAACTTGTTGAGGCAACAAAGAAAAAGGTTAATATGCAGTAGCATAATTTAACGTACAAACATAACAACATTCCACAAAGCACGAGTATAAATCAGCAAAAAAAAATTCTTTGTACAAAACAAAATACTATCACCTCAAATGGGCAATTTTGTCCCTGTTCGCGTTGAGTAGTGAAAACAAAGTAAAGTTGTTTTAAAATAAACTGGCAAATTAAATTTGGAATAGGTCAGTGAATTGTGTAAATTATAATTTTTTATTACGAAATTAATCAACCGCATTTGAAAAGTGCATTTACTCACAGAATTATGTTGGTAAAATCAACTGAAAATTACATTTAATTTAAATATTATTAATTAATCAACCGCATTTGAAGAGTGCTCACAGAATTATGTTTTGTTTTTTTTAAAGTGAAGCAACACTCAGGAAATTCTTCTTATTAATTAACGTGTTGCTTCCTTTGGAAAGGGGATAGAGAAGAAGTGAAAGGTGGTGAAAGATGAAGGGCTTCAAATATGGCAACACTGTAATTGCCCGAGATGTTGAATTTTTAGAACAGTTGTTGTGCGCCATCTGATGGCGAACTTTGTTGAAGCTTTTTAGTTCATAGCCCTGTTATATTAAGTTAAGTGCTATGTGAACACCGAAGGAGTACGCTGCGATATGTATGACGGATAGGAAAAACTCATACATATTATTATTTTTCATAAATTGATGTTGCCTTGGTTGGGGATCGAACCCGCAACCTCATGTGTAACAGTCCAACGCGCTAACCATTATCCCACAGCGCCCACAAAAGAATTATGAATTATCACAGAATTATGTTGGTAAAATCAACTGAAATTTACATTTAATTTAAATAAAATTTAACTGCAATTCATATTAAAAAGGTGTAAACGGTAATGGCATTAAAATTTCAATTGACAAACGAAATAAAAAGTACTACATAAAGACTGCGTTCGATGAAACTAGTGCACACATTATTACTTGTAAATTTTTTTCAAATTCAAAATTATTTTTTTTTATCAAGATGCCTTTGCTAAATATGTACAAATCCTCATGTCAAGTTTTAAAATTATTCGCTACTTATTGGCTTTAAAATGAGCTGGGAAATAGAAATGCGTGAAAAAATAATTTGATTATTTAATGAAATATAGTATGCAAATCCAGATATGCAAATCCACCTAACTGCCCAGAGCTCAGACCCATTGAAAGATATGGGGCTTTGGTAAAAAGGATCATGAAGGGTACAAAACAGGTTGCTGAAAACACTAAAACATTTTCAAGAAAATAGTTATCGTCAAGCAAAAAAATCACTGAAGACACTATTAAAAGTTTAATGGGAGGAATTTCAGAAAAAATTAAATTTTTCATTAAAAACCATTAATGTGTAATATTTCTTTATTAAATGTAAACATGAATAAGATTTCTGTTAACAAAACGTTTTTTTTTTTCTTTTGTATATGTCAACTAGTTCAAAAGTTATTTGAATTTATTCGTGCACTAATTTCATCGAACGCAGTCTCATAAAAATGGCAAATGTAGTAAAAACTAACAACTGTAGTCAAATTTTCCAATGTTTATTTTTTATTGGCCTTTTTTAATTTCTTTATCAACTTAAAACTCATACTTTTTTACATTTGGGAAAACTATATAGACAAACTATTTAAAAAAAAAGAACACGAGAATTATAAATTAATTAAAATTCATACAAAAAACTAATTTTTTTTGAGCTAGCAAATTAAATTTTGTTAATTAATGGACAAAAATTTGTCAAAACAAGTATTGTTTCGTAGACTAGTTTTACCGACAATAAGCACGTGCTTTTAAATTAAAATAGTTGAATTAAAAAAACACATTAATTTAAATAAAACACATATTGTTTTAACAATTTATTTCATCAAAAAGTAATAAAATCTTTATGTTGATTTTACTTACTACTTTTGGTTCTGTGTACCGATTATTTACACGAATAACTGCAGAACTTCTCTGAATATATATGTATATCTTTATCGTTATGTATATCGCGTGTATAATTATTTATGAGTACATATTTCCCTAAGGAACATTAAAAGCTTTAAACAGGTCATCAAGTGCAATAATCGCATGTTCATATTTATTTACTCAATTGCAGTAACATAAACAGTAACATAAAAACTAAAAATTGTTTTCTATTGTTGTTTATACATGAATGGATGTCACTACATTGCTACATCTATCAAAACAACAGAGTAGTATATTGGAAGATGACAAAGCAAATTGTGAGTGACAAAAATAGAAGGAGTGGAGAGAGAGCTTTTAAATTTGGTACACTGACCCCTTAGTTAAGAAAAATTTTGATTTTTGGAAATATCGGGCCAAGGACACGCCCACCTCCCATAGGTCATGAAATTTAAAAATATTATATTAGCTACATAAATGGACGTAAAATTACAAAAAGTATCCATTGAGATGCACATAAAACTGGAAACGTTTGTGTAAATTTTTATCATATATCCTTTATTTTAAAATCTTTATAAAACCTGCAAAATCGGATAAAAAAATGTGACAACTAGAGGTAAAAGTATATAAGTAAAATTATTTTCTGCTTGATGATGAAATTATGATAAATGATGAAATGATGATGATGATTGATGTTGATGAAAACAAGCAGAAAATAATTTTACTTATATACTTTTACCTCTAGTTGCCACATTTTCTATCCGATTTTCATAAGTAATACCTTTCTGGAAAGGTTGAAATGTTATATTGTTTACAACTTCATTAGTTGTTTCAAAAAGCCACCGCAAGATGGCGCTAATCTACCATTTATTAGAAAATTGTAAAAAATTTAAATTTGGACGCCTCGAAAATGATTTCTTTGATATGTCGTAGTGGAACTTTTTTTTCCTCATGCCAAAAGCTATCGAAAAATCAATGGCACAATATCGATTGCTAAATCTACCCACTCTAACCCAGCAAAATATTGGTAATGACACCTCATTACTATCTGCATTACCAAAAATGATATATCATTACCTTTTGCATTATTTTATAATATAAAATAATGACTTCCTTATAACGGCCTATTGTATTCATTGTTTCTAAATATAAAATAATGACTTACTCGTATTAGTTAAAATAAGTACTTTTTACACAGTTAAATTTTTTTATTATATGTAAATAAGTTTTATGTTTAAATTTTTATGACGAGTCCTAAAATTACACACTAGAGAAAACTTAAATTTTTCTGAATGTATTTCCTTAAGATAATATTATTTGCCTAACTCCTTATTTTTAAGAATCAAGTAAGCAATCGGATAACCACTTATAATTCAACTTTTTGTAAGCATGTGTGTAACCACTTATTATTCAAAATCTCATAACTACTTATTTCTCATTTTTTCGTAAGCGAGCGGGTAAGCGGGACTACTTATAAAAACGACCACGCCAAACAAAAATAATGAGTTTAGACGCCAAAAAATAAGTTGTGCGGAGCTATGAATTTCTATTATATAACCACTTATTTGGTAATGAAAGATTTTGCTGGGAATGTAAAGGAGAATTTTCAGGAGATAAAATCATTTTTATTAAAGATTTTACAGTACACAGAAGGAATTTACAAAATTCTAATTAAATTTTTAATCACCTTTCTCATACCAAATTTGTAAATACAAAAAAAAAACTTTTTAAAAAGGCCCCAACAAAGAAATTTGTAAATCCAAAAAAAAAAATTTCTTTTGTTTTTTGTAACTTTGCATTTTTACACGGAGGAAAAACACGTTTTTGTATATGTTTGGAGGTAATCAATGTATGTTTACAAACTACCATATATGTATTTGCAGTGTGCTTCCAATTATATTGTTTTTATAGTTACTATACATATATTTCCCGGTAATAATTATATTTGTGGATACAATTAACATATATTTGGAAAAACGGCGAATTTCCATTCTTGATACATATAAAGTTGTATGTAGCCATTATAACTTTTGTAGTTGGTAATAATCGTTTAGTTTAGCTAGACTGCATCTAGTCAGAAAATTTAGTGATATTTTTCCTTTATTTATTAATTTTATTGTGAAAGATGTGAAAAAATAAAATAAATTAGTATAAATAAAACATAAAATTGTGTTGAAAAAAAAATATTTAATTGTGTATATTGAAGTATTAACTTATTATAAGAGTTTTTAATTAATATTTGTTAATAAAAATAAATAAAAAATAAATGAACAGATTATAGATATTGTTTTTCAACACGCTGAAAAAAAACGGCCTGTCCCAAACATATTTTTGCTGGTAATATATATATATTTGGAGAAATTGTTAAACATATTCGCCGTGTTTTTACTAGAAACAATATATATTTGCATGCAAATATATTATATTTGCAAGCAAATATATTATGTTTGCCTGTAAATATATAATGTTTGGATGAAATAAAATCGACGCTATCGACAAATATGATATGTTTGGCAGCAAACATATAATATGTGTGTCATAAACAAATTATGTTTCCATGCAAATACTATATAAAAATAATATATTTAGTTATAAAGCAATTATTAATATATGCCAAACAATAGGCGTATTTATTCTACTCTCCAAATTTCTCTATATTTTAATGGAAAAACATAAAAAGTAAAATTAATACATCTACTGTTTGGCGATTAATTAATAACTAAATATATTATAAATCACATTGAATTTTACATCTAATGCATGCAAATATATATTGTTTCTAGTAAAAACACGGCGAATATGTTTAACAATTTCTCCAAATATATATATATTACCAGCAAAAATATGTTTGGGACATGCCGTTTTTTTTCAGCGTGTATTTTTAAACAATTTTTATATCAAAGATAACAATTTACAAACGAGTTACAAATATTTTAAACAAAAAAATTGTTGGAAATAAAATTTAAATTTAAAAGTAAATCTGATTGCTTCTACAAATTCCGAAAATTTCAAAATTTTTACCTATCACCACATAATGGGCAATCCTACTAATATTAATATTAAAAATCGTTTTTTCGCTTCATATTGGAAAAAAAACCTCCCGCATGAAAAGTAATTTTTGTGTTAAGCATTTTTTCAGCTTTCATCATCAAAATTGCATTAGTGGACCGAAATTAGTGCGCAAAATGTTTAAACCCGTTTTTCCAAAACGTTTTCGTCGTTTTATCAATTTTGATGATAATATGTATGTATAAAGCAAAAGCTTTAAAATATTGTTTTTACTAACATACATGAAAACCGTCAATTTAAAAGCCTGCGTCTTAAAGTATCGCTAAAGCCCCGTTTAGATTATCACACAAGTGTATTATACATGTCAGAAATGTGTTGTATAACGAAAATGTATAATAGTGTGAACACTGTTCGTTACACACATGTCAAAATGGGTGCACACATTTTAAAATACGGTCACACTTTTTTGACAAGATTTATTTTTTGAAATATTTCATAAAGTTAACACTTGTCTCAACACAAGTGCTGTGTTATTCACAAATAAATGTTAAACAAAGATTAAAAACAACTAATGGTGAAAAAAAGTAATAATAGAAGAAAAAATAACTGTTTTAATTTATTTGTTGTGTGTGTAGATAACAGTCTGAACACTGAAAAGATTTTCTTTTATACTTTTTTGACAACCAGACAATTTCAGCATACTTTTTGTCATACTTGTGTGAAGAAAAGTATAAGCACTTGTGTGATAATGTGAACGGGGCTTAAAAAACATTACATTCAAAAAATTTGGACGTTTACTACATGACAGTTGTTTGTGTAGTAATCAGTAGTTAATTTGTTTTAACTTTAAATACAGTTATTCTTCTATGGAAAAATACAAAACAACTGTTATGACAGTTATTTAAGAAAACAATTAACGAAAAATACTTAAATTACGTAAAAGTTTCTTAAAGCAGTTATTTTTATTATCATAATAATGAACGACTACCAAAAGAGTATTTTTACAATAAACAGTTATTTCCCGAGGAAAAATAGTTATATAGGAAATTATATAATTTAATATGGACTAATATGTTGATATATAGTCAAGTGTGATACTATATCTGTGCGGATATAATTATATATAGCTTTGAATTTTTCAAATATTTCTTATATGATGTCATATATAGATCAGTATAAATACATATGTCCCCATATATAAATATGTACCATATCTAGTTACATATGCTATGACAATTTTAATTTTAATTCAAAATGGCTTTATCGGAAAACATAAAGTTTTAAATAGCTCAATGTTAAATTTTATTCTAAGTTGTTTTAGATATATTTAGGTATAGCGCAATGTAAAAAAAATTTTTTGTTTTTTTGAGATATACACGCAAAAAAAAAACAGGTAGAACTTTATCTAAGTGCTATGTAATTATACAACTACATAAGTTCGAAGTAAGTTTTACAATTTTCTAGCAAAATATATGTAATTTTTCGGATATTTTCCGCTACATATGTAAAACTAACTTGAAAATTATGTAGTTGTATAATTACATAGCTCTTAGGTAATATTCCTCCTGTTTTTTTTTTTGTGTGTACTATTTATGTATGATTTCAAAATATAAAAGGCGTACTCATTATAACTCGTAAATTCCTTGTAAACCTTGTATAAATACAAGCCATATTTTTTATGTATGGAATTTGACATTAAACTTAAAAACATGCCAGGTTTACACAGTCTACGGGTAGAATACAAGTTTATATGAGAAAGGCTTAAAATGATTGGTTACAATTATATACAACTTCTTCTAAATACTTACGGTGGGTCTCATACTGCAGGTTTAAACTTTAGTTAATAGTTAACCCAAAAATTTGTTGTTGTTTTGTGCACATTTTTTTGACATTTTATTTTGTTTTTAGTTAAGTTAAAGTTAAACCTACAGTATGAGACCCACCGTTAAAGTTTTATTTAAATTTTGAATTCTTAACTTAAGGGTGTTATTTTTTTAGTACTTTTTAATAGTTTTTGTTTTGAGCCTGAAATATATTGCGTTATATAATTATGTCTTTCTACATCAAATTATATATTATTATATCGGGTCAAAATCTAGATAAGATTATATATGATTTAATATATTTAGATCTTATCCGAAATAATTTTATCCACCATTTTTCGGATCATAGCATATCTTCAATCACATTAAATAAGATATCATTACATATGACATCATATTATTTTTTTACTCGGGTTATGTTAGTTTTTTAAAAAATAAAAAATTTTGTAGATTTTTTTTTTAATTCTTATTTAGTTTATATTATTATAAGTTGGCAAATAAAAATCTAAAAATTTAATCTCCAATGCATAAAACCGTAATAACTGGAGAGCGGTTTGGAATTTTTACTTCAAATTTCAAGTACGAAGAATTTAAACATTTTTTTTATAATCGAAAGAAAAAAATGTTATTTTTATTAAAAATTACTTTTACAATATGAAAAAAATTTTACAGATAATTAAAATAGCAGTAGTTTTTACCTATTAGCCAGTTGTTTTAAAACTTTTATAGTAAAAATTTGTCAGTTAACTTTACGATATTGTTGGCTATTTTTAATGTATTTGTTAGTTATTTTTCAACTGTTAAAATAACTACACTTTTAATTATTTTAAAGGTAAATAACTTTGAAATTTTTAGAATTTCTGACCCATTTATTAGTCATTTGAGTATTGAAAAAATTTTCAAATAGGCTCATAAATAAGAGTCAATTATATTTCATTTATGAATCTAAAATTTGAGCACTCTTAAAGTTACCATATTTTAGTGTCTTTTGTGAGTCACAATTTCTGAGCGCTCAGGAAAATATTGGCTGGGAAGTTATAACCCTAATGTACATACATATTTTTATTTGGTAAATACATGGAATTCATACAATGAATTGATTGTAATATCAAGCCTAGAGTGACTCAGAATGAAATTTTTCATAAAGACAAGCAAATAGGAGTAATTATTTTCAAAAACGTTGTAAACAACGTCAACAGAAAAAACATAAAATATATCAAAATAAGTGTATGTGAAGCTTGATAAGTTTTTCTTTCCTTATTTATATTTATAAGTTAATAATAAAATAAAGTAAAACACCTGACAAAAAAAACTGAAATTCATATTACAAATTAACAAAAATAACTGAATACGGTTATTTATTTCTACACTAATAGAAAAAGTCTGTAAAAAATTTAGCTGCAGAAAAAATTGCTGAAATTAGCAGATTATTTTTGCTATATATCAGTAATTTAGGAACAGCATGTACAGAATTTTAGTTATATTTGAGTTAAATTTTTGTTAATGGAAATAGCAAATTAACCTGCTAAAATCAGCAAAGAATTTTGGTTAATAATTAGTAGCCTAAAAAACCACAAAAAAAAATTTTTTTTATTTTTTTTTAATGCAAATAAAAATCGAGCCCCTGGTTAAAAGCCAACTAATGTTTGGATCCGAAATTCGAATGGGTTAAAATGGGACTTGTGTCAAAATTTTCTATAAAATAATAAAAGAAGAGAAAATCGTAAATATAGCCCATATGGGCGATAGGTCCAAATATGGACCGATTCTATCTAGAATCTATCGGCTTTGTTCTCGGGAACATGTAAGTCAGCGAACCAAATTTAATTAAAATATCTTAATATTTGCGACCTGCAGCGTATAAACAATATAATTTTTGGGGGACCCTTATATGGGCACTAGGTCTAAACATGGACCGATGTTAACCAAAATCAATAAACTTCGTCCTTGGGCTAACATAGGTCTGTGTACAAAATTTCATCAAAATATATTAATATTTGCGACCTGCAGCGTATAAACAATATAATTTTGGGGGGACCCTTATATAGGCACTAGGTCTAAACATGGACCGATTTCAACCAAAATCAATAGGCGTCGTCCTTAAGTAGGTGTCGACATAAGTAGGTGTACCAAATTTCATCGAAATATTTTAATATTTGCGACCTGTAGAGTGCGCACAAGAATGCATGGACAGGCAGACAGACGGACGGACAGACGGACATCGCCCAATAAGCACATAGGTTTTAAAAATTCAAGTGCTTTAAATTTTGCTTGAAGTAAAGTATATTTCAAATTCTAGCACTTGTTTTTCTAACAAAAATATTTCAAACTTGCTATTGAAATAAAATGTAATAAAAGTTGAATTCAAGCAAAGAGTATACATAATAAAGAGATTGGGGGACTCTCTATCACTGAGAAAGCATTTGTTCTATTATGTGCCTTGGAACAGGAACATACTCAAACCAATATCACCCAGCAAACATGGCAATACGAAGAAGATTCTCCGAACATATCGCCGGGAAGAAAAGATTTATTGCCGGTAATATCAATGTCGTATTCCGGAAGTTTCCTCCGTCGGAAACAACTGTTGCACTAAAACAATACTTCCAGGCAATATGAAAGCAATAACTCATATGGAAGATAAAAGGGATATCGCTAAATAAACTCCCGATAAAATAAAAAAACGATTTAATTTTTTCATTATTAAATTTAAGCCTCAAAAACAATATCTGATAGAAGATATCGTTTTAATATCTTCTTGGCAGGTATCTTTTATATGTTTGCAGGGTCATTATGTGCGCTCTTTGTATGACTCAAAACATCGATTGTAACCAGGGATGGAAAATAATAATTTAGTTATAAAAATCAAGAATGGAACTATACTATGGAATTATACTATTCCAACAGTATTATAGCCCTAGATTATGAATTTTAAAAAACCATACGTAAAAAATTGCAAAATAATATCGGAATGCGAGAAAAGGCTTTGGGGTTCAAAAAATTAATTAAAAGATTTACATTCTACAAACGATGCCAAAATTTTCTTTTTTTGCAACTAACCAACAAACTTTGTTTTTTGAAATGGGCATTATACTCCGCAGATTATAAATTTAAAAAACCGCATTTAAAAAATTGCAAAATAATAGAGGAACACGAAAAAAGACTTTGTGGTAGAAAAAAATAATTAAAAAACTCAATCAGCGATTAACAATCTGCAAATGAATACAATGATTCAATTTTCGTTTTTGCAAATATTTTTTTCGCGATTTATTTATTTATTTTTTTTTTTGGCAAACTAAGAACCAAACTTTTGTGTATAAAATTGGTACTATAGCCCCTAGATTATAAATTAAAAAAAAAACGCACGTAAAGAATTGGAAAATAATAGCGGAATTTGAAAAAAGACTTTATGATACAAAAATTTAATGCCTAGGTTATATATTTAAAAAAACCGCACTAAAAAATTGCAAAATAACGGCGGGATTCAAAAAAGGCTTTATGGTACAGAAATTGAATTAAAAGAGGTAATAAGCGATCGACATTCTGCAAGCGAATATATTGTTGCAAAAATTTCGCTTTTTGCAAATGTTTTTTTTTGCAATATGTGCTAATATCTAAATATTTAATTTTTATGTTTTTTACCGAGCCAAAGAGGAAGGCATTTTTTAGTTACTTACATTTTTAAATGTGTAAGAGCGATCTAACATTTTTTGGTATAAGAGCCCGATTAAGTGAGTCTTTTCCATCCCTGATTAACCAGTCGGAGTTCGTTCCTGTTCCAAGCCGCCTAATATTTTTTCAAATAAAAAATATTGAGAGAGTTGCAAGGCCATTGATTAAATTCAATAATAATACAAATTATTTACTTTTTCTTAACATTTTATTCATTTTCATTTATTTTCTTTATTTTTTACTAATGCCACTAAATTAGATCTGGCATCGTGGTTGTTGGTGCACATAGTTGTGAGAACAATTGTGCTGACAACGTTGTCTGAACAAGAACAAAACATGAACAAGTGTGGTCCACACGAGACAAATTCATGGGCGAACAAGAACTTGTTCGTTGGTTGAACAAATCGATGTCTCGTGTAGACTACAAGTTAGCAGCTTGCAAAAATTTTGTCTACACGTGTGAAAAAGGTTAGATTTGACCTGATCTGTTAGATCTAATTAAATAACATTCTATATAATTATTTTATTACTGACTTTACAAAAAAGGGGGAAAAAGTCGCACAAAGTTAGGAAAAGTGGCAAAATTAGGCTAGTTTGAAAAAGTCGCACATAAAGTCAAAGGTCGTCAAAAAGGTTGCAAATTGCAACTTTAGTCGCACAACGGTAACACTGACGTGTGAAAAGCCGATTATGATCAGCCACTGGTGGCTACGAGTGCCGACCACTGCTTTATACCGATAACTTTTGCAAATAGAAAGTATTTGGTTTGAATTTTTGCAACATTTTTTAGAAGGGCCCACATACTATACTAAAAGTTCGAATCTGGGATCAACTTGGAAAGCTATGCTGCCATACAAAATTTTTGAAAAATCGCGATTTTAACGTATAGACCGCTATAGATGAATACATTTTTTCTATTGAAATATTTTCCTTTTAATTGCTTCCTTACTAAGGCATTACATTTATTGAGGTCGATTGTACATTCGGCGGCTAAAGTCGCTGAAATAGCAAAAAACCTATATAAAACGCTAAGTAGTGGTTTAAATATCAAGATTAGCACATCGCATTTAAATCGTAAATATGGCCACAGGTCCTGTCCTTACATTTTAACACAAAAAAATTCATATTAATTGAATTTGAAAAATTTTTTATATAAAAAACTGAATGGAAAACTGCAAAACTTTAAAGACATTTAGTGAAAAATCTGTACCATTGATCGAAAAATAAAGTACGCCATTGTAATCAGCATGTCCGAAATATATAGAAGTGATGGTCAGATCTCCATTAATTTTTTGAGTGTCATGCAGTGTAATTTAAAACTATAATATGATTCTTCAAAATTACAAAAAACTGAATAATTAATATAAATTTAAGAATGAACACGATTGTACTAATTTACTATTAAACTTATAGAAAATTCTTATAGAGCATTTTAGGCATGGATGCACCAACTCTTCGTAGCTCCAGGGGCCAACTGGTGATTGTGCCCCAGAGACAGGCACTAACATATAATTAATATTTTTTCATACTTTTTAGGCATTTATTAAAATCAAATTATTATTTTCTGAATCTTAGGATTATATGTCTAACATAATGAAAAATTATTTTTTTATCACACGATTTGAGGAAGTTATTGCAAAATGTGGTTGCTTTCAATTATTTTTTTGGCAACCCAAAAAAACACGTCTTTTTGCGACCACATGTGATATAAATTCGTCAAAGTGGATGTCAAGGAAAGGTAATTCAAAAATGCACAAAATATATTTTTTCCAATTTTTTATCTCCCTTAACATCGGAGAAAAATGGCATTAGTATATGTGTGCCCCACTGGCGAAGGATCCCCCCTCTACCCTACATGTATTTGCGCCAGCACAATTTTGACCTATTTGTACGGGTTTTTTTATGAGTGTAGGAATTTAATACAAATCTATGATTTTATTGAAATTTATAAATCCGAATAAATTTTAACTGATACTGATAAATTGATAGCCCAAGTACACTTGCTCATGCTAAATGATTTATTTCTTTAAGTACTTATTTATCCGGGGAAGAAAGAGTTTTATTTCATTCTTAAAAAAGTGCATAATATGAGACAATAAAAAACCACATAAACTCGGACAATAAACAAAATATTAAATTAAAATAAAAAAAAAGTATATGACAAGAAAGAGTACAATTATCTACGAGTATTACTATTAAAACAATGAATAAAACGCACCCACCTTCTTTTGTATGTTACTGCCATACAAAATTAAATTATACGCAATTTTATTTAATTAAATATATATATATGTATACCTAATAATAAAAATAATAATGAAAATTTTTTTCTTTTTATTTACAGAATAAATAACCAACAAGTTTTCAAAAGTAAACAAGATATTACTAAAGTACTAATCGTACTTTAAAGTTTAATTTCCGTTAAAATAGTTTCAAAGACAATGACAATATGTCTGGTGAAATAAATGAAGTAGATTCAAAATATGGCAAAAAATTAGCATTTGAACGTAATTTACAAGCTCCCCTATGGCGTAAACGTTCCTGCACAGATGTACCATGTTTACTATTATTTCTAGTCTTCCTAGGAGCATGGGCTTTTATAGCTACCTATGCTTGGCGTAATGGAGATTTAAATAAACTAGTAGTACCCACCGATTCATTTAATAAAAAATGTGGTATTGATTCGGGTGTTTTAAATAAGAAATTTTTATTTTTCTTTAATCTCGACAAATGCATAGATCCTTTAGTACCAATAACCGGTTGCCCAACGCCCCAAATATGTGTAGAACAATGTCCACAACAAACATTTATATGGGATACTATGAAAAATCAGTATTCACTGGAAGAATTAAAAACAAAATTAATTTGTTTAACTGATGCTGATAAATTGAATATTAAAACTAAAGAGGATGCTGAAAATGCTATACAGAAGGAACGTTGTGCTAGATGGTACATTAAAAGTGCTCCCTTTTTGAATCGTTGTATGTGGGAATTTTCACCACAAGTTTGTGAATATATACCAGCATTTTTATTACAACGAAATCAAAGAGATCTTACCATAGCAAATACTACCGAATCGATAGCACCTGCAATACAAAATGAACAACAATTACAGGCATTAGCTTTGTCTATGTTCCCAGAAGCTAAGGCTTTAATGTCGAAACCCATCCAAACTGTTGATCCTAAACTTGCTCAAGTTGAAGAACCTGTAGTACAATGTCGTCGACGCCAACAATTGGGAGAAACGGTTATTAAAGAGAAAATGATGCAAACTGATACGAAATTGGCCAAATTTATTGGCAATATTGTAGCTCAATTCACCAATGGTACTCATGAAGCTCAACGAGTTGGTGAAAATGTTGTAGAAGATATTTTGAATTCTTATGTAGTTATCTTAACGGCGATACTTTGTACTTTAGTGGCCTCCTTTATATTTATTGCTTTAATGCGTTGGTTGGCTTCACCATTTCTATGGACTTCAATATTTGGTGTACTTATTGGTCTTATTGTGGCAATTTATTTTAGCATCAAACAATATACTTTTTATCATCGTGAAGCTACTGTACCACAACATGCTTTGAATTTAAATGCTGTCGTTAAAAACGTTGTGCAGGTAAGACGAATTAGATTTTATCCGAAATATACTGCATGAACTAAAAAATCCGTAGTCAAACGAACAAGTTCTTTAGATTTTTAATAATTTTTTTTTCTTCAACACAATCTTCTTGAAATGTAACGAACTTCTTTAAACAGTCGTTCACCATTACAATAATACGATTTGTAATACTCTAAAAATAGGCCTCCTTTTCCGATATGACATATTTGTCCATCTTTTTATGTTTGGAAACGAATAATAGTTGCTAGAGACCATATCAGAAGAATAAGGTGGGTAGGAAGCAGTTCGTAATACGAGTTAATTTTTCCCATAGCCAGTTCCATAGCTGATGAAGCAGCGATCACGAAGATTTTTTTTTCATAACCAAATGCTCATGTAGTAATTACATATGTACATATGTATAAGACCAGAGCTTTGAAGAATTAATTCCTTAATTCAATTTTTCAATTCTGAATTAAAAAGTCGATGAATTAATTCACTAAGCACCATATATTGAATGGAATTAATTCATATTTGTTTTCGTTCGATTTATTTTGTTACGAATTAATTCAATTGCTATAGTTCTTATTATTAAGTCAAACAAATTAATTCACTGATGAACGCGTTCAATTTTATAAATCGAACGGAAAAAAAGTGAATTAATTCCTTGCTGAATTAATTCCTTGCTGAATTAATTCACCACTGAATTCGATTAACTTCATTTTCGTTCACTAAATTTCAAAAAACTAAAATTATGTTTAGTGAATTAAAAAAATACGTTCACTGAATTAAAAAAAATACGTTCACTGAATTGAAAAAAACAAAAAATACGTTCAGTAGAACAAAACATTTATTTACAAATAAAATTTGTAACTAAGCAATTTTACAGCGTTTGCTAGTAAAAATAAACAAATTATATATTAAGTGTTAGAAAAACCCGATGCACTTTATCAACCTACATGATTAAAAAATAAGGCCTTTTACTATTAAAAATTAAAACTTTACAGATATAGATGAATTTGGAAAAAAAATATATCTATTAATTTTTCAAACTTAAGCCCAAACCACATCGTGAAAGTGCCAGTGGACAGTGGCAGTGCTGTCAAACTTTGTTCTTGAATTTCGCGAAGACGATTCAAAAATTTTTAAAATTTCTTTTGTGTTTTGTTTAGGAATAGCTCTTGTTTATTTAGAAACTTTTCTAATTTCTCGGCAGTGACAAATATAGAAAATATAAAAACTGCTTTATCGACAAAACGTCGCACTGCTTCCCGTAAAACCTTTTTACAGTACTAAGAACTCTACAAGCTATGAAAATATGTTGTTGCTTCTAATTTGAGTTCATTAAACGTAATTTGTATTTTTCAATTCAGTGAACGAATTTTTTTTTTTATTTAGTGAACGTAATTTGTTTTTCAATTCAGTGAACGGTAATTTTTTTTAATTCAGTGAACGTATTTGTTTTTTTTAACTCACTGAACGTAATTTTATTTTTTTAATTCACTGAACGAAAATGTAATTGAAGGAATTCAGTAGTGAATTAATTCAATAAGGAATTAATCGGTAGCCAACCACACCTATTCTACAACTGGTTCCACTGCAACCGATTTCATAGAACTGGTTCCGGAACCAGTTCCTGGGATCCTATATGGAAGATGTGATTGACGTAGAATCAGTTCCAGAACTAGTTCCAGAACTGATTCTAGGGCAACCGGTTCCACTTTGGAGCTATAGAAGGCGTTGCTTTTGGGACAATTTCAAACAAAAAGAATCGGTGTAGAATCAACGGTAGAAGGGGTTGTAAATGAAAAGCCAGCAAAAAATGTATCAGTTCCAGAACTAGTTCCCCAACTAGTTTTTTAGAGCCAGTACTAGTTCCACTTTGGCATTGTAACTCATGATTTTTATTTGAAATTCTCACCCTTAGAACTAGTTCTATGGAATGGTTTGAGGAACAGGTACTAGTTCTACGGAACGGTTCTCGAACCTATTCTTGTAAGCTTGATTTTTATATGGACTTGTGGCTCTCAGAAGTCATCAAAGAGCATTAATGGTATATCGGTTTTAAAACTAATATTTTTAGTCATACTGGAACAATTAGTTTTGCAAAAATATATTTTAAACGAAAAGAATTTTTCAAACCATTTTTTTTTAATAAATTTTCGTGTAGGTGTAGTATAGTATTTCTATTAAAATTTTCCAAATGTATAGTATTTCTATTAAAATTTTCCAACAAAGATATCTTCATCCCGAAAATTGAAAAGAATCAGATTTGGAGCCGTTACACATTTTATTTATATTTAACTTGCCCATATAAGACTAAGATATAGTGAATCTCTTCTATTTATCTTCTGCGGGAACCCGCGGTAATAGACCTATTTTGTATCAGAAAACATCTATTTTGTATCAGAAAATATGTGGTATTCATTTCGAAAAATTACTAACCGAGAAAACATAAATTCCATTCTTTATTGGTTATTTTCATGCACAGTTCTTGGGTTGTTTTCCATTTTGAAAGGAATCATTTTCAGAGCATTTTTTGTTAATTTAAGGAAGAAGAAATATATTAAATTTTCTAAGTTTTTCAAATAGCTCTTTTGAGCTGTTTTGGAACTAGTATTAGATTCTGGGAACCGATGTAGAAGTAATGTATAACTAGTTCTAAATCACTAGTTCCCAAAACATACTAAAGACATAGTTAAAATTGTAAATATGGTTAATATGGTAAATATAGTTCCAGAACTAGTTCCGGAACTGATTCTAGAGCAACCGGTTCCACTTTGGAGCTATAGAAGGGGTTGCTTTTGGGACAATTTCAATCAAAAAGAATCAATGTTAGAATCGACAGTAGAAGGGTTGTGAATGAAAAGTAGCTATTCTAGAAAAAATTTTCCTGGGTAGCTATTCTACAACCGATTCTTTGGAACAACAAATTTTCCTGGGAACTATTGCAATTGAATTAATTCTTTAAATTTGTTGTTTAATGAACGCGTTCAGTTGAACGAATTCAGAGAATTACTTAAGAAAAGGAATTCATTCAATTCTAGAGAAAATTGAATTCGATTGGTAGTGAATTCATTAAAAAAGAAATTAATTCTTCAAAGCTCTGTATATGACACACATTCTGTCTATATCTTTATGATGTCAGAAATTCACTTATTGAATATTTTCTCAATTTAGATTACCACCTTTTTATTATTGAATATGAAGGTGAAGATTGTCCTTAATATTTACGAATGCATTCTTTGCCTTGAGCGGCATTCATTTATATAAAAAAATCATGCTTAAGCCCGGTATTTTGTTCGTACTTTTGCGAAAAAAGCTGTCAAACTCCATATAAAAAAATGATTTTTCACTTGCGTGGAATTGTTGCGAAATTGCGGTGGAATTTTTTTCGCATCAATTTAATAGACAGGACCATTTGAAAATGTAGCGAAAAAGTGACATTTGGGTTAATTACCATTGTAAATTTTTATAGACCATAAAAAATTTGTGCATTTTAATGTTTTTATTACGATATAGTTTTTGAACTCCAAACATAGAGCGACATTTTTACGCTCTTTTGAACAAAATACTGGGCTTTAACAAAAACTTTAAAAGCTTTCGGTGGGTCTCATACTGAAGGGTTAACTTTTACTTAACACAACTATTAGATTATTAGTTGAAGCACTGAATTAAACAAAGATTTTAGTTATATTATTAAACAAACTACTAAAAATCCTCAGTACTTTAATTTTGAGTGTTAATTTTCAAAATCATCTGTAACTTTACAATTTTTAATAACCGATTTGTTACATTTGACACAATTTATTGTATGTGATTTTTTTTATATGTGATTTCAAAAAAAATACCAAAAAAAAAATTATTTAAAAAAGGTGTTTTTTATTGAAAAATATGGTTTTTATTAAGGTGTATAAAAATAAATAAAAAATATAAACTATACAGTTATTGTAGCCAAAATGAATTTTATTGCAAGAATACCACTTTAAATATGTAAACAAACAATTTTTGAATATTACACTTTTTGTAAAAAAACGCGTGTTTTAGATTTTTCACAAATATACGAAGCAATACCAAGAGTTTTCCTATAACTGTTTAAAAAATCTGCGCTAAACTATAAGAACACTGTGCACACAAAGGGCCTCAATGCCCAAAAATCCAGTTTTGTGCATCAAGAGGGGTTTTTTTAAATTAAAAAACGTATGTAGCCAAATGGCTACACTATGCATTTAAGGGTTAAAATATAACATTTTCATGACCCCCCGTTTGGGGGTTTTTGGAAATTTGTATGCTTTTATTAAAGCCCAAGTACTGGTTTAGCCTTACAGCTCAATAAATTAGCTTTACACTCACAAAATATATTAGTTTTAATTAAATTATTTTTTACTTTACAGGATGAACGTTTATGGCTATACCTAAGCATATTTCTATGCATTTTCTTCGTTATCCTTTTGCTATTATTAATTGTTTTACGTAACCGTATCAACATAGCAGTGGCATTAATCAAGGAAGGAAGTAAAGCTGTTTCCAGTGTTAAATCTACAGTATTCTTTCCAATTTTTTCATGGATACTATTCATAATAGCCATAGTGTATGCTGTCGGAGTTGGCTTATATCTAGGATCGATTGGTAAAAATTCATTTAGAATGGTTAGACAATTAGATCCAAATAGTGTTACAGGAGTTACACAAGAGAATTGTAAATGTGAAGGACCTGCTGTAAATTATACCATAGGAACAAATTGTGATCCTCTTACATTTCAAGAACATTGTTATAATGCTGATATATCTCTGGTGGGGTTCTTTCAACAATCACAAAGAACGCCATGCACGAAAACAATGTGTAGTTTTGTTAAAGTTGAACATACCACTTTGGTCAATTGGTTTATTGCCTACAATGTCTTTGGATTTCTGTGGTTAAGTTTCTTTATTAGCGCTTTTAGCGATATGGTATTAGCTTGTACTTTTGCTACTTGGTATTGGACTTTTAAAAAGAAAGATTTACCATTCTTTACTTTAACCAAGGCCACATTTCAGACATCTTTTTATCATTTGGGTACATTAGCATTTGGTTCTTTAATTTTGGCTATTTGCCGTATGATACGTTTAATTTTGGAATATATTGACAGAAAGATGAAGAAATACGATAATACGTTAACAAGAGCAATATTATGTTGTATGAGATGCTTCTTTTGGCTTTTAGAATCATTTTTACGGTTCTTGAGTAAAAATGCCTATATAATGTGTGCCATACATGGTAAAAATTTCTGCAGTAGTGCTAAAGATGCATTTAATTTAACTATGCGTAATTTCTTGCGGGTCGTTACTTTAGATCAAGTTACCGATTTTCTATTCTTCATGTCTAAACTATTAATAACGGGTGGGGCTGGCGTAGCTACTTATTTCTTTTTGTTTAATAATCCGTCCATTGTACAACTGCATTATAATGCCGTGCCTACAGCTATTGTAGCCATATGTGCTTTTCTCATAACTACTGTATTCTTTAGTGTTTATTCAATGGCTGTAGACACGTTATTCCTGTGCTTCCTGGAAGATATTGAAAGAAATGATGGTTCTCCCGAGAAACCGTATTATATGTCTAAACAACTTATGAAAATATTGGGTAAACGTAATAAAATACCAAAAAGGACACCTTAAATAAATCGAATATATACCAAAGTAGGAATTATACAAATATAAAAATCAAAAGTGCTGCTTTTAGAGGATTTTTTAAAAATATTATAACGAATTGAGTGACTTTTAAAATGTCCACCATTGACTGCTTGAATGAATTTCTTTCTGTGTTACTTTCTTTCGAACCAAATTGATTTATTTTTTAAAAAAAGAACAGAAGAGATTCATTAAGGAATTCAATTATCTATAAAATAAAATTATAATTCAGAAATGGTGATGCAAATTGCACATTCATATATCCACATTCTTGCGCTCTAAGTTCCGTGTTGCCGCCTAACTTGGAAATTATGTAGTTGTACAATTAAATAGCTCTTAATAAATAAATAAATTTCTCCTGTTATTTTCTGTGTGTGTAAACTATAGTTCGCACTAAGAGAATTATGTTGGTAAAATCAACTACAATAGTAGTTAAAAATGGTACACTGCAATTGCATTTAAAATTAACTGATAGTGCAGTTATTTTAACTACAATCGCAGTTAAAATAACTGTAAGTGTAGTTAATTCAATTGCAGTGAACACTTTTGTAACTGCAATTGCAGTTAATTTTACTGACAGAATTCACTAAGTGCGAGCATGGTAAAGTTTATGTTTCATTCAATTCGATTTATATTATTCTAAAAGCATTAACTTTTGTATTTTGTAAAGAAAAAACTACTGAAAAGACAGTTAAAAAAATCGTTCTAATTTACAAGAAAATAGAAAACATACATATTTATAGTATCTAAATTAAGTAAAAGATTTGCAATATTTTAAACTGAATTTATTTCTAAATCATAGAGTTAAAAACTTGCTAAGGGTTGTGTTAAAGAAAGAACGAAAAAGGCTTTACAAATATTTTTCTTAAACCAAAATATATAACAAACTATTTAAATCATATACCAATAGAAAAAGTCTGTAGAAATATTTGCTAAAGTTACTAAAAATTAATTCGAAAGGGTCTGTAGAAAAAACTGCTAAAGTCATCAGAATATGTTTGCTAAATATTAGTAATATTAAAAAAGCAAAAAAGATGTGTTAGATTTGCTAAATTTTAGGTATATTTTAGTTAATTGCAAATGACAATTTACCCCGCTGAAATAACAAAAAAATATTGTTGATTATTAAACTCAGAGAATTAACTGCAAATTCCCATTAAAAAGGTTTACACTGCAATTACATTTGAATGAACAGTTATTTTTATTGCAATTGTAGTTAAAATAACTGCAATATCAGTTAATTTTAAATGCAATTGCAGTGTACTCGTACACTTTTTAATTCTCTTATGAAGAAGACTAAAGAAATATCAAAAAAATTATATTTAAAAATTTTTTTTCAGATTTTTTAATGCAAATAATAATTTTCCCTGATTATTTTTGACCCAATATTTCTGTTGATTTCAGCAGGATAGTTTGTTATTTGCATTCAATCTAATTTCACTTAAATATAGTCAAGGTTGACAACCGATACCTTTATAATACCGTTTACCATTTCAAAACCCTTGCAAATTGACACCAATATCCGATACTCTATATTTTTAAAAATACCGGTATTCAAAAACCGTTTCCTTTAATATCGGTATCATACCAGTATACAATTGGTTTTTAATCAATTTTTTCGCTTTTATCAAAAACTATCAATTTCAAATACAAAATTGTAAATTAATTTAACTTATTCGGTTTTTGTTATTAAAAAATTGTATCGATAACTTGCGATTAAGCCTAAAGCCTATATGACACTTGATAGTTTATAGATTCTATTTTTTTGCACCATCAATGCAAATCATATGAAGGGTACTGCATTACCAACATTAATCATTAGGATTAAGCCTATATGACACTTGCAGTTTCAGTATTAATAATCCAAAATAGAAGAGAGTACGAATTTCCTTATGTGAGAAATAATGTGTGTGAAGAGAAGAACTATATCGAAAAACTATCAAACTGTCAAATTGATGTTGGTAATGCAGTACCCTTCATATGATTTACATTGATGGTGCAAAAAACTAGATTCTAGAAACTAGCAAGTGTCATATAGGCTTTAAGAGCTGTTTTTAAACAAAACGTAATAAGAAATTTTGAAAAATATTTAATAGTTTTCGCGAAATTCAAGAACAAAGTTTGACAGCACTGTCCACTTGCACTTTCACTATGTGGTTTGAGCTATATACAATAATTTGTTTTGAAAACGAAATTTTTAATAATACCAGTACGTACCGGTATTGATGTTTCGATACCGGTTATATCGATCCCTGTACGATCGAAATACCGCTACGATACCAATACCGAAACAAACAAAAAATCAATATCAATACTCTTATTTGTTTCGGTTGCCAACGTTGAAAATAACTAAAATTTTGTAGCTAAAACTGTTTTTTCTTGCGTTTTTTTTTCTTGTTTTTGTCGATTAACTCAAACAACAAATAATTTGCAAAATTAACAGATTTATTTTTGTTGTTTTTATCTTAAGCTCAATTCACACTACAACCAAAAAGCTTTTAAAGCTTTTAGTTTTTGATTAAAAATTCTTATGGAATTTGACAGGTAAATACAAGTAGTTTTCAAAAACTACTATTTTTTGGTTAAAGTGTAAATGTAGTATTACTAATATTTAACAGGCACATTCTTCCGATTTCAGGGGTTTTTTCTGCATAGCCTTTTTAACCAATTTTTAGTAGCTTTTAGTTCTATTTCGACAGATTTATTATCAATTAATATAATTAAATTTGTATTTTTTAAACAAAACCATAATTTTTAAATTATATAGTTTTTAAGAAAATTTATTTGAAATTTATTTGAATAAAGAGTAAACACCAATATTTGTAGTAATGAGAAAAGAAGATAAAAAAATTGAGTAATTGTAATTAAATTGCATGCCAAATTTACGTTTTTTTATGAATTTCAAAAATTAAAAAATATAAATATTTATATTAAATTATGTTATATATTATATTTAACTTATTCTCCGTGTTATTTTTTATTTACTAATTATATTTATAAATAAGTTATTTAAAAAAAAAAATTATGAATTGAATTAATGCTCAAATAAAAATTATTAATACTGTGAAAACAGAAAATTGAAAATATTAATAAAGACTTAAATTATTTTATTAAAAAAACATTGCAAACAATATTTACTAATGCATCAAAGTTTTTTTTTAAAATTCACGTTCTTAACCCAGCGTCATGGGAGTGGAAATTGAACCAGTAAGTCGTAAGTAAAATCAACATAACAATTTCGTTACTTTTTTATGAAACGAATTGTTAAAACAATGTCTTTTATTCAAATTAATGTGTTTTTTTGAAATCAACTATTTTTTTTTTTAATGTACATACTTATCGTCGTCATAAATGCTCTAAGAAGCAATTGTTGTTTTGATAAATTTTCGTCCATTTATTAACAAAATTTAATTTGTTAAAAAGGCAGTAAAGTTAATTTGATATAATTTTTCTTCAGTTTGAAAAAAAGTATTAAATTTGTGGGAAAAAATTTAGTGTGGTTAGTTTTGCCGCGTCATTCCTCGTGCTAGCATGTGACAGCCATTTGTTAGTCGGAAATATCAATAAAGCGGGGTTTACATTATCTGATTTTACATCTGATAAATCAAATTAAAAATCCTACGATATTAAGTGATTGTCAAAAAAATCTTTTATATTTGTTTACACCATCGATTGAAATCAGATGAAAACAGCTGTTACCATCAGATTCTCATAATTTTATGAAATATTTTAAAAGCAATCTGACTGCCAAAATTTCAATCGGATTTTCTATACGTATTAGACAAGATGTGTTTACAATACAGGATTTTGGCTACCTGACTCACTTTTTTGACAGATCCTACGACTTATGGTATAATGTAAACCACGCTTAAAGCCTATTTTAAGCCCGTATGACACTTGCTAGTTTCTAGATTCTAGTTTTTGCACCAACAATGCAAATCATATGAAGGGTACTGCATTACCAACATTAATTTGACAGTTTGATAGTTTTTCGATATAGTTGTTCTCTTCACACACATTATTTCTCACATAAGGAAATTCGTGCTCTCTTCTATTTTGGATTATTAATACTGAAACTGGCAGGTGTCTACGCGTTCCGCTATAATTTTTCAATTTTGTAAGTGCGGTTTTTTTAAATTTATAATCTAGGGACTAAAATACCAATTTCTTATACCAAAGTTTGGAAGTTCGTTTACAATAAAAAATTCGCGAAAAAATATTTCGCAAAAAGGAAAAAGTTTGTGGATGAATATTTTGTACCATAAAGGCTTTTTTCGCGTTCCGCCATTATTTTGAAATTTTTTAAGTGCGGTTTTTTAATTCATAATCTATTAACTTTAATACTCATTTCTTATCAAAAAACTTAAATTCGCAAAAAAATTTTTGCAAAAAGGAAAATGTTTGTATCATATTTGCTTGCAGAATGTAAATCACTGAACTTTTAGCAAATATTTTGTACCATAAAGACTTTTTTCGCGTTCCGCTATTATTTTGCAATTTTTTAAATGCGGTTATTTTAAATTCATAATATAGGAACTATAGTAATAATATTTTAATAAATATTTTGCACCATAAAGGCTATTTTCGCGTTCCGCCATTACTTTGCAATTTCTTGAGCGCGCTTTTTTTAAATTCATATTCTAGGAACTATAATAACCATTTCTTATAAAAAAGTTTGGTGATTAGTTTGCAAAAAAATTCGCAAAACAATTTTGCAAAATGGAAAATATTTATATCAATATATTCGTTTGCAGAATGTAAATCGCTGAATATGCCTTTTAGCAAATATTTTGTACCATAAAGACTTTTCCCGCGTTCCGCTATTATTTTGCAATTTTTTAAGTGCGGTTATTTTAAATTCATAATCTAGGCGCCATATGGTCCAGTGGGAGTATGTATATATAATATAGGAATAATAATACCCATTTTTTATAAAAAAAAGTTTAGTAGTTAGTTTGCAAAAATAATTCGCAAAAAAAATGCCAAAAGGAAAATTTTTGCATCAATATATTCGTTAGCGGAATACAAATCGTTGATTAAGTTTTTTAATTAATTTTTTGTAGCATATATAATTTTCCACAATTGCGCGTTTTAAATATAAGGTATTAATTTATCGATCAAATCTGCGAACACCATAAAAACTAAAGAACTCGAAATAGCGGATTTAGTTATATAGTTTGTATATTTAGTTTTTTATTTTACTTTATTTCTTATTCAGTTTATCCACCAAAAGATTATTCAAAAAGCTATTTTGCGACGCCATATAAAAATATTAATTTATTGATAAAATTTGCAAACACCGAAAAATTAGAAAAAAAGCAAAATTGCTGGTTTGCTTTCAAGTTTTGTGTATTTAATATTTTTTATTGTAGGTGTTTGGGTTTTTATTTTTTCATTTTGAATTTTTCAAATAACTATTCTAAGAATTCAACAATTATTTTAATTTTTGCATTAAAAAATACAAAAATTGTTTTTTCGGACTTTTCTTAGAACAGAGTTGTTAGAAATTCGTATTAGAGCTGCAAAAATTCGTACTTTGTTTACAAAAAATTAATTTTTTTGACAGCAGAAATATAATTGAAATTTAAAATTCATAATTTACGGCAAAAAAGCAAAATTAAACACAATAAAATATAAAACAACAAGAATTAGTGAGAGACCAATTGAATTTGTGAAGAAGTCTGGTGAAACAAATACAATAATATTCTTGTTTTGATTCCTTTTTTTCTAAACAACTGGGTCGATTGTCGACCGACGACAGCAAAAGTCGTCAAGATTAATTTAAATTCAGCGACAATCGACCGTCGACATTTGTTGACGTTTAGAAAAAAAGGAATCAAAACAAGAATATTATTGTATTTGTTTCACCACACTTCTTCACAAATTCAATTGGTCTCTCACTAATTCTTGTTGTTTTATATTTTATTGTGTTTAATTTAGCTTTTTTGCCGTAAATTATCCCCTCAATTCATAAATGCTTTGTAAAGTTATAGCAGGTTTAGAAAACGTCATTTTCATACAAAATTTGATCAATAAACTTCCTATAATTTTACAAAGCGTTTATGAATTTATATTTCTTCTGTCAAAAAAATAAATTTTTTGTAAACAAAGTACGAATTTTTGCAGCTCTAATACGAATTTCTAACAACTCTGTTCTAATGGCAATCTTTAATTAGTTAAAAATATGGCAACAATTTGACAAATATTTCAAGTGTGTATTAGTGTGTCGTCACGAAAATAAAATAGATTCTATTCCGACGACAAATCACCGGACGACATGGCGACATTTTGGGTTCCATACAAAATATATGAAAAAGCCACTGTCGTTGTCGACCCAGTTCTGATTAATCTCTTACATTAAAAGAGGTACCGCAATCACAAAAGTTTGTCGGTAGAGTCTACTGAAAATTACAGTTAAAACAAAGGTATATACAGTTAAAATTACTAAAACTTTTGTTACTTTTAACTGTTGAAAAATAACTAACAAAAAACAACTACCAATGTCGTAAAATTAACTGATAAATTTTTACTACAAAAATTTCAAAACAACTGACAAAATCGGTAAGAACTACTGTTTTTTACAGTCAATTCTTTTTGTTTATAAAAGCATATTTTAATAAAAAAAATATTTTTTTTTTCTTTCGATTAAAAAAATATGTTATTACTTCAGCCTATTTAAAATTTAAAGTAAAAATTCCAAACCGTTGTCCACCCAGTGTAGAAAATCATTACCAGATATGTGGTTATGTAACTACATACTTGGTAATGGTAACTACTTACTTTTGTTATTACATTTCTTATTACCTTTATATGGGGATGTCGCGAAAAATAATGAGTTGTCGTTACACACCAGCATACGAAAAATCAAAAAATATATCGTTACCTATGTGCTTACCAGTACTGACAAAAATAATGAGTCTAAAAATAGATTTTCAAAAAAATAATTTATATAAAAAAAAATATTTTTTATTGTATTTTTTTTTTTTTTTAATAAAATTTGCTGGTGCGGGAATCGAACCTGGGTCTACAGATTGCCAGTCAACAGCTCTACCATCTGAGCTATATCGACATGTAATATTTAATAGATAAAAATATAATTGACCTGCTGCACACAAGTAAGCTTACTCGCCAACATACAAAAAATCAAAAAATATGTGGTTACATATATCCTTACCAGTGTTTAAAAAATATTGAGTCTAAAAATAGATTTCAAAAAATTTTCAAAAAAATCTAAAAAATTATTTTGTATTTGAAATAATGATAAAAATAAGTCATTATACGTAACTTATTATTATATGTTTTAAAATAATGCAGAAGGTAAGTGGGTGTCATTACTGGTACTCCAAAAAATAATGATATGTCATTACCGTTTCTACACTGGGCAGTTATTATGCTTTTATGCATTGGAGATGTAATACAAGTTTCTGATTTTTATTTGCAAACTAGAAATATATCAATAGTAACAAATATAAACTAAACCAGAATTTTTAAAATTCAACGAAAAAATAATTCAGTTTTTATCCGTTTATAAAATTGAACGCGTTCAATAGTGAATTAATTCATTTGATTTAATAAAAATAACTATAGCAATTGAATTAATTCGTAACAAGAGAAATCGAACGATATGAATTAATTCCTTTCAATATATGTGACCTTATCCGAGAAAAGGGACCTAGTGTGTCAAAAAACGGGTTTGGACTTAAGAGTGGATTCTGGTACCTAAAAGGGTGTAGAATAAGATGAAATGAGTTAGATTTCTGATAAAAATTTATTTACACACCAAATCGCATCTCCCAACTGAAGGTGTGTTCAAAGTGATAATGCGTTATGAAACTTTAAATGCGTTCTTCTCAAAACTTCATTTTCACACACTAGGTCCCTTTTCTCGGAGAAGGTCACATATGTATATTCTTTTGTGAACTTATTGAATTTATAATCCAGAACTGAATTAAAGAATTAATTCTTCAAAGCTCTGTCTAATGCTTTTAAAGCTTTTTTTCCAAATTTTTCTTGAATTTTAACGGTGGGTCTCATACTGCAGGTTTAAGCTTGGGTTAATAGTTAACCCAAAAATTTGTTGTTGTTTTATGTACATTTTTTTGACATTTTATTTTGTTTTTAGTTACATAAGTTAAAATTAAACCTACAGTATGAGACCCACCGTAAGGGTTTTTTGGTTAAAGTTGAAAGGAAAAAAATTAAATAAAAATACTGAAAAACGAGTTGTTATAGCCGACACTGTTAACCACAGAACATATGTACATAGAAATTTAAGCCCAAACCCCATAGTGAAAGTGACAGTGGAAAGTGGCAGTGCTGTCAAACTTTGTTCTTTAATTTCGCGAAAACGATTTAATATATTTAAAATTTTCTTTTTGCATTTTGTTGTTTTCTAATTTCTAAGAGAAGTTTCTAAATAAACAACGCAATAAGAATTTTTTAAAAATATTAAATCGTTTTCGCGAAATTCAAGAACAAAGTTTGACAGCACTGTCACTGTCGACTGGCACTTTAACTATGTGGTTTGGGCTTAAAGCCTATATGACACTTGCTAGTTTCAGTATTAATAATCCAAAATAGAAGAGAGCACGAATTTCCTTATTTGAGAAATAATGTGTGTGAAGAGAACAACTATATCGAAAAACTGTCAAATTGATGTTGGTAATGCAGTACCCTTCATATGATTTGCAGTGATGGTGCAAAAAACGAGAATCTAGAAACTAGCAAGTGTCATATAGGCTTAAATCACATAAACGCAGTGTCGACCGCAGTGCGACGTTTTGTCGATGAAGCAGTTTTTTGTATATTCACTATTTGTCACTGCCGAGAAATTACAAGTTTCTAAATAAACAAGAGCTATTTTTAAACTAAACGCAATAAGAATTTTTTAAAAATATTAAATCGTTTTCGCGTAATTCAAGAACAAAGTTTACCAGCACTGCCAATTTTCACTGGCACTTTCATTATATGGTTTGGGCTTTACATAGAAAAAAAGTTAGCACCATCAATGGAATTTGTAAAAACAATTTTATTTCCAACAATATTTCCTATTATGCATCAGTTCCGGTTAAGTTCGGGAACAGACATCAGATGTCTGTACATTGGGAAAAAATTTCGATCGTTTTGCTGTATCTCGATTAGTTTTTGAGATACGGGCCATTTTAAAAAAATCGCCATTTTACAAAATGGCCTGTATCTCGAAAACTAAGCGAGATAGAGCATTAAAGCCTATATGACACTTGCTAGTTTCTAGATTCTAGTTTTTTGCACCATCAATGCAAATCATATGAAGGGTACTGCATTACCAACATCATTTTGACAGTTTGAGATAGTTTTTCGATATAGTTGTTCTCTTCACACACATTATTTCTCACATAAGGAAATTCGTGCTCTCTTCTATTTTGGATTATTAATACTGAAACTAGCAAGTGTCATATAGGCTTAAGAGATGGGCATTGAGTGAAAACTTGAATTCAGGGAATTAAACGAAAAAAATTTAATTCCTTAGGAAATTAAACGAAAATTTGAATTTCTTAGGGAATTAAACGAAAAATTTAATTCCTTAATGAATTAAACGAAAAAGTTAATTCCTTCAGGAAATTAAATGCACAATTGAATGAATTCCTTGACTAAAAGTTGAATTAAATGCACAATTGAATGAATTCCTTGACCAAAAGTTGAATTAAATAGAATTGAATGAATTCCTTGAATTAACTAGAATTGAATAAATTCCTTGTTGAATGAATGCCTTAAATTGTATGAAGGCATCAGAAAAAAATTAATAAATTCCTTTAAGATAAATCGAATGAACAAAAAAGAAATTCATTCAATTCCTTAAGTTTGGTCAGGGAATTTATTCCCAAAATATAAATTCAGTTCAAAAAAGGAAATTAGGGAATTAATTCTTCGAATCTCTGATTGAGTAGTACCGTTTTAGTATTGAGTACTCAAAAAAACAGTCAGTATTGAGTACTCAGTACCGGAATACTCAATACTAGACTTGGGGATTCTAGTTCTTTTTGACGACCGCTCTTTCTAGTTCAATTTGTTGTAAAGCTGCCTACACACTAGGGAACATGGTTGAGGGAACAAAAAATATCAAAAAATTTTGTAAACACGAAATGCACGCTCTCAACACTCACACACACACAAACGCACTCACACATTCACAAAAAATGCTCTCTTTTTTTAAGTATGTTCCCTAGTGTGTAGGCAGCTTAAAGATCTAGTTCGCTCTTCTAGTTCAATTGCGCTTTCACAATTTCGTTCAATCGTTAAGAAAACAATTTTTTCGATCGTTCGTTTGGCAATTTTGAGTAGGTAGCTAATTCATATAGTTCGTCTTTTAGTCAACAAGGATATAAAATATCAGACAAATTAAGAATTTTAAGAAAAAAAGGAAAATGTTTAGTGTAGAAAATATTTTTAATTAATAGAAAGAAATAAAATTATCCCCAGCCAAAGGTAATAAAATGAACGTTTGAACTAGAAGAGCGATTAGAAGTGAACTAGATCTTTCGATCAATTAAGTGACTAGTTCAATTGAACTAGTTCGTTCACGAACGACACAAGCCTAATTTACAACTCTACTGGGCAGGAAGTGATTTGGTGACAATTGACCATGAGTTAAAAATTGATATTAATTCTGGGAAATCAAGCTCCATAAAGGTTAGTATTGTGAAAAATAAAGATGAATTAATGTGATCAATATGATGAGTTTGTGCAGGGGTACAGAACATGGTAAAATGTGGCCATGAAATGTTTTAACAATGAAAAGCAAATCGACCCGAGGTCATGAAATTTTGCTTTTAGGTTATGAATGTTTTAGAAATATGCACTACTGATTGAAGAAAAAATAACTCAACAATGACTAAAAGAAGCTTTTTTAGAATTAAAAGTTAATGTTTTTATTTTTATTTTACAGATGTTTTTGGAATAATGGAAATTTGCAGAAATGGTTTAGTAGCATTTCCCTATTATGCATCAGTTGCAGTTAAGTCCGGGAACAGACATCAGATGTAAGGTCTGGAAGTACATTGGGATATTTAAGTCACATTTACCCAGTTAAAGCTGGAAACCATGTAATAATACTATCAAATGTCGATTATTTAATAAAAAAAATTCTGTTTTTAAAAACTTGTTGGTAGTGGAATTCGATCTGCATAACATTCTTTTTTTATATTTTATATACGCATTTTTTAAATTCCTTTATAATCTAAGGATAGGATAATAAGTACATTGGAACAAGATGAGGTTTAAGGGCAGAAAAATGTAGCGCAAAACATCTCAGTTAAACATGTTTAAAGTAAAATCGAGTTAAACACGTATGTGTGAACGCGGCATTTGGTGCACAGATACGATTTTTTTTCCCAGATAGTCTTTCTGGGCTGAATATATTTTTTTTCGGATTTTGGGTGTTATTTGGGGTCAAAGTTGGACTTGCCCGTATCTTCGCTATTTATCGGATTTGAACAATATGAGCACCGTCTGCTCCGTACCAATTGGAATGACTTCTTGCAAACGCCAACCTAGCATTTAATTTTTTTGTCTAAAACAAACTAACAAATTTTATTGCTTGTTTTGTTACTTTTAGAAATTTGTATGGTGGTTAATGATGAGAATTTTTCATTAAACTATTGACGATTTAGTTAAAACTTTGACGATTTTCGATCAACTGAAGTGTGGCACCCCTAAAAGTAACTCTATCGCGCCTATTTAACTTTAATTATCAAAAGTGTCATTATTTTACAAAACAAATTATTAAAAAAGTAATTGTTTAAAACTATCCGGGAAAAAATAATGGATCGCACAATAATTGTACCTTATCGTGTTGAAGAAAAGGAATTATCTCATGTTTTATACAACGCCCTTCACGGTTTAACCCTATTGCACACGCCTACTGAAGAACTAAAGAAATGTTTATCCGATGAAATGTTTATAAAACCCAATCAGCAAGCGTTCTTTCAAGTAATGTCTTATTTATTTCGTATATTGGATGCTCAGGAATTTAAGAAACGTTTCTTTTGGCCCATTACAGACAAAAGGTCTGAATCAAATTTTCGCACTAGCACCGTGGAATACTTGAAGCATCTGAATGAAAAACATCAATTGCATTGGAATCATATAAAATCCTATTTGGTAGTAATGCCTGGTGGTATGAAATTTATAAGTTTCCTGTTGGACCTTGTCGATTTCATCGCACAGGAGTTGATTAAACAAAAGGAAAGGCAATTAAATCTAGAAGCAGGCCACCATCAACGGGATCATGTTTCTCTGGCAAATTTACAAAAGACTTGCGGACAGAATGCTTTTTTTAAAGAAATGGCATCGGAATTTTTGGAGAATATCGAATGTGTTAACAATAAATATGATGAAAAATATCAATTGTTAATGCAACAATTGGAAAAATTATCACATGAAACGGGTTTAAATGTAGATACGCTAATAGATGATAAATTTCTAGAAGATTTTGAGCAAAGCAGTGGCCTTTTGTTTGATAAACAATATACTGAGAGAACGCAAAAAATATTGGCCATGGAAGAGTTGATTGGAGAGCTAAAAGAGGCCATGGATAAATTTTATAGCAAGGAAACTGGTTACAAATATGACAAACAAAGAATTTGTCTACAATTAAGACGTATAAGAGATCATTTTCCTATAGAGGAATTAATAGAAGGTAATTTTTAAATATTTTTTTTTATGTACATATTAGTACTTAAAGTTAAATGGGAACTTAAAGTTGGAATTACAAATAAAGTGCGAGAAAAGTCAGATTTTTGCAAAAATTGGATTTTTGAAATGGTACTGATACTTTACCGAAATTCTACTTTTTCGAACTATACGGTTTTCAAGGTTTAAAATAAATAATTCTTTAATTCACTTTTTAATAACACTATGCGACAGTCAAAATCGGGATGTGATGAAACCAACGGGAAATGTTATATCGGTCAAAAACAAGTTATACGTGTCCCGGCGTTTCGCTGGGTCACCCCTAGGAATCGAGATATATCTTTTTTTTTGACATAACTCTAGAACCACTAGTCCGATTTTGCTCAAACAATTTTAAAAAAATTAAAAATTACAATTCCTTTAATCTGTTCATATAACGTTTTTCTATATACTCAACAGTTTTACCGGTAAAAATAAATGTTTGTTACCGCTACCATAAAAATCAATAACCTTTTGTTTACTTTTTTTTAATATTTTAGGCAAAAAATATTTTTTTCTTCATACATTTATTTTTATCGGCAAAACCGGCAAAAAATTGTTTGAGCAAAATCGGACTAGTGGTTCTCTAGTTATGTCAAAAGAAAGACCACCAAAGGTCAAATCGATATATCTCGATTCCTAGGGGTGACCCAGCGAAACGCCGGGACACTTATAACTTCTTTTTTACCGATATAACTTTCCCCGGTAGTTTGAACCCTTCCCGATCACTGACCCCTACCATTTGTCTCACAGTGTAATTAATGTAATTTGAATTAAATTCCATTCCGTAATAGCATTCTTATGTATATAAATTAATTCGATAGCTTAATTCACCAAAGCTTTAAATTATATGAATTAATTCTATTTTGAATAAATTCTGAATAAATAGTAAAAAAGCAAGGTTGGTTACCGGTATTGTTATAATACCGTTATCGCTAAAATACCGATTCAAATTGAATACCGTTACCGTTATCGATACCTCTAAAAAAATTTCTAAATACCGTTATCGTTACCGATAAAGTTATTTTTATGGGTATTTACCGGTATTTATTATTTTATATAAAAATTACATTTTTTTATTTTATAATCTTGAGTGTTTTTTTTCAAAAAATTTATAGATAATAATTTTACTTATTAAAACTACCAGTATTGAATTTATAGCTTAAAATCTGTATTTTCAGTACTTAAAATTAAAAATATGCCATGTTTTTACGTTTTTATATGTTTTTAACATAATTTTTAATACCGGTACGTACCGGTATTGCTGTTTCGATAACGGTATAGCGTTACCGAAACAGTCTTAAATCTGATACCTTTACCGTTACCTAAACAAACGAAATCTGATACCGTTACCGTTACCCTTACCGTTATTCGTTTCGGTAACCAACCTTGTAAAAAAGTGAATGAAAAATGATTTTTTTTTATTCACTTAGTCAATATTTGCAATTATATGCTGAAATAATTGAAAATTGTTATATTTCAATAAAGGCCAAAATTCTTAACGAGAAAAAGTTATTGCGAACATGTTTTTGTTAAGAAACTTCGAAATTAATAAAATTATTTATAAATAAATCTTATTAATAAAATTGGAAACAAAATTCGTTTTCGGTTTTACTAAACCAAGTCTAAGTCCCAAAAATTTGGCCTAAGTTGCCTATAAAAATATTCTAAATAGATTTCCTAAATACGTTTGGTTTGTAGGCCGAGTTTTTGGGGTATTAGTTAAGCATGGTTTAGTTTAACCGAATTTTATATACTATTACCAAATTTATTAACAAAAATTTGTGGAATCAACTTTTCCCTTTGAATTTTGGTCTTTATTGAAATATAACTTATTAGTTAAATAATAAATTTAAAAAGCAACATTCCAGTTGTAAACTGCGTTAAACTGTAATTCAAGATAATACAGGATGACAAAATCTTAACTTTTAAAAATTAATAGAGTTCTGACCATTAATTCTATATGTATTTCGTACATGCTGATTACAATGGCGTATTTTATTTTTCGATCTAAGGTACAGATTTTCAGTCAAATGTGTTTAAAATTTAGTGGTTCTCCATTTAGTTTTTTTATATTTATTATATTTTTTTATTTTATATTTAGTTTTTCATATGCAGTTAATATCAATTTTTTGTGGTGAAATCTAGGCACAGGACCTGAAGTCATATTTAGGCTTTAGATTTGATGAACAAAACTGGCTATTGAAACGACTGTTCGCGCTTAATATGGATTTTTACAGTTTATGTGGGTTCTCAACAATTGATGCCAAATCGACTTTGATAAAAGTTATGCCATAGTACAGAAGCAATTAAAAGGAAAATATTTCAACAAAAAAATGTATGCATGTATAGCGACTAGAGATGAGCGTTATTTTCATACCGGTGATTTAATCACAGTTATTGATAAATCACTGGTAACGGCAGTGATCAAATATTTCAAGTGGCAGTGGATTATCTTTAAACTTAGTTTAACGCATTTTGTAACTGGAATACTGCTTTTTAAAATGTGGTATATTTTGTTTTATTTCAATAAAGAAATAAATTATACTCGAGAAAAAGATTTTCTGGCAAATTTTTGTTAATAAACTTTGAAATGGTTGACAAAATTCGTTTTCGGTTTAACTAAACCAAGTTTAACTGACATCTTAAAAACTCGCCATAAATATTATTTCGTTTATTTATCAGAAAATCGCAGTCTTTTCCATGGAAAAACCGTGATCACGATCACAGTTTAAAAGAACAACGATTTGCAAATCACATTCACTGAGAACAATGTTACTGAAAAATCGCCGGATCACCCATCTCTATTACAAACCCATGATCACGGTCACTGTTTAAAAGAACGGTGATTTGAAAATCACGATCACTGGTAGCAGCGTTATTCAAAAATCACCGGATCGCTCATCTCTAATAGCGACCCATACGTTAAAATCCCGATTTTTCGAAAATTTGATATGGCAGCATAGCTTTCCAAGTTGTTCCCAAAGTCCAACTTTTAGTATATGGGGTTTCCTTTAAAAACTGTTTGCAAAATTTCAAACATAAAAGTTTCCATTTGCCAAAGTTATCGCAATAAATGTACTTATTTACTAAGAATAATATCGTACTAAAGAAATTATAATACTAATTTTAGTAAAAGCTAAACAAAATTTATAGTATACTTTAAGGGTTTAATTTTAAATTAACACTACGTAATAGGGATGCCAATCGGTATTGGTTTTTTCAAATCCCGGGATTCGGGATTTCAAAATTTAAAAAACGGGATCCCGGGACGGATTGGGATTTTTCGGGATCGCGAATTTTTTCGGGATTTCGTAATTTTTTGTCATTTTGGGAATTTTTTAATTAAAAAAATGTGTAAAAACCAAGGTTGGTTACCGTTATCGTTATAATACCGTTATCGCTAAAATACCGTTTTAAATTGAATACCGTTACCGTTACCAATACCTCTAAAAGTTTTTCCAAATACCGTTATCGTTACCGATACCCTTATTTTTAATGGTAGTTACCGGTATTTTACCGGTATTTATTAATTCATATAAAAATGCAAATTTTTAAAACTTTTTTGTAATAATTTTCAGTTTTTTTTGTACAAAAAAATTTATGGATAATAATTTTAGTTATTAAAACTACCAGCATTGAATATAAAGCTTATAATATGTATTTGTAACACGTAAAATTAAATATATGTTAAGTTTTTACTTATTTTTATATATTTTTAACATAATTTATAATACCGGTACGTACCGGTATTGCTGTTTCGATAACGGTATACCGTTACCGAAACAGTATTAAATACCGTTACCTTTACCGTTACCGAAACAAATGAAATTTAATACCGTTACCCTTACCGTTATTCGTTTCGGTAACCAACCTTGGTAAAAACTCCAAATTTATGTAAAAGAAATAAAGGGTCATATGCATAAACACTTTTAAAATTTATAAGTGACTTATAAAACAAATTTTTCACACAAATTTCATTTTATAAACATGTTATAAAGTTTTCAAATTATTATGCATGAGCACTGTAAAATATAACTGTTTTATACGTTTTTTATATGCTCCTGTTTATTTAAAAAAAAGAAAGAATTGAAAAAAACTCAAGAATTAAGAATTTAACTCCGTCGATTTGTTGTGTGCTATTTTTGTGTATATTAGCTATTCTTATATCACTTTAATTTAAAATTGTCAATTAAATTTTTAGAAAGTTCAATTAGTTTCAAATATTTTTGTTTTCCACATAAATATAGTGCAGAAATTAAAATGAAAAATTCTGAAATACAACTTTTTATTCTGAATTTTAATCGATGATTTCCGAAATATAATAAGAAATACTGCACAATATAGATTTGTACAAAATTATATTTAACAAAAACGATTTAAAAATATCAGCAGGGTAACAATTTTAGAAAATTTACCACATATTTTTGAAACTGAAAATCCCAGGATTCGAGCTTAATAATCCCGGGATTCGGGACTCATTTTTATTGAATAATCCCGGGATTTCGGAATTGGCATCCCTACTACGTAAGTTGTTAACACTTACATATATTTATTAATTCATCCTAAAACTATACTATGAATTTTGTTTAAAATTAGTTTTATAATTTCTTTAGTACGAACTAACCTTATTAAATAAGTATATTTATTGCGATAACTTTGGCAAATGGAAAATTTTCGTTTAAAATTTTGCAAAAAAATTTTTTAGAGATAATGGGTCATATGAATAAAACTTAGCAATTACTTCGAAGTAATTACTTTGGGCTTAGGAATGGCTTTTAACTCCAAATTTACCAATTGGCTGGTAGAATAGCATGAAATATAAACGAAAATTAAAAAATTAAATTTCTAGTCTACTCCGAAGCAGACTAGATTTGTGAAGTAATTACTTAAAAAACCCTGTATTTCCCCCTATTAGTAATATCTATTTTTTATTCATATGAGCCAATGGGTCATATGAATAAAACTTAGCAATTACTTCGAAGAAATTACTTTTGGCTTAGTAATGGCTTTTAACAGCAAATTTATCCATAGACTTGTTGAATAGCATTAAATATAAACGAAAATCCAAAAATGAAATTTTTAGTCTACTCGCAAGCAGACTATAATTGTGAAGTAATTGCTTAAAAAACCCAGTATTTCACCCTATTAGTAATATCTATTTTTTATTCATACGAGCCAATATTATATTATACCAAAAGTTGAACTTTGGGGCAACTTGGAAATTTTAAAAAATTGCGATTTAACATATACATATGTCGCTAAACATTAATACATTGTTTTTGTTGAAACATTTTCCTTTTCATTTCTTCTTTACTAAGGCATAACATTTATCAAAGTCGGTTTAATAGCAATTGGTAAAACCATAAAAAACTGTAAAAATCCACATAAAACGCGAACAGTGGTTTCAATATCAAGTTTTGTGCATCAAATGTTTACCCTAAATATGACTGCAGGTTCTGTGCTTACATTTCACCACAAAAAATTGATATTGATTGCATTTGAAAATTTTTGTATAAAAAACTAAATCGAAAACCACTAAACTTTAAAGACATTTCGCGGAAAATCTGTACCTTATATCGAAAAATAAAGTACGCTATTGTAATCAGAACTCCATTAATTTTTAAAAGTTAAGATTTTGTCATCATGTGTTATTTTTAAGATATTTAAAAAAATACGCATTAAAAACACTTAAAACTTTTTCTAATAAAACCAGTTAGAGATGATTGTTATGTCTTTAGTCTACATGGTCGTTGGTACACCAGACCTATTATGCACATTAGACTGTACCTCAAAAAAAAAATACTAGAACGGTATACTTGAGGTAAATGGTCCTTAGAGCATTGGTCCCCTCGAGAGAAAAACATCGCTGTATCATACTTTAAGATCCGACTGTAAATGCCAAAGATATAACGAAAAATGTAAAATCGCGACCCTACGTTCGGCAAAAAAAAAAATTTTTTTTTGAAACCTCCTTGCAAAAATACTTCATATTGGAGAGTGCGCCGTAACTTTTTTTTTGCCTGTAAGGTGGTACCTACGCTCTAATGCACACTATTCATTTAATTTCTTTTTTCCATTATGATCACATTTCTGGGCATTTTTTATGTTCAATTTTTTCCTAGCATTATGTCCCAAAAATATTTGGACACAAACGCCATTTCAAATTTGAAACATAATCCCTAAAATCGAGATTGAGATAATCTTCCAAAAAGGTGCCCAGTGCTTAAAAACAGTACACAGTACTAAAACATTTTTTTGCAAAGCACTATAAGCATTCAGTTTCAATCACAAATATTTTTAAATATTTCCAGAATCGTTTGCCTCTAAAGTTACCGATGATGGTGTCAATATTAATACACTAATAAAAACTTTTAATGGCATTAATGAAACTATACAAAATGAATTAAAGGTGGTCAATAAACGACCATGTGCCGGTGAATTTGTTTATTCCAGACTATTAAGCTTAAAACAAAACCTACAAGAAATGGAAACGCAAATAACCGATTTTAAAAAAATGCTGCATATAAACATGAAAAAACAAAAACAACCAGAATTTCCCCATACTCCAGTACGTGCTACAATGGCGGGACCAAATAAGCGCTCTCTGGAAAATACATTGCTGATGAAATTAGTGTCAACACCACCCATAAAATTCGAAGTACCAGAGGGAGGTGGAAAATCAAGATTGGCATTGGTAGATTCTAAAACCAACAACGCAAATGAAACAACATTTAATAATTTTTTGGGTAAGTTAGAAAAGAATTTGTATTTACAATATTGTTTGTATTTCCCTTTTAGCTCCTCCACGTACGGTACGTCAAACCAATCGTCATAATAGCAATGTTGAACAATCTATGTGCGACTTAAATAATAGTGGCATGAATAGATCAAAAATTATAGACCCTATGCAATTGCTACGTTCGACAAGCAAAAAGGATTCATCTAGATATAAACTCACAACACCACAACTTAATATTTCCAATTTAGCTAGTAGATGGAAACAACAACAATCATTATTTAATGATAATGAAGATGAAATACCTCCAGTGGCATCGTCACTTACCACCACTGCTGAGAGTAATGATTCCTTGTCTACGTTGGCATCCCCCAAGTCACATTCAAAACAAACAAATATTAGCAAAACTGCAACAACACCCCAATCATTTACTAAAACTGCTACACCTACTATGATATATCAATCACCTTTTACACCATTTAATTCGAATGATCGTACACGCGTTGCTAGATCACAATATCAATTATTTGATACCAGTTCGGCTGGAGGAAATAATTCATCACCAGCAGCAACTTCGATGGGTTCTGTTAGAAAAGTATCTGCTGTTAAAAAAGTTCAGGATGCCTCATTAAATTTTACCAATTTGAGTACAAGTCCTTCTGGGCGTTTAGAACCATTAGTCACAGCAGAGGAATTAAATATTCCCAAATTAAAATTAAATGATTTATCATTAATTGAACATAATGTGAGTTTAAATGTAAGTATACCAAATTTATATATATGGCCAATCGCTAATTTACAAACCTTTTGGGAAAGGCGTGTAGACTGTCTGCTTAATTTATTTTAAATCGAATATTTCCTCCTTTCAGAATTCCATGGCATTTGAAAAACCAAAACTTGTATTAAATTTATCACACAATGAAGATGTATTAATTGAGAATGATGAAAATAATGTTAATACAGCCAATTTAAACAAATCCCTACTCAATGAATCTTGTGATAAATTCGATGAAGAAAAAGAACAACAATTGGAAGATGTTTTATTTGACACAAGTGATAGTGTCTTAAAAGATGTTACACTTTAATTTTTAATATTTTTAATTCACTTCATATGTAATTTTATTTGCACTTTGTTAAAAGTATACCTTTCGCTTTTTCCCCGCCACAATATATTAAATATTTATAACTTATACCTCATTTGTAGTTAAGAACATTGGCCTTCGTTTTAGTTTCTCTGGAAGTTGGGGTAATTCCTCATGACAAGGTTTAACATAAGGATTCAAAACTGATTTTTCATTGAGTTCAATAGTTTCTAAAGATTTTTTATAATTTAATAAATTAATTGTATATTCGCGTCTTCTATAATACATGTCATGGTATATGTTTAAAGGTTTTTCTTTAGTTAATCCCTTAACCTTTTCCAACTCAGTTGCAACAGTTGCAGTTTTTTGTTCTCCATTATTCATTTCTTTATCCATTCTTTCTATCATGGAACGTATTTCTTTTTTTATAGCATTTGTATTTATTTTCAACTGTTTCGATTTAATATATCTTAATTTTGGTATTGTCTGTACCAATTCATTTAAATGTTCTTCCAAGTTGGTTATACGATGTTCTAATATCTGAAAATTTTCTAAGATTAATTTATTTGTGTCCTCTACTGTAGTTTCTATTTCTTGTTGTAGTTCGAAATCACTTTGTACCGAAATATTTAATTTTGTATCATTTTCTTCTATTATTGTAACCTTTTCCCTTAAACATTTCTCAATTAAATCATCAATTTCTTCTTTACGAATAAATTGATCTGAGATGGATAAATCTTGTAAAATATTATGCACCTCCGCTCTTACCACACTGGTAATGGAAATGTTATTGCAATATAGTTTTTCCGAGATGCTAGTACTTGATGGTGAGGCATTGAAATCAATCATTGCTTTGCGTATCGATGGAGTTAAAGGTATTAGACGTTGTTGGGTTTTTCGAGGTGGTTGCACGAAAGTTTTACGATAGTAAAATGAATTGTATCTTATTTTATAATGATGTTCGTGTTTTTGAAGGTTTAAAACAATCCCGCTTTCCATAAACTAATTATATATTTTTAATTTTTTTTTATATTATTTTCACATAAAATTTAGCAGTTTTTCAAATATGAAAAATTTAAATAAAATGAAAAAGATTGATTAAAATTTCATAAATTTCTCGGATTTTTTTTACATTTTTCCTAAAAAAAGCTTCCGAATTCAATGTACATATTTTTTTTTTTTAATTGAATCAATTGAAATTTGGATAAATCACATCCTCACTCTATTCAATATCATTGATTTAAAGTGATAATGAATTATTCACTGATTCATAAAACGAATCAATTTTATTGAGGGTTTATTCAAAAAAAGAATTATTTTTTCAAGCTCTGGCGTGCTCTGGCGCTCAGATAGCACTGTCATATTTTGGTAGCGTAAAAAGCCTTTGATACTTTTGATCAAATAGTTATACATTTGTGGTTGATTTAAAAAAAATTGTTTTATAAGAATGAGAAATAAAAATATTGAAAAAATTTATTTAAAAACAAAACAAAGAAAACGTCGTTCAGTAGAGTTAGTAATACCAAAGCGCTGCATGTCACCATTATCAGTTTAAGGTTTTTTCTGCTGACTGCTAACATTTATATAAAATTTCATCTGCTGTGATCAAATGTTTGGAATTTCGTAAACTTCAAATATGCTAATATATGTACAAAAGGTTTCAAAAAATTTAGTTTTTACATAAAACTTCTTTTTATATGAAATGTAATGCTTATTTACCTTTAAGCCAGATTCACAATGATGGAGTACTCCACTCTGCAGAGTGGATTTTGTTGCTTTCTTTTTCGCACTTACATATTTTTTGTATCATGCCATCTCTATTTTAGTACACTCCACTCTGCAGAGTCGAGTACTCCATCATTGTGAATGTGGCTTTATAATACCGTTATCCGTGTCAAAACCCTTTCCAATTGATAAAGGCTGGTTTACACAATAAGATTTTCGGTAGGATTTTGCAACCTTGCCTATATGTTTTGCATGTGTACTAAAGCAAAATCGTACCGAAAATCTTATAGTGTAAACCAGCCTTAAGCGATACCAATACCGAAACCCTTAAATTAAAAAAATACCGGTATTCCCAAACAGTTTCCTTAGAGTTGTCAAGTATTCGAACTACTTGAAATCTCGGTTTTCGAATACTTCTAAAAACCACCCTTTTAGAAAACCGTTTTCGGACTTTCTAATTCAAACCCGGTTTGAATAACCGGTTTTTGTAAATAATCATTTTGTTTACAAAGGTTATTCTTCATAAATGTGCTTTTTGTTTTTTTTCTATATAACAACAGTTTCGGAAAGATTAAAAGGCCAGGGGTCTAATCGCTGCTTTCGATATCGAACAAAAATTCGTTACCTATCGAATAGCCTAATCACGGCATTCGATCGCTATCGTATCGAAATTTTAAGCTAATTTACTTCACTGAACGTACACAGTTGAAAACAAAAATTTGTAAACAAACACATTTTGTATATGAATTTGTTAAATAAAACTAAAACACAACTTTTATGTGCAGAATATGCAATATAATTTAAAAATTAAACTGTTAATTGCAGAAATAAAGTATTTTAGACCTAAAATTGTCATAATTTGTCTAAAGGAAAAAATATATTACCTACATTGATTTTTTTGATTGATTTTTACTAGTTTCACTCAAAAATTCGTTCGAGTACAAAAAAACAAAAAAAAAAAAAAATAGAAAAAAGCTAGTGAATAATTTCAAGGTTTTATAAAGTAAATAAAGGTTTCACTCCGCGTGCGATTTTTCCCGGTTTTTGTAATTTTTTCAGTCTGTTTAATATTTTTATAATTTTTAGCTTCGAGCACATTTTTATATTTTCACAACTTTTTCTTTTTTACTATTTTTACCTGAAATGTATTCATTTATAAAAAGTGATTTAAAACAATGTTCATATGCTTTTTATTCCAAAACAATGCAAAAATATATGATTTAGATCATAAATTATGAATCGAATTAAAAAGTGACAATTTTGTTTGATCATACTCTCGCTATCGAACGCCATAATCCCAAATTCAAAAAAATCGATATCGAATCCTCGATATCGAAAGCGGCGATTAGACCCCAGTATTTTTTTATAATTTTAGGGGTTTAAATCTCTAAATATTTTATCACAGGAAAAAAACTAAAAAATAAGGCAATACTCGTTTTATTGGGGAAAACGGAAAAAATTTAAGTTATATGCGTTTTGGGACAAATCTTTCAGTTTTCCTAATAAACTTATTGTCAAAAAATATAACTTTATTTTGAGATAGAGAGAAAAAACAGCCTCTTGAAAAAATTTTAACATTTCTTTTTTCGAGAAAATAAATTCTTTTGCCAATAGTCCACTAATATACGTTAGGAACGACAAAATGAATATATCCTAACTAAAGGAGGGAACAAACACTAAAGTGCCTATGCATAATAATTTGAAAACCTTATTATAACGCATTTATAAAATGAGTTTTGTATGAAAAATCTGTTTCATTTTAAGTGATTGTGAATATGAGTGTAATATTCTAGTAATATACCACGGATGATTATAATAAAAGAATTTTATTTTATAAAATTAAAAAAGAAGAAAATATTTCGATTTATTTGTTTCACAAATTTTCACACAATGACAGTTTTCAAAAAATAGAAAACATAAAAACAAAAAAACAAACTCGATTGAAAAATATTTCCACACTCCCTCTCAATCGATTAACCCAAGTCCACAGCGTAACTTCATGAAACGACTTGGATCTGTTGATTTCGTGAAAGTATCTGCCAATTGGTTTTCACTGCAAATAGCTTCTATTTTAATTAATCCATTTTTAATACTATCTCGAACAAAGTGATGCTTAATGTCGATATGTTTAACACGTTTGCTTTCTAAGTTATTTGCAATACCTATACAACCTCTGTTGTCTTCAAATATTTTTACTTTGTAGTCGCTTTCAATTTCTTGAAGATCTTGCATTATTCCCCTTAACCATATGGCTTCCGTTGTTGCTAAGCTTAGTGCAACGTATTCTGCTTCAGACGATGATGTCGCCACTGTTTGTTGCTTTTTGTCGGACCAAGAAACAGTGCAACCGTAAATCTTAAACACGTATCCGCTAACTGACTTCCTATCTGATAAATCTGTGGCCCAGTCTGCATCAGCGTAGCCAATAACTGAATCAGAACTATTTTTTTTAAAGCTTAATTTCATGGATGAAGTTCCCTTAAGATATCTAACTATTCTTTTAAGATGTTGCCAATGAATCTCGGTTGGATTTTGTTGAAATCGTCCAAGGTTGCCTACCTGGTAACAAATATTTGGCCTCGAGCATAGCATTATATACATTAAACTTCCTAAAAGTTCGCGGTAAGGCTGTTCCAATTCGACTTTACCTTTATTATTTTCTAGTTGTAATCCGTTTTCCATTGGAGTCTTGACTGGATTACATTCTATCATACCAAATTTTTGTAAAAATTTATTTATGCTGTTTTCCTGTGTTATATCAAATTGCCGCTTTCAAAATCCAATTTCATGCCAAGGAAAAACTTTAGAGGACCACAATCTGACATTTCAAACATACGTGATAGACTTGATTTTAATTTATTAATGCTTTCATTAATGCATTAATGCATCATCCCGCGGGCCGCGGGATCCCAATTTTACCAAAAAGCGTTTTCTTACTGCACAATTGGGTAAATGAGAGCTGTCATGACAGAGTAATATTCTTGTTCTTCTTGCCCGAAGAAGCCCAAACTTTTTTTTCGTGTGTAAATTGTTTTTATCAGCTGTTATATCATCTGTTGGATTCAACTAGTTCAATTGAACTATCCACTTATTTGAACCAAAGACCTAGTTCACAACTAATAGCTCTTTTAGTTCAATCGCTCATTTTATTCATTCAGAAAAATATGTGTATCATTTACAAAAATTAGCGTAAAAGTTGGAAAGGAATATCGGTAATGTTACAACTCCATAAAATTACCGACAATTTTTTGAAGACGCTTGTTTAAATGTGTTAAAGAGATAAATATGTAAATAAATCGAACCTTTTGTTTAATATTAAAATTTTTCGAGATTTAATAAACTATGTATTCCTTTTTGTATATAAAAATGCCTGAGAAGGAAATTTTTTTTTAAATTTTTATTTAAAAAGCGGTTTAACTAGAAAAGCTATCTAGATTTTTACAACAAATTGAACAAGAACTAGAAAAAGCGCTCACCAAATCGAACTATAATACACAAATCTATTGACTTTTGTTTTTCGGGCTTCAAATATGGTTTTTCGCGTTCGTTTACTTTTGGGCATTTTTGTCACTTCGTGAGAGTATTTCTTGTTAACTCTCATTTTACCGAACTTTTCCCAAAAAGTAAAGAAACACACCTAAGATTTTGGGCTAGAAAAGTGGTTTTTTGTGTTCCCGTTTGATTTATAAAATTGAACGCGTTCACCAGTGAATCAATTCATTTGATTTAATAAAGAGAACTATTGCAATGGAATTAATTCTTTGACTTTATTGTTTGATGAACGCGTTCAGTTGAACGAATTCAGTGAAATACTTAAGAAAAGGAATTCATTCAATTCTAGAGAAAATTGAATTCGATTGGTAGTGAATTCATTCAGAAAAGAATTAATTCTTCAAAGCTCTGTAATGAATAACAATGAAAATTAAAAATTTTTGTTAAAAAAATATGATCCGTTTTCGTTTATAACTACAGATTTTCTACCGCGTCCCGTTACGTTAGGGTACGTTACGTCTACGTATGGCTAATGAACCCTTTAAAGGGCGGATTATGGGACCGTAAATGTGATGTAACTGCACCGTGCCGAAGCTAAAATGTACACTTATAGATTACCGTAAACGACATTACTATTTAGCATCTATTTCATGTGGTTTTATATTTTATTCTAAATTTTTCCATTTATTTGTTAATTTTTATTCCTTATTTGTTGTTTGAATCAATTTTCTTTATTCATTTCATATTTTTCCGATAAAATCATTCAGCTGTTTCGATGCCGGATAGAAAATTATGATTTCAACAGAATGATCCGGCAAGTACGTTTACATTTACGTGTTAGTAACCATTCGTATACATTTCTTCTTGTGGTTTCGAAACATTCGTTACAGATACGTTTACGGTTGGGTAACACAGCCTTTAACTGTTTTTAAAAACGTTTTTATATAAACAGCTGTTAACATAGTTGCACTAAAAACGTACTAAATAAATCAATACAATTTTACTACGTTATTAAACAACTAAAAAATTTTCATTCGGTAAATTTTTTCCATTAGCAATAAAGGTGAGTCCGTAATTTACTTTAAAAATAATTAAACAAATGTTTTAAAAATTAACAAAATTAATTCAATTTAATATTTATTCGCGTAAATCTGAAAATTATGGCGTAAAAATATAAATTACAAAAGTATTTAAAAATCGTAAGCTAAAAAGGATTTAACATTGTGATACTATTGATTTTTTTCTTGTATACGTTGTATATTTTTTTGTCGTTTTTGCTTTGTTGTGTATACCAAATTTATAACAAAATCAGACTTCTGCAACTGAATGAATCACTACAATAACTGCAATTGTATCATATAATGCGACAATTATAAGAAAATAGGCAATTCCAACAATTCAACAAACTCCCAATCAGAAATCGCCAGTGGTACAAAAAATCAAGCACTGGTATACCACTGGGTAACCATGGTGTTGAAAATAAATGACTGGGAGACCACTCATTTGGGACGCTTTGCAAGCGCTTGCAAAAAGCGTTTTTCCAGCATTTGTTTTACAAAAATTTCGGTGGTTTATAAAAAAAACACTGGCAAAGAATGGTCTAAGAGTGATATGCCAAGGTTTGCAACCAGTGGTTATCCAGTGCTAACTAGCCAATGCTACCAGTGGTACAAAAACCAATTCACTGGTAGAGCAATGATTTTATAAAAATGCTGACGCTTTGTTAAAAAAGGTTTGTAGTCAGGAGGTTCCGAGTTCAAATCCGGTTGCAAGCAAAAAATTTTTTTTTTGTTTTTTCTAATTTAAAATTTGTTTTGTTCTATAAAATCAATTTTTATGTTTGTGAAAAAGCTCCTTTAAGACCAACTTTTTTTTTTGCTCTCCCAACGCTGGCATATTAGTTCCAAAAAACTGTTTGCCAGTGCTAGCTTTTTCGCACAGCCAGTAGTTGTCCAGCGATTATCACTTATTTATGTGTTTAGCTATCAAATATTATATGTCTCGTTAGCTCAGTGGGTAGAGCAATCGTCTGCCAATCTGAAGGCCTGGGTTCAAATCACGGCAGGACCAAAAAAAGTACATAAGAACTTTTTTTAAATTTAATTTTGGAAAATATATTTCCAGACCACCTATTTATTGGTTTTGCCAGCGTTTCGCCAACGTTCAAAAATTTTGTTTCTCCAGTGCTTTTCCGTCGCTTTTTGAACAGCCGGTCCTTTTGTCTAATGATGTTATCATTTTGGGTATGGGAAAGCACTTTTTGTCAGTACTTGTACCACCTGTTAAAGTGCTTTTCCACCGCTTTCCCGTTTGTATTTTTCTGAATGGGCTATTTCATTAGCTCTGTTCCACGTACGTTACCGCGGGTACCCAATTTTACCAAAAAGCGTTTCTATTGTCAAAATTGTGTGTAAATTTTTCTTGTTGTAAAGGCTTCAAAATGAGAATTTTTAGTTAATAATTCTAAAGCCGGAGTGGCAATCCTTGCTCAGATAAATTCGAATACATCCGAATCGTCCCGGCATATAGTCCGATTGCCGTGGGAACCGGGTTATACCGCCCATACTCGGTCGTCAGAGCCTCGTTAGCGTTAACAGGGGACACCATGTCCAAGCTGGACTGTGGGTGAGGTTGGCATTTGGAAATAATTTCCCTTGTGTAAATTGTTGTTGCTTCTGGTGGTGGTGGAAGGTAGTATTTTGAAATTGTCTTCCTTTTATCATTTGCAATCTACTGTGTGTTCGTTTACTCGAAATTCCTACTACTTTTACTACAATTGGAAACTTTTGTTTGCTTTTTGTATTGAATTTTTCCAGCTGTAGTAAAAGTAGTAACTTGTAGTAAGTAAACGAACACGCCTATAATTTGGTGATATTAGGAAAAAATAATTAAAAAATTGAATTTTTTATAAATTTTTATGATAATATTGCGGCAATATTGCCTTTTTATCATCCAGACGATAAAGAAAATTTGTTTCCCAGCCAGCAATTTCGGAGCGCTCATAAATAAGATTCTTAAATGGCTCAAAAATGATTTTTGTTTTTTTTAAAACTCTTTTTTTTTTTGGTAGAAAATATGAACCCTCAGAAAACAATACAAAAAGTTGTCTCTACAATCTAAAAAGCTGTCTCAAAATGAGTGTTAATTTTTCAGACTCAAAGAAGATTCCAAAATTATTTAAATTTATGAGGAAAATTTCGATTTTATACTTCTTTTTTCCGAGTCATTTCTAAGTACACAGGGGGTCTTTTGGACGGACCACCTTCATAGGAAAAAGTGGAAAAATGTTTATGTTTTGGCGCTCATTTCTGAATCATTAATGATCATCTTTGTTTGCTGGGTTGAAATATTTTGTCATACCCAGCAAACAAAGATGATCATTAATGACTCAGAAATGAGCTCCAAAAACATAAACATTTTTCCACTTTTTCCTATGAAAGTGTTGCGCCCAAAAGAGCCCCTTGTGTACTTAGAAATGACTCAGAAAAAAGAACGTATAAAATCGAAATTTTCTTCATAAATTTAAATAATTTTGGATCTTCTTTGAGTCCGAAAAATTAACCCTCGTTTTGAGACAGATTGTAGAGACAACTTTTTGGATTGTTTTCTGAGGGTTCATATTTACTACAAAAAAAAGAGTGTTTTCAAAAAAAACAATAATCATTTCTATGAGCCATTTAAAAATCTTATTTATGAGCGCTCCGAAATTGCTGGCTGGGTATTGGAAAAAATTAAAATAAAATTTGTACATAAACAACCAGCAGATAGATAAACAGCAAACAAATTCCCCTAAAAAATCGAGATTTAATGCACGAAAAAAATCGGCTACAATGAAATCAAGATAACTGGGTTGGTCAATGGATTATGTATGCAGATATTCTTTTTCAGGTTTAAATTTAATAACAAAAAAAAAATAAATTGTTTATTTTGTACCGAGGAGTTTATTTGGCGATATCAAATTTTTATCTTCCAGGTTATAAATTAGCGATATCGCCGATTTATCTTCCTGGGGTATTGCTTTCGTATTACCTGGAAGTATTGCTTTCGGGTAACAGTTGTTCCCGACGGAGGAAACTTGATGATGGTACAAAAATCTAAGTACTCTCAAAGCATTGTTTATACCAAAAATAAAACGTTTTGAGAACGTTTGGAAAATACCATCTTTAAAATGCTTTAATAACGCTTTTTAACAAATTTTACTACTGTTGATTAAAAGAAAGATTGTATGTGTTTTAGTATTAAAAATATTTTTATTACTTTTGTAATGTTTTGTTGCAATTATTTATGTAAAAGAGAAATAGCAATTATAAAATGTTGTAAGAATTAATTTAGCTTCCACCTATTTCAGTGTTGTTATCATCTAAATTTGTTACATTATATAATCCGATCTCCTTTGATTAGATCGGGTAGTCAAACAAAATTTTAGTTTCCTTGAAAATGTTGCCTTTCAAATGCATATCACTGTATTTGTGTTTCGTATGTTTTGTACCAAAAATTTCTTTCACAATCATAATGTTCCCATTGTGTAATAAACATACATATATTATCAGGATGAATAAATTTAATTCGAAATCCATAAATGTTTACAAAAGAAAAAAACTCTAGATTCAGAAGTGTGTACAGGTTTCCCCACAGAATAGTTGCAGATCTTATTGAGAGGATATACTAATGGAATATTATTTGGGGAATTGGAATATTATTTGGGTCGAGGTATATTTCCGATTTTTTGGGATGCAGTTTTAAAAGTTTTGTGCAAATCCGATTGCTATTATTCTATCATAAGGTAATGCTCACTGATTGTCCCGAATATATACATAGACATTTTGTATTATTGAACGCTGACAGGAACCCTCAACTTCTGTATCCGACCAGAAATTACGTTATTCATGAACGATCTTTTCATGTTCGTGTTGCAAAGGCTTGGAACCATTTACCCCGTCCCCTTAGATCCTTTGATCTATCTTTGAAAACATTCAAGAGTAAACTTGTAGAATATGCTTCTGTCCATGACATTTAAGTGGCCAAATCTTTGTTTTTCTTTAATTTGATTTTACTCTTGCATATTTACATCATTTCTTGTTTTGTTCAAGTAATGGGGTGTTTAAATTCCTCTAAGTTTAGAACGCAATACATTTTATCATATATTTTTTTTATTTCTGCCATATTATTTCTATTTTTTAATTAATTTTATAACGCAATATTTTTTGTCATATATATTTTTGCCACATTATTGTTACTTTTATACAAATTTTTATTACAAATTGTTTTATCTTGTAGTCTCTTTCAAATGTTCTTATATACAAATTTAATTAATTTTTAAGACTATAGTTTTAAGAAATATTATAAAATAACCTGTTTTTGTTAGTCTACCAACTATATATGGCCCTAAGGGCTCAGTTGGTTTATTTGAATAATAAATAAATAAATAAATAAACATGCAATTTCCTTTGTATATGGGAAATGGGATTAGTTGGCGATTTTGCAATAGAATTAACAAAACCTAAGCTATTTTCAAAATTGAATTCTGAAAATTGTGATATAGGCGCCTCCATATTATTTACGTCATTAGTTAAAAATTTGGCTTCCAAAGCGAGTTCTTCAAGAAATTTTCTATCCGAATGCGGTTTTAAATTTCCATAATAGACACCAATCAAAAATGGCTTGGTAATGTATGCGGTTGAAAACCCATTTCCCATTATGCACCAAAAGTTCTTTTTCGATTTTTCAAACACATCTACATGAATTATAATTTTAATTTTCTTTTCATTATAATAAAGATTGGAATCAAAAGTGATATCAAGATTAGACTATATTCCAAAATATTGAAAATTTCACAATAAGTGTGTTTGCGTACCCGAAAATTTGTACAAATTTGTACAAGTTTTTACTGAAAGGTGTTTGTTTACACAATTACTCAGTAAGGAGAGAGGAAAAATAGAGGGTAAAGTGACAGTTCAATACCAGAGAACTTACAAGTTTTTACTGGATGAATTTTTTCTAGTAAGAATTTGTAAAAAAAAACATGATTTAAAACATATGATTGAAGAAACAAAACATTTGTCTAAATAATTTTTTGTAAAAATAAAAAATATTTAAATATAAGGTTGCGTTTACATCTGCACCGAAATCTCGAGATTTCGATATTCACCACTCTGAAAAAGCAACGAAGGAAAGCTTATAGATGTTCAATTTTGAGTACAGTAAACATATTTAGTTCTAATAAATATATTTTCCAAAAAAATTAAAGTTAATACGCATATCTTCACTGTTTTGTCGGAGTGGTGAGTATCGAAATCTCGGGATTTCGGTGCAGATGTAAACGCAGCCTAGGTTGCGTTTACACTTGCATCGAAATCCCGAGATTTCGCTATTCACCACTCTGAAAAAACAACGAAGGAAAGCATATAAACTTTAAATTTTTAGAAAATGTATTTATTATAGCTAACTATGTGTGTTTTATTAAAAATTATACATTTATATGCTTTTCTTCATTGTTTATTCAGAGTGGTGAATAGCGAAATCTCGGGATTTCGATGCAAGTGTAAACGCAACCTAAGCTTATTTACGATGGAAGGAGTAAGTAAGTGATCATTTTTTTTTTATTTTTTTTTATTTATTCACCATTTTGTAATTTGAAAGCCTAGTGGCCAATTAATAAATTACAATATTCCACTCACTTAAGATAATCTTAATTTAGAATTTATAAAACCCTGATAAGAAAATATATTTATTTGCTACTCTAAAAAATATTATAATTATTATTTTTGATATCCCAATTTAAACGAGAAAGAAAGAAAGAACTATTGTCATTATGAACTATGTTGTAATAAAAATTATCAGAAGATTGTAGTTATTAAAAATTATTCAAAAGCCTCCCTTTATAAGTACCCAGGTAGAAAAATACAAACGGCACAATATCGGCCCGGTATTGGAGACGGTAGTACATGTACTGGCAATGCGTCGGATTTTCAACTTTCACTGTACTGGCATGTTCTCGAAATGATAACACCAATAAACGCTTGGCCGTAGTTATTTCCCAAAGTTGGCGCAGGCTTGGGATTTTATTTTTTTGGTATTATCCCAGTACATTTAATAACAATTTTAGTAGTTTGCTAGTACTTTACTGTCCTTTTAGTGTACATCACACATTTTGTCGAAACTTTACAAGAAAAGAATGGTTATGTCTCTCTTACATAAATAATTGTGTAAAAGATGCAAAAATACATAAAATTTATAAAGTTGTTAATTTTAATAAATTAAAAAAGCTCGTTAATTTTCAGAAAACAGTACTGGCAAAGTAAGTTTTAAGTAGTACCGCCAATTCGTAAAAAACAGTGCTCTCCCAGTACAATTTTTGTTGCAACGTCGGCAATTTCTACCTGGGTATGATCAGTACAATTGAAATGCCTTAAGGACGCTGGCAGTGCATTAAACAACAAGACCACACGCCTTTGAAAAGATCGACTTACCCAAGGAGTATTGAATGGTACAATTAGACGATTAGATCTATTGGATCTGGTAAATCTAAAGAAACAACGGGCAATTTGTACTAATAACACGATAAAAATGTAGCAGGAGACGTATTTTAATAAAGTCATTAAATGACGTTCCAAGAAAACGATTAACGTGTTGTGTAATATGTTCACGAATTCGCACTGAATATATATATCTTATCACTCTGTTAAAGAGCAACTGAATTTCCCTAATGTTATAACCCCAAGTACCAGAAAATACCTCCACACAATATAAAAATAGTGGTATTATCGTACAATGGACAACTCTTTCCTTGACATAAACTGGAATAATAAGATTAGTGTTATATAATCTCCTCAATATAAAAAATACTCTTGACGTAAGAAATCTAATATGATATTCAAATGTCAAATTACAGTCAATAACTACGCCCAAAATGGATAAATGGTGTACAAACTCAATATTAGTATCATTAATAGATAAATAAATATCCTGAATAAAATTATTCGAGGTGGAAAATAACATTGCCTTTGTCTTCATTGTATTTATGGATATATAATTATCAACCATCCAATTTGAAATACAGTTTGTTGAATAATTTATCACCGCTTGAAGTACATCCAAACTATCCTTCCTACCACAAAATAAAATTTGTATATCATCCGCATACCCAAAGAGATAACACCTCCCAACATCCAGTTTAGTAAAAAAATCATTTACGAACATAGTAAACAAAAGAGGACCAATAACCGATCCCTGAGGGACACCACTTATGACTGGTAAAATATCAGAACAACCAACACCCGAGGAAACAAATTGACCACGATCTGTGAGATACGAACAGATTAATGAAGCTGCTGTTCTCGAAAAATTATAAACTTTAATAAGTTTCTTTAAAAGTAACTTATGACATATTCTATCAAATGCCTTAGCAAGATCTAATGACAGCAGCACACAAAAATATTTAGTATCCACATGACTTCTTTTAGTATCTGTAAGTCCCACCAAATTAGGTTTTATTTATTAATACAATAATTTAAATAGGTTTATTTCGCAATCAGCTATTTTAATAACTGTTGTCAATTTAGCTATTTTCTCGGCAAATCTAGCGATACTTCAACTCGTTTAGCGGGATAAAATACTCTTTCCTTGGGCACATCTGGTCAGATGCAGTGTCCTGGTGTGACTCGACATTCTCTCATTTTTATACCCTACACCACTATGTGGTCATGGTATTATAAGTTTGTGCTGATGTTTGTAACACCAAAAAATATTGGTCGTAGACCCACCTTATAGTATACCGATCGGTTCAGAATTTTTTTTTATTTCGATTTAACGATGTCCGTCTGTCCGTCCGTCCGTCTGTCTGTCCATGCAATCTTGTGCGCACTCTACAGGTCGCAAATATAAAGATATTTTGATGAAATTTGGTATGCAGACCTATGTTGGGCCAAGGACGAACAAGTTTGATTTTAGTGAACATCGGTCCATGTTTAGACCTAGTGCCCATATAAGGGTCCTACCAAAATTATATTGTTTATACGCTGCAGGTCGTAAATATTAAGATATTTTGATGAAATTTGGTACACAGACCTATGTTGGCCCAATAACGCAGCCTATTGATTTTGGTGAACATCGGTCAATGTTTAGACCTAGTGCCCATATAAGGGTCCTACCAAAATTATACTGTTTATACGCTGCAGGTCGTAGATATTAAGATATTTTGATGAAATTTGGTACACAGACCTACATTGGCCCAGTAACGCAGCCTATTGATTTTGGTGAACATCGGTCCATGTTTAGACCTAGTGCCCATATAAGGGTCCTACCAAAATTATACTGTTTATACGCTGCAGGTCGCAAATATTAAGATATTTTGATGAACTTTGGTACACAGACCTACATTGGCCCAGTAACGCAGCCTATTGATTTTGGTGAACATCGGTTCATGTTTAGACCTAGTGCCCATATAAGGGTCCTACCAAAATTATACTGTTTATACGCTGCAGGTCGCAAATATTAAGATATTTTAATGAACTTTGGTACACAGACCTATATTGGCCCAATAACGCAGCCTATTGATTTTGGTGAACATCGGTCCTTGTTTAGAACTAGTGCCCATATAAGGGTCCCACCAAAATTATATTGTTTATACGCTGCAGGTCGCAAATATTAAGATATTTTGATGAAATTTGGTACATAGACCTATGTTGGCCCAAGGACGAAGCCTATTGATTTTGGTGAACAACGGTCCATGTTTAGAACTAGTGCCCATATAAGGGTCCCCCCAAAATTGGCAAACTGCAGGTCGCAAATATTAAGATATTTTATTGAAATTTGGTGCGCTGACTCCATTATAGAAAATTTTGACACAAGCCCCATTTTAACCCATTCGAATTTCGGATCCAAACAATACACCAGACTGGTGTAGGGTATTCTATAGTCGGCATGCCCGACTTTAACCTTTTTACTCGTTATAGCTGTCGATGTTCCGAATTCGTCATCTCAACGTTTTATATCGAACCCGAATTATAAAGCGTTGAGAATGGAGGATTTGGAGGCTGCGGTTGTTAATTGTGATTTTAATCCCATATACCTGACTGATGATGTGGATTTGCAACTTGAAGTTCTCATGTCGAATATTAATGTTTTACATGATTTGGTGCCATTAGTTCGTCGAAAGGTTGGTTTGAGTTTGGATAATTGGTTTGATGACAGGGAAATTTCCTTTCAAGTTTCATTGAGAGATTTGGCATATAATCATTACCTCCAACATAGGACTCCACATAATTGGTCGATTTATTGTGTAAACAGGAATAAGGTGAAAAGGGTTATAAGGAAGGTAAGGATGCGAGATCACACACACTTTTTTCATGATATTAGTTCGAAAAAAATGTGGGGATTCTTGAGTCTGAGGAACATTTAACTTCATCTGATCCTGATGAGATAAATGATTATTTTGCTGCTTGTCAGTTACGAGACTCGGGTGATTTTTCCAATAATATGAACAACTCTGTTGATGGAGGTTTCTCCTTTTCATGTGTTGATTCTGACACGTTATACGGAGCATTGCTCAGAATCAAGTCTAATGCGGTTGGTCATGATTCCTTGCCATTGATATTTTTGAAAATTATTTTCCCATTTGTTTCCTCACATTTACTTCACCTTGTGAACACAATTATTGCCTCTTCGTGTTTCCCTAGGAATTGGAAAATAGCTAGGGTTGTCCCTATAAAGAAGGACGGTCAATCTAGTGATTTTGATAATTTACGTCCTATATCAGTACTACCGGTCCTTTCTAAGGTGGTTGAATATATTTTGAAAGACCAAATTATCGGGTTCCTTGATTGCAACTCTCTTATTCATCCATCCCAATCAGGCTTTCGAAAAGGTTATAGTACTACTTCTCTACTGCTAGCGCTAACGGATTCTATTAGACAGCTTTTGGATAGCCGTAAGAATGTTGTATTGCTTTCGATAGACTTGTCTAAGGCATTTGATAGAGTAATGCACTCTAGATTACTGTATAAATTGCTGTACGAGTTCCGGTTTTCTACCCGTGCATGCGAATTGATTAAGTCGTACCTATATGATAGATTCCAGAATGTATCTATTGGTAACTCTTTCTCACGAACTCTACGGATCACTAGTAGTGTCCCGCAGGGATCTGTTATTTGCCCACTTTTGTTTATGGTTTATATGAATGATCTTTTACGTTATTTTAATGGTGTTTCCTGCTTGCCTTATGTATATGCTGATGATGTGCAATTTGTTTGCTATTCTGATACTGAGTTTGTCGATGTGTTGGAGGAGGGCGTCAATTTTATATTGCGGGAAGTTGTGTCATGGTCATCCGATAATGGTTTCTGTGTCAATCCAGCCAAGACGAAGTTAATGGGGTTTGGATTCGCTACAAATGACATGAGTATTACTATTGGTGGTATTCCTGTTGAGTTTGTTAATAAGATGAAATGTTTAGGTCTTGTCTTGGATAACCAATTGAATTTTTCTCCACACATAAATTACTTGTCCTCTCGCATATCCTTTCTTTTAAAAAGGTTGTATTCATTGAATATTTATAGCCACGGCTATCTTAATGCCGCACATATTGTACGGCATGGAGGTTTTTTTGGGTACTAGAAATTTCGCGCTGACGAAATATAAGCAGGATTATTCGTTACGTTTTTAATTTGAAAAGAAGAGATGATGTATCTCAACATACATTTAGTTTTATAGGATTGTCTTTTGAAAATTTCATAAGCATAAGGTTATTATTAGTTTTTTATAAATCTATCGTTAATGGATACCCGGTATACATTGTTGATAAATTTCATTTTACTCGTTCAATACGAAATCCCCAAATTATTCCACCCATTAGACATCTAAGTATTTTTGAAAAATCATTTCAAACTCGTGTGTCGAGTTTATGGAATGATTTGCCTAGGGAACTGAGAAAGCTTACTTATTCGCTGATTGTGTTTAAATCTAAATTAGTAGAATTTGCACAATTGCATGTATTGGAATCTTAAGTGGAAATTATATGTTCCATCTCTTTAGTCTGGCCATACACTTGCAATATTGTTGTACAGCTTCTCGTTTTAGTTCTTTATTCTAATACCATGTGTGTTAGTAGTTTGGGGACTTAAATGGAGAGGTTGCGCAATGTATGAATAGCTTTAGAATGTACGCATTTTTAATGAAACTTTGAAAGCTTATCTTGTGAGAGTTCAACTGTTTCTAGAAATTATTTTTGCAGCATTCATTTATTATTTATTTTTTTTTAGATCTAATTAATTTTTAAATATATTATTGTATTAATTGATCTCATGTAAATGTTAATTTTTGGAATTTTGAGTTTATATATTATTATTGTATTATGCATTAGCCTTAACATATATTTATATAGAAGTCTGTTATATATTTTTTAGTAGCTTTAATTAGCCATATAAGGCCCTAAGGGCTCGGTTATGTAAATGAAGATTTAATAAAAAAAAAAAATATATATAATTTAGCTATTAGCGGGAAAACTAGCGATTTTACTTTTCTTTTTTTTCTTCACATTTTCTTAGCATTTTTTTACATTTATTTCCTTGACAGAATTTTTGAATCATTATTATTCAGCGATTTATCGGTAAATTTTTAAGGAAAACAAAAAAGTTCGAAAAATTTGGCGATGTATCAATAATTTTTTAAGAAAGTTTTAAGAAGTTTTAAAAATATAGCTCTTTTTGTGAAATTTTTCAACAGAACCTAAAAAGTTCGTGCAATTTAGGGATTTATCGCTATTTAATTTTTTTATAATTTAGATATTTTCTAGTGATTTTTTAGTTTGATTTGGCGATATTTTTAGGGAAGAAGTTGGCAGCAGTATTTTACTAATTCTTACAATTTTTCTGTTTGTGTACATTTTTAGATATTTTTCTTTTTGAGAGTAAATTTTGCCTTACTCTCTGTAAATTTGTTACTGAGTAATTTTTACTGGACTTTACTGGAAAAGTACCCAAACACACCTAAAGTATCGTCTAAACCTAGCATCATTTTAGAATCGCCGCTCAAAGTAGAAGTGCCTAATAAAGTTTTAGAACATTTCGGAAGAGATGTATAACCTTCAGATCTCAGTACCATTAATATTTCGTCTATAGAGGTTTGTGTAAGAGTGTTGATTTTCCTTACAACCCAATTTTTCAGTTTTTGCTCAATATGACCACATGTAGATGTGCTTAAATCACTATTAGATTCCTCAGGAATAAATTCATCCGAACTTGTTTCTCCAGGTGTGCTTAAACTGGAACTACCAACGTCCTCATCATCTGAATCTAAATTTTCCTCTACTACTTCTTCATCAAACACTTCAGTTTTAACTATTTCATTGTCTTCAGAACCCTACACCACCAAAATATTTAACACATCTACATTTCTCTTAATATCGTATAATTTTTTAACTTAATCATTTTAAACTAATTTAAGTTCTAATAAAATAAATAAAAAAATAAATGTTTCTTAAGTACTAAGAAATTACTTTATTTTTTGTATTTAGAGTACTGGAAAATTGCTCTACTTTTCGTTTTTAAAATTCTCGGAAGACACTCCACTTTAAAATCACTTTATTTTTAGTTTTATTAATGTTTTGAAAACGTTCTATAAACAAAAATTATAACGCTTTAAAATCACTTTATTTTTTGCTTTTGCAACGTTTCTAAAATACAAACATGAGACCGTAAATCATGGTTATCATTTTAGTGTTCTGAGAACACTATAAAACCCAAAAATATGTTGCTTTGATAACGGTTCAACCACCATACAAAGTGCTTTCAGAACACTTTTATGTTTGTCAATTTCTGGCTGGGATGCTTGCTGGGAAAGGGCATATTTAGAGTGTTCAAAAGCCAGCAATTTCAGAAAAGCGGGTTTCGGTTCGAAAAATACAACATATTTAAAAAAATGTTTTTCGGTAGCGGTTTTTTAAGTGCTAATGTTAGCACTTTAAGGCTAGTTTACACTGTAAGATTTTCGGTACGATTTTGCTTTAGTTAACATATAAAACATAGGAAAGGGTGCAAAATCTTTCAGAAAATCTTATAATGTAAACCAGCCATTATTGCGATAACTTTTGCAAATGTAAACTGTTTTGCTTGAAATTTTGCAAAATAAAAACAGTTTTTATACATATACTTTGGGGACAACTCGGAAAGCTATGCTGCCATATATAATTTTTGAAAAATCGCGATTTTAACGTATAGGCCGCTATATAATCTGTACCTTAGATCGAAAATTAAGTACGCCATTGTAATCAGCATGTCCGAAATATATTTTTCTCATCCTGTGTTATTAATATAAATATGTAGCGACATTTTTTTAATAATTAAAATTTTCAGTTTCTTTTAACTTTTTCAACTTCTACCATAGTTTTTTTTTTCGAATCTTCTTTCAAGACAACAATATTCTTAACCCTCTAATGCTCTTTCTTCTAATTACAATTATATTTAAACCATATATTTGGCGTTGAAAATCTTCTATGGAACAAATATTAAAATTTTAATTTATCGCTTTATTTAGGCGATATAGCACAACAAAGGTTGAAGACGTATCTTGAAACACAGTGGTCAAATAATTTCTGTTTTTGCTGTAAATAACACTATCAATAAAATATAATTACGTACCGAAAATTGCTGATCAATTGTTATCATTTCAAAAGTTATGGCGATTTTCGCTTTTTGAAAATTGAATTGATACTAAACATCAATATATTTTGACGAAATTAGTTTCGCTTACTACTACCTCTAAGTGTATAATCTGTGTTTAATTTTAAGAAAATCTGTTGGCTAGTTTTTGATTTTACAATTAGAGACTCTAAACTAGCTTTGTTATTATCGATAATGTACGCCAGATCGTAAATGTATTTTTGGGAATTTTTCAAAAAAATTTTTCTGCTTTAAAAAGTTAATTTTTTCAAATTTTCACTTTACATGCTTCTCGCTTGAAACCGTTCCTTATACAAAAAAAAGTTTGAAGGCAAAAAAGTAGATAGTTAAGTTTTCTATGGATATAATACAACTTGTTTAATAAAATATTGCTATTAAGCCAAAAAAAAACTATTTAAAATCTAAAGATCGCCTTTAGGCGGCCTTGTGCATTAGAGGGTTAAACTTAGTGTTTTCCTGAGTTAAATAAACATTCATTTGTTAAAATTGGTTGAAAATTGACAAAGTTACATTCATCGGAGTGGATGTATAAAAAGTTCACTCGAGATATTGGGTCTGTATTGTCAACTTTCTGGGGAAAATGATGAGAGAATGGTTTGCAAATGGTTAGACAGACTCCAAAGTCTAACACACTTTAGAGTATCCATATTAAAAAATAATGCGGCTCACAAGATAACCTTGTTCTCCGTCGACTCACGGTGAACTCCTTCTTGAGTATTCACACTTTAATATTTGATGAACTAGTTATTATAGACTATCAGGGGTCTTAATAATCAAACAAAATGTATTTTTGAAATCCTGACGAAATTTCCTTTTAGTTGAAAACACACTTAGATGTTGCCAAGCGTACCGATTTTCAGGCATGGGGCCCAAGGGACCCCGGAACCAAAGACCGGAAAACTTTTATTTTTAGTTTTTTATTTTTTTTTAAGAAAAAAAAAATGTTATTCAAATTTAAATATTATTTTCAATTTTATGATATCAAAAATAAAAAAAGGTAATTATAAAAAAAAAAAATTTATAAAAAGTTTCTTTTGGATCTTTTTAAATTGACGAAGTCGAAAATAATTAGGATAACTCCGATCACCACAATATTCTTACATACACTAATTTCTTAAAAGATTGATAATATAAATATCTTTTTTCAGACATAATTAAAATTGTTTTTGCGATTATCTTAAAAACTACTCAATTGATTAATATCAAATTTGTACCATTTTAAAGAATCTGAAATACCTTTTCAAGAATAAATATATAATAGCATATTTTCTAAAGTAAATTTGAGTGTATTTTTAGAACATGCGTATTATTTCAAAACATTACCATTATAATTGTAAACACCGTGCATACATTTAGTATAGCTGAGACTTTAACATAAAATAAAGGTACAATATAGCTTCTTAGCTCTTCAAATAAAGAAGATATTTGCGATGTCCGTTATAACTTGATATTTTCTAACTTGAAACTAACTTACAAATGTTTATTTCATATCTTTGATTTACGTTTAGCGTCATCAATATAATATATCAAAAAGTCCCTCTGTTTCGCTGTTCTATTAATATTAATATTAAAAATTCAATTTTAATCAAAAATTAGGTTTTTTGTTTTTAAATTCTGGTGCCTGCCCAAAAAAATATAAACAAGGAGTGCATTTCAGCGCATTTTATGTACTTTCTACTAGACTAACTTTATAATTTAAACCAGCATTAGTGATAGCAGCAACGATACGAAGATTTTGAATTGATGAATATTGAAACTTAAAACGTACAATATTATGAGGGTCACAATTTTACTGATAAGATTTATCATGAAATAGACTCCCTCTTTCATTGTTCTGTAAACAGAAATTTATGAAAAATTCATTTAAAAGTAGTTGTTATCGTCAGTAGTATTGTTTTTTGCTTCTAATTTGATTTGTTGATATGGAAGAAAATGTGTATTTTTCTATTTATAAAATAAAACAAGTACTAAAAATATGTTTTTGGTTATTGTAAAATATATTACAAAGCCTTTTCCAAATTGTGGTTCAGTTGGTGATAATATTGGCATTCATAATCATTTAGCATAGGTTACACACAGATAAGATTCGTAGGAATAATCTGTGCTAAAGGCTGGTTTACACTATAAGATATTCGGTAAGATTTTGTTTCAGTACTTTAGTACACATGCAAAACATGTAGACAAGGTTGCAAAATCTTTCCGAAAATCTTATAGTGTAAATCAGCTTTACCAAACATCTTTTGTTCTACATATTAAGGCTTGCGCACAAAATAACTAGTGCACGAATTAATCGAAATAACTTTTGAACTAAACGTCATATTTAAATAAAAATAACATTGTATTGAAATGAATTCATATTTTATTGATTATTAAGATATACTCATTGTTTTGTATAAAAGTTTTAGCTTTATCTGGAATACTACCCATTAGGGCTTTAACGGTATTTCCAGTGATCTTGCTTGACAAACTACCCAGGTGGAAATTAGGTGTGGTAACAAAAAAGAAGCACTGGCAAAGCGCAAGTAGACCGCGGTCTTACAAAAAGAAGTACTGGCAAAGCACTAAATTTGGACGCCTTCCCAACGCTTTAAAATGGTGAATTCCCAGCACTTGTTTTCCTATAACATTATTTTGTTTTTGAAAAAGAAACTCCAAAAGAGTGAATATTTAAATAATTTTTGACTCCACAATACAATAACTCCAAGAGTCGTCTATTTTTAGAGTAATTTAAAATTCTTCAGTGATGAGGGCTCATAATTTGGTGGCAGGGAAAACACTTGATTTTTATGTTTCTTGGTGCTATCTCAATACTTTGCTAAGCATTAAATAGATCGGTGTTATCATTTGGGTGTCAGGAAAGCACTTTAATTTTTTATATGAGCGTTGGCAAAGCATTTGATTTTTATGTTTATGGCTGCTTTCCCAGGGCTTGGTAAAGCATTGGCACCACCGTGGAACGGTGTTATCATTTGGGCGTTGGGAAAGAGCTGTTAACAAGCACTCATACCATACAGTGCCAGTGCTGGCCCCTTTGTAATTTTCTACCTGGGTATATTTCAAAATACCGACAAATTTTTTCACGTTATCAGCGACTTGCTTTGTACTCTTTATCTCCCTTTTTACCAATGCCCAATATCTCATCACTGGCCTGAGTTCTGGACAATTTGGCGGATTGGCCTCTAGGATTTTCGGGTTTTCATTAAAAATTTCTATTATATTTTCACAATTTTCCTTTATATTTTTCGATGCTAACGTGATTAAAAAAATATTTTTGTTAACTTAAGTAATAATTTACAAGAGAAAATTTACGCACTAGTCATTTCGTGCGCAAGCCTTAGTATCTAAACGGAAGTTGTTGCTTTGCAAAACTGTCGTAGTCTTATCATTTCGGTCGCATCGAGTGCTCGATTATTCGAATTCTTTTCGTTACCCAATTTTACGGTTAAAATATGCAAGTAAGCGGTAAAAAATCTTTTTTCATATATTTTGTTGAAAACACTTTCTTTTTTTGGATTACAATCTCTTTTATATGGAAACTGATTAAACAGTTAAATAAGGCCGACTAATTGGTTTTTTGTTTTTCTTTTTTAAAGACACTTTCTATGCACTCATTTTTTCTGAAACCAAAAAGCCATAAATACAAGAACAGTTTTATGCACAAAAGAAAGCAAATGGTTAAGAAAAAAAAATATTGCTTTTCGAGAGTAATTAAAATAGTTTTTAGTCACTTTTTGTTTTTTGAGTACACTCAAAAAAGTTTGTCAGTAAAATCTACTCAAAATGACAGTTAAAATAAATTTATTACACCCGGTTAAAAAAGTTCATATATGATCAAATATGATCATATATGGCTGCATGTATGTACAAATATGGCCATATATGTTTCCTGTATGGACATATATGGACAAATATAAAAGTATATACGACTCCATACATCCGAAAAGGACTCATGTACGAGCATATATGTATGTATATGACTTCCCATATATGCAAACAGCATTCAAATATGGAAGTATATGTCATTTGATATACACAAAAATGACATATATGGACATATATGGAAGTATATGTGATTCCATATCTGCAAAAATCACTTATGCATGGCCATATATGAAAGTATATCTGATACCATGCTATGCAAAAACCACTCATATGGATCAATTTGGAAGTACATGTAATTTCATATATGCAAAAGGAACTCATGTAGGAAAATATATCGAAAAACATGAGTTTATTTTTTTATTTTCAAAAAACCGCGAATAATTTATAAACTACAAAATTTTTTTCAAATTTCGATTGCAGATTCATATTCTTTGTTAAAATAAAGATCAAATTTGCGAAATTTGTGCATATCATGCACGACCAGTGGGATTTTCACTTTCATATTTTTAGGAAATTTGGCAATTTTAGCCAAAATATGTATTTTTTTTTGTACAATTTAAAAAAACAAAAAAAAAAAAAATGCGAACTGCTTAAAAGTTACCTAATTTTTTTAAGTTTGGTTTCATATTCCTTTTCTGCACATTAATTAAGAATATAGAATAAAAAAAGAAAAATAATTCAGAAATAATTCAAAGTCAACCCTACTTTTTGTATAAATTACTCTAGAGACAAATTAAAATTTATTAAAAGATAAATTTTTCTGGCCAGTATAAAAGCGGATTTGGCTTAAACTTTGCACAGAGAGTTTTTAGACATTAAGCAATAGGGGCAACATTGTAGACACCGCGAATTCCAACTTTCATGTTTTTTTTTGGCAACTCTAATGTACATACATGGAAGTAGATATGAATACTCCTATTTATGTCAGCATATTCTGATATGTGTATGCGTTCATATATGATTATAAATTATTTCTATTTTCTACATTCGTTATATTAAGACGGAGTTTTTGGTATGTAAACTAAACTTTGTTTAATTAAACCGAAAACGATTTTTTCAGCATATTCTAAGTTGATTATGAAAAATTTGTCTTTATTTAATTAAAACAAAATATTTTTTGTTGCATTTCAAACCAAAATATTTTATTTTCAAAAGCAAGAATGTTAATTATGTAACTGCATTATATATATTTATTATTTTACAAATATAATTTCCAACGTGTATAATATGTTTAATTATATTATCTTATTATCTTATATTTTAATTATTTTGAAATCGTACGAAACATTAAAGGGAATTATATATTCTAATACTAATTTAGTTTTGTTGTGAACAAATTTGTTGGCGGTTTCCAAATCAAGACATTGAACAAATAAATTATATTATTGTGTTTTCAAGTTTTTTAACAAAAATTTGTCACAACAGTTTTCAAAATACGAAATTTCCTAACAAAATAGATGATAATACATATAAAATATAAACATACTGTATATGGACGACCGTACAAAGTAATATATGAACATGTATGACCATATTTGCCCATATATGGAGATGTAGGTTCATTTTTCTAGTATGTACGAATATGGATGACCATATATGATCATATAAAAAATATATATGATCATATATGAACTTTTTTAACCGGGCAGTTAAAAATTTAATTATTTTTAACTGTTAATAACTAATAAATGCAGTAAAAATAACTAATGTCGTAAATATAACTGACAAATTTTTACTGCAAACATTTCAAAACTAAAAATAATTGTTAAAAAAAAAAACCTACTGATTTTTCTCACCTATTTTTTTGGTAGTATAAAAATTTATTTTAATAAAGAACAAATTATTTTTTCTTTCGATTACAAAAAATTTGTAATTACTTCATCATACTTAAAATTTAAAATCAAAATTCCAAACGGCACTCAAGTTTTTGCGTGATACAATACAATTTTCTTATTTTTATTTGCAAACTTCACAGAGAGAATATTTTTGGACGATTTGTAATGAAATTTTTCATCAAACTAATGAAGTTTTCTACACAAAGTGAATGAAATATATCTTAAGTTTTATAAAAAGGATTCATAATTTTAATGAAAATTCATTGCGCGTATGAAATTTTTAATAAATAATATAAATTTTTCAATGGACGGATTCTAGTGAAACTTCATTGCATTAATGTAAAAATTCATTAACAGCATGAAGATAATTCTCTCAGTTTAAGACGGATTTGCCTCTAGGATTTTCAGATTTTCATTAAAAATTTCTATTATATTTTCCCAACTTTCCATTTTATATAACAATTGTATATGAAATTAAAAAAATTTAAAATTTTTAAAAAGTTTGTCTAACTTACACACTATTATACTTGTGTGTAAGGGTCTTTTCGGTACTTACAATGCGGCCATACCCTGGATAAAGTAAGCCAACTTATGTGTAGGATTTTAAAATACTCGAAGATTCTAGTAAGGACGCACAAGTATCCGATTTTCTCCAATTTAAAAATTGATTTTGAGAAAAATATTTACAATGTATGGTCATAATACAAAATCCAAATTATGGCAATAAAGCAGCATTTTGTATTTTGTATTATGACGGTATTGTTGAAAAACTTTACAAAAATATAAAAAAACGTTCTTAATTATAAAAAAACTCAATTTTATTAAATTTTTATAAAGGATAAGTATAGTTTATGGAAATGTTTTTATAATATGAACAAAAAACAATAAGTTATTAAAAATTTCTAATGTAAGTGTTTTATTTTTTAACCCTCTAACCGGCAAAGCCCGCCTCCAGGCGGGGTATATTAAATTGACCAGAAATGCGCCAAAGGGGTATTTTATAATAAGAAATTATGCTTTTTCAACAGAAGACAAAATTTGTCAAATTTTTTGTGAAGAATTTTTTTGTATACAATGAACGGTTTGGAAGCGAGAAAGTGTCAAAGATAAAATTTCGTAAAATTTCAAAAATTAAATATTTTAAAACAACCAAAAGTTTCAAAAATCTTAAAAACGTATTTAAATTGACTAAAACAATTGATAGTGACCATGAAGTAATATTGGAGCTTAAGGTATTCAAAAAGTTCCTTACTTTGGTCCAAGAACGCACAGGATTCCATAAGGATACCTTTAAAGGACATCGCCTTAATTCAAAACGAATGGACGGATTTTTCTGAAATTTGGTAAAAAGAATATATTTGGTATAGGTAGCAAAGCTTGTAAGTTTGAATAATATATATTGAAGTTTTGGTGCGTTTTCGCTCAATTTCGCATTTTTCGAAAAACGAAAATCGCTACAACTTCTTAAGTAACAGCACAAAAAATGTAATTTTTTTATTGTAATTACATCTTGGTAAGAGAAATAATTTGTGCCTAAACCTAGTAATTTTTATGCGCTAGTTTTCGAGATTCACCCTTAAACTATTTTGGCCCATATCGCCTAAAGTAGGCAACGAAAAAAAATTTTGTAGAAGAACTTATAGTTTATTTTTCGTGAGAAACACATGGTATAAATTTCATTGAAAAAAAGCTTAGGCCGGTTAGAGGGTTAAACACAAACATTTTTTTAAATCTGTTAGGAACACAAGTTGATTCACTACAAATATTTTATATTTGTATTGAGATCATATAATAAAATAAAAACAAAATAAGTTTATAAAATTAATAAAAGGATTCTCTAAAAGAAACTGTAAATTCAATTAAAGGTTTAAGAAACCAGTTTATATATTAAATTATATTTACTAAATTTGTCACAAGTTAGAGAATATTTATGAAGTTAAATAAATTAAAAACAATGTTGCCAATGCAAACTAAAGGCTGATAACCGCACTTTGAATTTATAACACGATTTTCTATTAACAATGAATAATAAAGTTTAATTGTTTAACAATTTTGGAAATTTTATATTACAAAAATTTGTATTTTTGCTAAAAACGTGAAAAAAAACAATTTTTTAAAACCGATTCCATACCGGTACGACACCGGTATTAAGGGTAAACGTGAAAAAAAAACAATTTTTTAAAACCGATTCCATACCGGTACGACACCGGTATTAAGGGAAAAGTTTTTTGAATACCGGTATTTTTTTAAATAAAAAATTTCGGTATTGGTATCGGTATCGGTTGTCAATTCGTCGTGTACCCCTTGGGGTAGTTACCTTGGGTGTAGAATTTGCCTGGTATATGGCAATTCCAAGATCATAACGATCGGAAGCACACGGTAAAGCTGGCAAAAAAAATTTTTTTCAGAAAATTTTATTAATAATTTGGAGTGACCATCATCCAGTCCAAACTTGAACCCCATCGAACATCTATGGGGTGACGTGAAAAGAGTCGTAAGCATCGAAAATTTAACAAATATGGCAACTCTTTTTGAGGAAGTAAAGCTGCGATGCGAGCGATGTCGACACAACATCAATGCGCAATCGATGTGAGCCAGTGATGAAGCAAAAGAGCTTTACAACAAAATATTGTAAAAACCAAAAAGTAAGAACCACAAATTATACCAGATATGAATCAGCTGATTTGGGCAATATGGCCGACAGAAAATGAGCAAAACAAAATGCAAAAATTTAAGAAAAACACAAAAGATAAAGCACAATAATCTAAAAAGAGACATATATGTTAGGGCGGGTCAATTTGTATGGAGGCAAAAAAAATTAAAAACCGTAGAGGGGAAATGATTCTACGAAGAATTCTAAGCAACTTTGCCCTAGGTACTAGCTCTAACCATGGACCGATTTGAACCAAAATCAATAGGATTTGTCATTGGGCCGAAATTAGTCGGTATACCAAATTTTGTAGAAATATCTTAATATTTGCGACCTCTACCAGCTCACAAAAATATGTGGATTTACAGACAGACGGACGGACAACGGATATCGTTATATCGAAACAAAATGTTATTCTGGGTCAATCGGTATACTTAAATTTGTCCCAGATTTGTCTCAGAAATTGACCCGCCCTAATATATGTATATACAAAAAATGCGCAATACAAAATGTATGGAGATTTTATATTGTTATCTCCCTCTTGACTTGACTTCCATGTAAACAAAACCATACGGTTCGAGATTACTTTTTTTGACACCTGTCATTGGTTTCACATCTGGTATTAATCTGTGGTAAGAATTTTAAGTGGGTTATTTTGTAAAATTTAACGCTTTGCGTTGCGTTGATTTATGTGTAAATTGTTATTGTTACAAAAACAATTTGTATAGAAAACAACGCAACGCAAGGCGTTGCGTATTACAAAATAACCCCCTAAGTTAATACCAAAACTTTTTTCTGAAAATGTATTATCGTTTCTAATTAGGGGATTCACAGTCAAATTTCATGCAATATAATAAATTTACAAACGAAAAATTTCTTAAGTTCTTTTTGTTTGTTAACTCTTCAATACATATATTAAAAGAAATATGATAAAAAAAAAATTGCTTTATATAAAAACTAAAGCGTTTTATGTAAAATAAAAAGCGTTTCTATTTGGTTGTCAACAGTTGTATTTTTTTTTTTTTAATGATTTACACATTTAGAAAAATTCATCATTAAATTAATTTTAGAAATCACCAGGGCAGCGACTTTCAAGCAAATGCATGTTTGTAGTCATTAATCCAAAAATGATTTTAACCAAATACTTTTCCAAATCAAAGAATTTGCAACAAAATGGCATCGATTTGTTGGTGCATATTTTGCTTTTAAGTGCATATTTTTTTGAATATTTTATGACTTTTATTGCATATTTTTCATATTATTCATTAGATTGCATATTTTCTTCATATTTTTCCAAAAACTAATGCCCTAATTTTAAACTTTATAACAAAATTGTGACAAAACTGAGGTTAATGGATATTGTCATAGTTTTTTTTTTACTTCAAATAATTTTATTTAAATTTTAATTGATTTTTCTTTATTTCAATTGTATTTTTTAAATTTTATTTATTTTTAAAATAATGCCTAAGATGCGTTTTTAAATTATTTTGGATTTGATTATTTGTTAATGTTAAATGCAACTAACTTTCTTTTTTTTCCAACTTTCTGTGTAGAAAGAAAAACTTCTGAGCTTTTTTCTAAAGTAAAACAAAAAATTGGTAAATTTTTAGATAAATTGAGTTTTCTATTACACTAAAAATTCAGAACTAGTTCTGAATTAAAAAAAAATACATATTTTTTAAATTGCTCAGTTAAAACTCGATTGGTATAGTCAAACTTGTAGCATTTTTCGAATTCCATTAAATTTTAATCAATAATATGTATATTAAAAATAAGCGCAAAATTTGTCAATATTCAACCGCCCACCTTTTGGAAAAATTGGAAAAGTTGCTCCAATTTTTCTTAATCATAGGACAATAAATAATGTAAGTTTGACATTTTTTTGCTGGACAGTTGGCTTGGAAAGCATCATATGTCCATTTAGGCTCGTTTATGTAATTGAAGAATAAAAAAATATTTTGGCACATTCTCAATTTTGGCACAATTTTAACTTTTAATCTCATCTTCTATTTTTTTAATATCATGTTTTTATATTTTTTCATTTGTAGATAATTTCTTTTCAATTAACCAGAGAGTACCCACACTGAAGATACAAAAATTTGAGAAAATCAAGAGACAAATAAAAATCCTTTCAAAATGGGTTCACTCTTTCGTAGTGAGGAAATGACATTATGTCAGTTGTTTTTGCAAAGTGAAGCAGCTTATGCCTGTGTCTCAGAAATGGGGGAATTGGGTTTAGTACAATTCAGAGATGTAAGTTTCTACAGTAAATATAAAAAAGAGAAACAAGTTAATATAATACCAAACAACTTCTAGCTTAATCCTGACGTTAACGCATTTCAACGTAAATTTGTTAATGAAGTAAGACGTTGTGATGAAATGGAACGCAAATTACGTTATTTGGAAAAGGAAATCAAGAAAGATGGCATACCCATGTTAGATACTGGAGAAAGTCCGGAAGCTCCTCAACCTAGAGAAATGATTGATTTAGAAGTACGTTTAAATAATAATTTATTTATTTAAAATTCCAAATTTATATAATTGTTTTTTATTTAAGGCAACATTTGAAAAACTTGAAAATGAATTACGTGAAGTAAATCAAAATGCCGAAGCTTTAAAACGCAACTTTTTGGAATTAACCGAACTGAAGCATATTTTACGTAAAACTCAAGTTTTCTTTGATGAGGTAAGTTTTGATTTTTTACTAACAATAAGTTAAATGTGCAAATGAAAAAAAAGTATCTTAAATGTTTTAATGGATAACTAATAACTTTATAATATGCTTTTTGTACAATATATAAACAAAAATAACTTTTTTTAGTTAAATTAAAAAATTGTAATTAACCTTTTGACAACACAACTGAGAGAGGTGCACTTTGTAATTTATTTGTAATTAATTTACTTTTAGTGTAACTATTATTTCCTTTAGTTATAACTTTATTTTGTTTTTTTGTTATTTTTCTTTTTGTTTTAATAAATGAGGGTTACGGTGTTTCTTTTTTTCTGTACAGCATGTAATGAGATTAAATGATATGAAAAAGAAAATAATTTCCATTATTATATTTTTGCTTTTTACACAAACAATTGTTTTAATAGTTGCTTTTTACAAAAACAATTTTTATAGTTTTATTTTTTTAGTAAAATATATTCTCTATATTTTTTATTAACCACCTACCACAAAATTTGATATTTATTTAAAAAAAATGTGAGTTTCAACATTTTTATACAAAACATTACCACCTAATAATAATATGTGCATTTTTCTTCTATCCTAAACCAAAAATCTAAGAAAACTATATTCACCACATATCACACTAATTGTAAATATGTTATTCGCTTTTAATTACTTCTATATATAATTTCTATTTTCTGTTTTTTATACACGATCTGCTACATCTTCTACAATTAATTTGCTTTAAACTAGTGTTTCCAATTATTCGACATAGGCGGTTAACCGGTTAATGCATTATTCGAAAAATCACTAAAATGGATTAACCGGTTATTCGGGTCGGTTATTCGAGAAAATTGGCGGTTAATGGATTAATCGTTTAATGCTAAATTAAGGTATTTTATTAACTTTTTATTAATTAAAACACAAAAAGCTGACTCTTTTCATTAAATATTAACGTCATATATGAATACGATGTATTTAATAAAAAAAGTTTTCATATTCGAAGGTTGAAAAGTTTCGGGATCTGAGATTTAAAAAAAAAGGTCTGTAAAAATGTTGCTAAATCTACTAAAATTTCGTTGAAGATGGCAGAAAGAACTGTTGACACTAACAAAATATTAGTAAGTTAAGAACAGCAAACCTAAAACTGTTACATATCGATTACTTAACGTAGATTTTTTATTCAGAAAAAAATTTAAAAATCTGAAAAGCTTAGATACAAAATTTCTTTGAATGTGATTTTTAATCAATACTGACACTATAAAATTTAATATTGCATTTAACTTTTTCAGACCCAACTAGCTTGCAAAAATGTATTCATTTTATAACTTTAAGGTAAAATGGTACTAAAACTATTAAAATTTCCTGGTGTCAATTCATATTTTATGAAATATAATTTAGATAAAAGTATAACTGAAATTTTTTATCTAAATAAATCTATTAGTATTTAAAATATTTGTAATTTTAAGAGAAAACATCATATCTCACAATCGTGTATGCTGGGTCTGAAAGGGTTAAAGAAATGCTATACCTAAAGTTTTTTAAATTTTAATAAGATTCCTTCTACAGCTACGAAATTTTCATTAAAGTCATCGATAAAAAAATTTGAGTTCTCTTTGAGATTAATTTCAGTTAATTGAGAAACCAATTTACTTTGTTTCTCAGTATCTTTTTCGTTACTAAAGGCCATTAACAGTAAAAAAAATAACCTAAAGTTTGAGCGTACTTACTCTGAGAGAATTTTATCGGACGAGCTGTAAACAAAATTTTCAATAAGCTAATGAAGTTTTATTCAAAAAATAAAAGCCAAATTTATTAAATTTTATGAAAAAGCTTCACAATTTTTATGAATCTCTTTCTAAAAAAACTTTTTTGGGTGTATGACATTTTTAATAAATAATATGAAATTCTTCATAAAATTTTATGAAAAATTGCATCAATTCAATTAAAAGTTTTAATAGACGAATTCCAGCGAAACTTAATTGAATCAGTGTATAAATTCATCAATAGCATATAGACAATTCACAGAGTGTGCAGTTACAGAAGTCAAATTCTATATAAATTAAAATTTTTTAACTTTAGGTTATTTGTTTTAATTCGAATTTATATTCCTTGAAACGGGTTCGGGTTCAATGTTGTTCTAGTGGAACATGTTTTAGAATTGATGTGGTTTTGAACCGATGTGTATGTACACTTTCTTAGGAAAAATAAGAAAAGTTAAAGTTCTTTCAGAATTAACATGTTAATTGTGTAACAGTTTTAAAACAAATGCAGCTTTGTCTTAAAGGGCATGGAGATATAATTTATGTTAGTTTAAATTTTTAAAAGAATTGAAACAGTAATGCAAAATTGTCTATTTTATTTCATAAAGCATCCTCCAGCCAGTCGTGTATTTCGTGTGTTTTGTGAAGTTTTAAAAAACACCTACATTTTGGCCTTTTGCTATGTTCTTAAGGCTTTTTTACAAATAGAAACTTTGATACATATTTTTTTTAAAACATTTGGGCAAAATTTTATTAAAAATTGGGAGTCTGATGGTACAATGTCGACTTGTTTGCGGTTGCTCGAAAAAGGTATTTAGGACCTATTTCACACGATTTTTAAAGAATTTGATGCTATTTTAGTTAGTATTTGTTTTTTCTAAGCTTTTCTGGTAATTTTGTAGCCCAGATTAAGAAAATTGTGAAGTTTTGGGAAAAAATTAAGGAAAAATTCCATATTAAAAATGTAACCGGTTAATCGACCAATTTTAACCGATTATTCGGGTCGAATAATTATTTGAGTTTTAAATTATTTGTTTCGACATTAACTGAAATAGAGGCGATTAATCGAGGAATCGGTTAATCGATTAACCGAATTGGAAACACTACTTTAAACAAACAATACTTGCGTAAAGGGGGTTGCAGTATGTTTAGTCTTTTAAGGTTTAACGGTTTATTCTAATGACTATTTTTTTGGTGTTATATCGTAATCGTGAGGGGAAAAAACTGAAAAGCAGATAATTTAGCAAGTCTAATGTTTTACTGCAGGGAGTGTATTAGTTCGCCAAAGAACTTTTTTATAAAATGATAATTTGACATCAAAAAATATATATGTACTGAGCGCCCATTTCGCTGTATCTTTTAGATATGCATCTGATGCATGCGTTTTTTTACCATCTACACTTGCCCTAATGCAGATTTCAGAGATGGGCCAATTTGATTGTTTTTGGCTTTTCTATAGCAACTAAAACCATTTTCAGTGGTTTTTCAGAAGTTATAAATTGTTTTGTAAATTTATCGATTGTATTTCAGAAATAATCAATTGTATATCAGAAATTAATTCATATTTATCAATTGAAATTTTGAAATTATCATTTGATTTTCATATTTGTCAATTGTATTTCAGAAATTATCAATTGTTATTAATTTCTGTCAAGGTTGGCAACCAAAACGAATAACGGTATTGGTATCGAGTTTTTGTTTGTTTCGGTATTGGTACCGTTAACGGTATTTCATTTGTATTGGTATTACCGATACCGAAACATCAATACCGGTACGTACCGGTATTATTGAAGAATTGTGTTTTCACAATAAATTATGTGTTGTTGTAAAAAAACACAATGTCACTAAACCAAATTAAAAAAATAATAGCAATACGATTTTTTAATAAAACACAGATAGAATACAATTAATTTTAAATTTTGCATATTGTGTATAAAACAATTCATATTTTTTTGTGAAAAACGTAAAAAAAAATTATTTTATTAGAAACCGACTCAATACCGGTACGATACCGGTATTAAGAAAAAAGGTTTTTGTATACCGGTATTTTTAAAAATTAAGAGTTTCGGTATTGGTATCGGTTATCAATTTGAAAGGGGTTTGAAACGGATAACGGTATTATAAAGGTATCGGTTGCCAACGAAATTCATGAATTAATAATGTTAAGTTATACTGTATTAAACTTTGTAATATATTCATTGGCCTATTGTGGCTTTAATATTACAATAAATAAAAAAAAAACAAAATACAATTGATAAATCTGCAATTCAGTTCTCTAAAATATAATTGATAAATCTAAAAAACAAGTGATAACTTCTCAAACAAAATGATAATTTCTAAAAAAACAAACTTTGTAAAGCTGTCACGAATATTTGGAAACTATTCGGTATTCGTCCTAATAATTCGGTTAAACGAAAATTTAAATTTAAAAATCTGTAAAATTTGGATTTTCACAATATTTTTATATTGGTTTAAAATGATTTTTTAAAATGAAAAGGGTTATTGTCCAATTTTATTTCATTAAGTTTCATTTGTTTTGAAGTCTGATTTAAAATTTACATATAATACATAATAGCTTTTTGACGGCAGCGCGAGTACGAAATTTTAGCAAAAGAGTTTCTATTGTCAAAAGTGTGTGTAAATTATTGTTTCGGGTAAATTGGGTTCCCGCGGGATGTGGAACAGTTCCAATATCAATTTAATTTTGTTTGGGGGTGCGGGGAACTATTTCCTATATTCGAAATCGTTAGGTTTAAGGCGACTTTCCCCGAATGGCGTGTTTTTCTAATATTTCAAATAAGTGTAAATAATATAAGGGGAAAAAATTCATACACCTTAGCGTACAAAAAATCAACATTATGGCGTATGAATAAATCCTAATATTAATTGCTTAATCCGCGCATGTCTACTACATAGGCAATGTGAATATTAACACTTGAATGCCCAAGGCCGCCAAAAGGCGGTCTTCAGATTTTAAATAGTTTTTGGCCAAATAACAATATTTTATTAAACAAGTTGCATTACATCCATAGAAAACTTAATTACCTACTTTTCTGCCTTCAAGCTTTTTTTTGTATAAGGAACGGTTTTCAAGCGAGAAGCATGAAAAGTGAAAATTTAGAAAATTTGAAAAAATAAACTTTTTAAAAAAGAAAAAAATATTTGATAAATCACCATTTACGATCTGGCGTAGATTATCGATAATAACAAAGCTAGTTTAGAGTCTCTAATTGTAAAATCAGTTAAAAATTTTTATCCAGGACTCACAGGACAACCGCAGGATACGTCTTACGATTATCTCACTAATTCAAAAACTAGCCGACAGATTTTTTTGAAATTAAAAACAGAGTATATACTCAGGGAACTAATTAGTCAAAATCTATTGATATTTAGTGCCAAATTTCGTAATTTTCAAAAAGCGAAAATCGCCATAACTTCTGAAAAAACAACAATTTTCGGTACGTAGTTTTATTTTACTGATAGTGTTATTTATAGCAAAAACCGAAATTATTTGACCACTGGGTTTCTAGATACGTCTTCAACCTTTGTTGTGCTATATCGCCTAAATAAAGCGATAAATTAAAATTTTAATATTTGTTCCATAGTAGATTTTCAACGCCAAATATATAGTTTAAATATTATCGTAATCAAACGAAAGAGCATTAGAGGGTTAAATTTTTTGATTTCTCGATTACTTTAAAGCTGTGTACAAATTAATCAAAATTAATTAAACTCATTCCGATTCTTTTTTACTAAATTTTCTATTATTGTATTTTTTTATTATAAAATTTAAAATTAAAACGAAAAGTGACATTTGATGGCAGGCATCATTGCACGAGTCGCTTGCAGGTCAGCAATGCCCTGATATTGCAATGAAATTGAAATTGTCTTTACTTGAGATCATTTTGACAATTGCTTGCTATCATTTTATTGCATGTCAAGACATTAGGTTACAACAGAAAAATTATAATTAAAAAATAGAAGTAAATAAAAACGAAACTTAAATCATGTAATACATTGTTATTTTATTCGAATTATATAGGGGTGCTCACGTCAGGGAAGATGCAATTTTTCAATTTCTCATTTTTGCAAGAGTAAAATTTTTGAAGTGAATACCCAACGTGAGTAAGCAACTCCTCGCGAGTCTTCGCACCGTAATCAACAAACAAACAAACCGACGGGCAAATATCGATAGATCGGCTTAATCGCTAGATTGGCTTTCAAGTGCATAAGGATCGAGAGTATATATACTTTATGGGGTCTAGACCAATATTTCGATATCCTTTAAACGGAATGACAAACTGATATACACCCTTCCCTATATGTGGTGGATATAAAAACATGTTACTAGGTTTTTACTAGAATAATTTTTTTTTCTACTCCAACTTATTTTTAGTAAAACTAGTAAAAATGGTGAAGGTAGTTTGATCGAACAATTCCCAGGCATTTAAATTCGAACGTCAAAGGGTTCACCGAACACAAAAATTTTGAAATGGTTCTTACTGGATTTTAAAATCGGGTGAAATACTTTCCTGTAAAAGTGAAATTATGTTTTTTACCAAAAACTATGACAAATAATACACTAATAGAGAAAAGTCCGTAAAAAATTTAGTTAAAACTACTAAAAATTAGTTAAAAATTATGCTGCAGAAAAAACTGCTAAATTAGCAGATTATTTTTGCTATATATTAGTAATATAGCAACAGTAAAAATAAAACCGTTAAATATACAGAATTTTAGTTATATTTGAGCTAAATTTTTTTAAATGGAGAATAGCAAATTAACCTGCTAAAATCAGCAAAAAATTTTGCTAAATAATTAGTAGCCTAAAAAATCACCAAAAAATTTAAAATTTTCGAAGTTTTTTTTTTTTAATGCAAATAAAAATCGAGCCTTTTGAAAACAGCAGTTTACAAGTTCTTATCAAATATTTTTGCTGATTTTAGCAGAATAGACTGCTATTTGCATTCAACTAAATTTTGCCTAAAAATAGCAAAAATTTTTTAGATTTAACAGTTTATTTTTGTTATTTTTAGTCTACAAATATTTAGCAAAATTTTCTGCAGATTTTACAGTACAATTTGCTATTTTCAATTAATTAAAAGTTAGCCTAAATATAACTAAAATTCTGTAAATTTAACAGTTTTAATTTTGCTGTTCTCATTTTACTAGTATTTAGTAAAAAAAATCTGCTAATTTTAGCAGTTTTTTCTGCAGCATCATTTTTAACTAATTTTTAGTAACTTTTTCTGCTAGTTTTACAGATTTATTTCTATGAGTGTACTAAGATGAACTACATCGACCTTTTTTCTTCAAATAGTTCACATTTGTTGTTTATTCGTCGGTGAGAAGTTTATTCGTAAAACGGTAAATGTCAAAAGTTTGGAAAAGTCGCAGTTTTTTGGGTCCATCAAATCACATTTTTAATCTCAAATAATTGTTTTTGCCACTTCTGCGCCATTTAAAATCATATCTTAGAAAAACTTCGCTCACGCGATTAAAGTTACAATATTCCAATCTTGCATTTTCACAAGGTCAAAACTTCTGACGCAAATAACGTCATTATACATATTTTAGTACTTTATATTCTTTGGATAAATATTTTAACAATTTTGAAAAAATATTAACTCTTAAGTACAGCTTTCAACTTGAAATTTTAATTACGTGTATTACCACTAGAAGGCGCGATAGGGCAATATCAGTTAAAAATAATTTTTGATAGAATCCGATATATTAAAATATACGAGAAAAATTCAAAGCTATACTATAATTATAATGCATTGGTTTACTTATATTCATTTCCAAAACAATCTCATAACTTTTATACAGCTGTATAATCATGCTAGAATTTATTTTTTATTTAAATTAAATGTAATTTTTCTCTTAATTTTAATTATTATTTTTTCCCCTTGGTTATTTATTATTTTCTTTTATCATTTTCGGTTGTATAAACAAATCAAAATTTTCGTTAATTGTTTACGTTTGAAAATAAAAACACGAAACAAAAATGAAATCCCAAACTTCCCAATATCCTGCACTACTTGGTATTAAATCCTATTTCCCTTGTGATCCTAAACATCCCATCCCATTTTATTTTGAATTTCCCTCCACAAAAAAACGGTTGTGTTGCCAGGCGGTACCCTCGATATCATATAATACAACATCCTATAAATCCCGACGTTACCGACAGATGGCCGATAATCAAAATGAAGATGAACAAGCCCAGCTATTGGGCGAAGAAGCTGTACGTGCTAGTCAACCCGGACAAAATTTAAAATTGGGGTAAATATGTTAAACAAGAACAAGACTCCTTCTTTTTCTCTAAAGAGTTTTAAAACGGTAAACTTGAAAACATTACTCATAAAAATATTGAAAATAAACGCAAACAAAAAACGGAAATTATCATTCATTTACAATATATTTACTTTATTCATCATAAAATCATCATGAATTTATTCTTAACGCTCTGTTTGATTGTCCTTTACAAAAAAATGCACATATTTTTTATATTTGTATAATTAACTGATAACAAAGAGGACCAATCTTCATCAAAAATTTTAAAGTATAAACAATTTAAACACTTAACGTTACACTTTTGCGAATGGAACTTTGCTAACAAGGTTTTACCAAGTGAGAACTCCAATTGAGCTGAAATTTTAGATTGTTGCAAATGACCCAATCAAAATGACACCCTCTATCGTGTGCGCAGTGGAGCAACTTTATGAAAAACATGTTTGAGAAAAATTTTATTGAAAAGGCAAAAAATTACTGTTTTGATTTTTTTGAAAATACTGGCTCTTAAATAACTGTATTTCTGGAAAATGTTAACAGGATCGTAATCTAGACTAAATTACCTTTCTAACAAAAAAGAAAAAGTAATTTTTTCCCATTGTAAATCATATTTCAAAACTTTGAATAGCCAGGGATAGCTCAGAAATTCTTCGATTGACCTGAATTTGTTTCTGGTTAGTTTTTCCAGAAACCATACAAAATACGCCCCAAGGAGGTGGTTTTCAAATCGGACATACAACGAAGGCCCAGTCTAATAAATAGTGGCATACATTTTCTTTTATAATATTCGAAAAAAATAGAAAAAATTGCGATCACATCTCGAAACTGTGGCTTAAAAGTTGCGTAATATATAGTAGAGTAGAATTTTTGGAAATTTTTTTGATAAAATCGAAGGGGTCGGACCAGAGACAACTAATTATAGAGATAGGAAATCAAAACTTTCACTACTCACCGATAGAGGGCGCTGAAATTAAGTATTACCTGAGCAACTATTTAGTATCAGTTTAATATCAGTTGAGCCTATCTATATTTTAAAAGTCAAAAACTGCTAAAAACTACACAAAATAAGGAAAAAACAAGCGCGGAATATATTCAAATAATAAAATTTCAGATATCCGTTTGTTTTTTTGCTTTGATGTTTGTTATTATTTTAATTAAAATAAAAAAAGAAAATTGTCAATTTTTTGAACAAAGTGCCGTCTAGTGATAACGATGTTTTTATAACTTATTTTTTTGGTGATGCCATACCCCTGGGTTGGACTTTCTGCAAAAGTCGATTGTAATTTTTAAACGTTGTTAACTAAGTGAGAATTACTTCAAAAAAATTTTTTTTTCTAAAACTACAGACGTTCAAAATGGTACCCTACTTTTTAATATATCGATATTTATCACTGTTCTGCCGTTAATTGAAAATTTTCCCAAAAATGTAAAACATTTTTACTTGGCATGGGAGTTGCTTTGACTATGTGCCAAAACATATCAAGAAATTAGCGAAATCGAATAGGGTCGGGCCAAAAGCTCGGTGATTTGGCATGGAATGTTTCATATGTATATTATCATCTACCACACATTTTTATGAATATAATATGACTATACATAGACTGGCAATTTTTTGTTTGAAAAAAACTATTTGCCTCTCGAATTTCAAATATCAGGCTCGGTTTAGACAGCCCTTATTGAATATAAGCCCTCAACATACAATTAGGTTGTTCATAAGGGGTGTGCTTTCTGTTGTATCGTTGTATCGTCCTAACAAAAAACAGAGTTGTTAAAATTTTTATTTGTGTTTAACAACGATTTTCTATTCAGTTTTCTATCTGTTAGCACACTCAAACATAAGACATTAAACATACGTAAAAATGTTGTATCGTGCTATTCTCAAATGTTGTATTTTTTCAATTTAATTTTTAACAACTCTGTTTTTTGTTAGGACGATACGACGATACAAGAAATAGCACACCCCTTGTGAACAACCTTAATATAACTGAAATTTTTTAGTTCAAAAGTATATAATTTTGGAACAATGTACTTGGAATTTTGTTTCGATATTTTTGCTCTAAATAAGGCCATAAGAAAAAAAACTATACCCAAATTACGGCACAATCTGAGTTCTCACTTGTGAGAGGTACCTTTTAAGTGATTTAAATAAAAACAAGGATAAATAACATAGCAATTACTATATTGAAAAGGAAACTTTCGTTTTTCCCATTTAATTTCGAAATACGGTTAAAATACCGATATAACTTTGTACCGTAATACCGTTGAAAGGCTAGTATCTGTGTGTTAACAATATTTAAAAAAGTTGATTTTAAGATAATTATTACGAATCTGTATCGTGAATTTTGATTTTAACAAGAAATAGTGCGAAAAAATCACTTGCTGTTGCGGAACCAAGAAATTTTCATATATATGTTTTTTTTTCGTAATTTAAAAGCTGTTGAAAGCCAGATTCGTAATCGGCATTAAAAAATTAGGATCAAAGTGCTATTTACATTACGAAAGTTACCATTCGTTAAGTGTTGGTTGTATTAGAAATTTTCTAAAATTTTTGCATCTACTGGTGGTGGGTTGTTTTGATTTTTTGCTCTAATATATTTGAAATATTTTTTGGCCTTTTAAAATGAAATCAATACGGTTATGGATGCCTTGTTGCTTTTTTTAAATGTTTGTGTTTAATAGAAACGATTTGAAAAAATCACCTAATTTTTTTTTTACTAATTTGCTATTAACAAAACCCAAATTTTGTTTTATGAATAACTAAAATTTAGTTTAAATTATAATTTATTACAATTTTATTTTATTTTTTATTAAAAATAAAAACCGTTCAAAAACTTTATAGCAAGAAGGTGGTCTTAATAATACTACTGAATCGATGACACGTGCCTTAATAACCGACGAAGTTCGTACAGGCCATTCAATGGGTCCTGTACAATTAGGGTATGTATTTCTATATGTGTATAGCTCTTTAAGATGTGAATAGACTAATATAGCATTATAATATTAATTAGTGTCAATTAAGAATACAGTACGCGAAATAATTATAAGTTCATCCATAAAATTGTGATTTTTGAGAAATAACCCTTTAGAAAAATACTCTACCAAGGGTATGGCCGCATTATAAAAAATACACACAATCCAATATACTTCGTAAGTACAAACAATTTGTATTATTTTGTAATGGTTAAAAAATACACTGGTAAAACGGCCACAGAGTTATTTATTTTTTTTTTTAACAATTTACGCAATAATACAAATTGACACACTCGCATAATATAAATTTCGTACTCCATTCAATTTCATTTCGTTCCTATATTAATTCTTCCTGTTCCATTCATGCCCCGTTCCATTCCATTTAAAGTTGCTCCGAAGCCCACTTCTTAAGGCTTATATTGTTAGGTTAATCGGTTGAATTATGAAAATCGTAAAAAAATTAAATATTTTTTTCAAAAACTTACAATGTTATACACCACACTATTTTCACTTTTATTTCAGAAAATTCCAAATATATTTTAAAATTGTCCAAAAATGTTTTAAAATTATCCAAAAATGTTTTAAAATTATCCAAAAATGTTTTAAAATTGTTCAAATATATTTTAAAATTGTCTACAAATGTTTTAAAATTGTCCAAAATGTTTCAAAATTATCCAAAAATGTTTTAAAATTTTCCAAAAATGTTTCAAAATTGTCCAAAAATCATTTAAAATTGTCCAAAAATGTTTTAAAATTGTCCAAAAATCATTCGAAATTGTCCAAAAATGTTTTAAAATGGTCTAAAAACCTTTGATATTTGTCCAATTACATTTCAAAATTGTCCAAAATGTATTTTAAAATTTTCAAAATTATACAAATATACATATTTTAAAATATAAAGCCGGTATATCCATCATTATTTTAAATTATTTTGTTTACTCTTTTTGGAATGCTGGCAAAAAGCTTCCTGCAGGTCTCTACTGGTATTTCATACCAAGTTTTTTGAACAAAATTCCATAACTGATTCTTATTTTCAAAAACCTCCTTTCCAATTCTTTGTTTTAACTCTCCCCAAAGATTTTCGATGGGGTTTAAGTCCGGAGATTGACTTGGCCAGTTAAGAAGGTCCACATGATTGTCTTGGAACCAATCCTTTACCAACTTAGAAGTATGCTTTCGATCGCTATCCTGCTGGAATGACCATCTAAGAGACATACTTTCCTCAGCATAGGTCAACATTGTATTTTCCAAAATATCTTTGTAGTGGAATCTGGTCATAGTATCGGTAATTCGATGTATCGGACCGACGCTACCATACCACGAGAAACAACCTTTAGGGCGTCGAACATTCCGGACACAGTCGTTTCCAAATAAATTAATTTTTGTTTCATCGCTCCACAATATGTTTTGCCATTTTTTTTCACCGTCTACTCCGGACCAATTGCAATGACTTCTTGCAAACACCAACCTAGCCTTTAAATTTTTTTGTCTAAACAAAGTGACTCTTCTGGCTATACGGCCTGGTAAATGACCTTCTTGTAGTCTACGACGAACCGTTCGCGATGAAATTACATTTCCAATATTTATCTGCTTAAATCGCTCTTGAAGACACAAATGGGTCCTTTTTCGCAAGAGCTATAATATGGATATCTGTTGTTTTTGAAGTTTTTTTGGTTCTTCCGCGAGTTTCGACGGTATTTTTAGGCTTTAAAGCATTTTGTACAAAAAATAGCGACCGATTAATAGTTTCTGCTATAGAACGAAGACTTTGGCCACTTTCTCTTAGTCTAGAAACAATTTTTCTATCCTCCGGAGAACAATGACTTTTTCAAACCAATCGCTGATTTTTTTTACTATATATTTCGTTATGAATAAAGATAAACAGCAGTAAAATAACTAGCATTTCCAAAAAACTAGAGCAGACTGCGAAAATATTAAAGAATTCAGCAATGTATTTATTATTTTGACCAATTACTGAAATCACACCTGTACAAAACTAACACACAATGAAAACAACGGGGAAGCCCAAATTTTGTTTTTACTTTTAAATGCATTGCAATATTAAAGTTGCGGCCCTATGTTCCACTGGGAATTAAAGGATTAAATATATAGATAATATTAAAGTTATTTAAATAAAAAAGAATTGCCGTGTTTACTTTCCGTTAAAGTAACTAAAATTAAACATAAAGAAAAAATAAGCAGGTGTACTTACTATTTTGACCAAATGTGTTTAATAATCCTCATAATATTTAAGTGAGGGCCGTTTTAGCTTTTTTCGATATTCGGCCTACTGCGGGTTTGAGACGAATTTTCCCGAAGGTCTATATTTTAAAGATTTGGGGACCTCTGACTACTTAACATATGCAATATTCTTTTTGAGAGTATATTTCGATTGTGTAAAAATTATTTTAAATTTCAGACATGTCGCCATACAAAAATGTATGAAAAATTAAGTTTTTTCCAAATAATTTTTTTTCGTTGTTATACAACATGCCATGTCTTTCTGCATCAACCAATGTAGCTTTTAATAAATACGTGTCCTTTAAATTTTTCTCCTCTGCAACATACCTGAAGCTCATTAAGATCTGCCGGTCCGCGTTGGGAGTCTTTCCTTGTTAGTAGTAATGGCGTTTTAAATTTGAAAATATTAAAGCCGTTATTTTGGCCAATAATTTAGATAATAGTATTCACTTTTGTTTCTTGTAACAAAATCACTTCCGATTTTTTTTTTATCTCAGATGAAAGAGATTGTTCGAATATTTTGTAAAACTCCGACAACGTTAACTCTTTCTTTACCAAGGTCAAAGGTGACATTTTTGCAAATTTTCGATTTTTCCTGAAAGCACTTTAAAACATTGTGTTGTTTTTAACCCTTATAGGGACATGGGGTCAAACTGATCCCAAATTTTTAAATATAAAAAAGTACCATTTGACATGAAAATCGACATATACACCTTTAATTAAGCATTTTCTAGAAAAAAAATTAAATTAACCTGTTTGAGAGCATGGTGTCAAAATGGCCCGATTTTTTGTAATGTTAATAACGCTGCTTGGCTTAAAAATTTATGTAGAAGCCATAAATTATTGCTTAAAAAATGTGAAGGGGTTAATTTAGATTTCATTTTTTTTTTGAGCCAACCATTTACCATTAAAAAAATGGGTAATTTTGACATCATACTCTCAAACAGGTTAATTTTAATTTTTTTTCTAGAAAATTTAATTTTAATTTTTTTTCTAGACTGCTTTTTGAATTAAACAAAATTTAACTTAAGAATAACTCAAATTTTGAAGATATAACATTTTGTTTTTGCTATTTTTAGTCTACTAATATTTAGCAAAATTTTCTGCAGATTTTACAGTACAATTCGTCATTTTCAATTAACTAAAAGTTAACTTAAATATAACTAAAATTCTGTAAATTTAACAGCTTTATTTTTGCTGTTCTTATTTTACAAAAAAAATTTGCTAATTTAACAGTTTTTTCTGCAGCATCATTTTTAACAAATTTTAAGATTTATTTCTATGAGTGTATACGTTGTGTAAAATTCTTGTCCTGCAATGTATCGGAAATTTGAAAAGCCATATGTTTCGTCTTCCAGGATCCTTAGTAAAAGCGTTCATTGCCTTTTGAGCAGCTTTAAGGTTTCTTTGGCCCCATACTCAACACCGCTTCCATGCTTTCTGTCGATTGACAAACGTTCAATACAATTTTTTTTTATCACTTTTCTAACCGTGGAATATGGTAATTTAACTTTTTTTGCTATTAATCGTATGGAAACACTTATTTTTAAATTGCGTTTTCTCCGTTCAAGCTCCGAAGCCATTTTTCATAAAACTATTTAAAATATTAAAAATCTATTTATTGGCATAAGATGAAGAGATAATAGCCTTCTTAAATTACAAATCTTATTTTAATCAGTCAAGTAGTATTTAAGATAGCTAAGATTAAAAATGGTTCGATTTTGGTTATTTCAACATTTAAGGCCTAAAGTGGTCAGTGTAAATACATAACAACTTTATAACCTTATATGTGTGAACAGATATGTTTAATTCTTACATTTTTTTGTAAGAGAAGCAACACTCAGGAAATTCTTCTTATTAAGTTGTTGCTGTCTTTAGAGAAAAGGTGGAATGTACTGAAAGATGATGGGTATTTATTTTTGATTAAAAATGCAGCAAAAATTACAGCAAATTCATATATTTCTGAAAAACAAACACTCACAATTTAATGGGTTAACTTATAATTATTTCGCGCACTGTATATTACAAACAAAAATTTATAAATTTCGTACAAATTTTTTTTTTTTTTGGTTTAAACTTATTTAAATTGTTTTTTTTATTATTTTTATAACTGCTTTCACTAGATTTATGGAAAAATCAAACGAGCGTGAGGAATATTATCCATGGTTGGTACCATATACAATTATTTCTCTAATTAAAGATCCACACATTCATATGCATTTCTTTTCCATTCCATTTTTATTTGTGTGCTCCATTAGTGGATTAATATTTAAAATGCTTTAAGAAAATAACAGTTTTTGGTAACTTTTGATATTTAAGATGGATTTTGAGATTCTTAGGAAAGGGTTCAGAATACATATATTTTCAAATATATATATTTGGAGGACTTTTTTTTGCCTAATAGCTTCACGTTTTTAAGGAACCTTAAATATAGGGACTTTAGCTGTTTATAGCGCATTTTAGTTTAAGGACTTTTGCTTTTGAAATAGCTACCTGCAAGCATTTCCTAAAAATTGTCAATATAAATTTAAACAAATTCGTTTACTAGACAGATAACAATAGAACGATAACATTTTTTAGAGAAATGTAGTTTAATAGAGTGCATCTTAATCACTCAACCCTATTTTAGTTTTTTACGGAGCAACCAAAAAACGCGGAAAATTAAAAAATTTTATATTGGAATTTTGTTTATGAAACCGCATGTTTTGATCGCAGAAGAATCAAATGAATCGTAATAATCAGAGGGGCAATTTTATAACTTTTTAACGACAAAAAAGATTGGCAAGTTTTCATAGCAAACTGACAACTTAACTACCGAATTTTGTCGTTAAAAAGTTAGAGACTCCCACTACAGAGCAAGTTTATATACAGTTTATTTATAATGGCCCAGCTGGACATAAACATGGAGACACAAATCTACATACATTAAACAAATACGAGGGTAACTATTTATATTGTGAGCCTTGGCCACTTGTAACACTTGTTAGGCGTCAGCTGATATTTCCACTAGAAAGTTTAACATTTTTGACCATAACCTTGCTTAGTACTTTTTATAATTTGAGCATTATTTGTGTTGTTTACAAAAAAGTAAAAGTTGTGTGTCAGAAAAAAAAAAATAAATTAACACGTAAAAATTTTCGTGCAATGATTTATTACGATTATCGATGTGGATTATCTGGACAAGAGTGCATAGACATATTAAATTCAACTTTTTGTGATGAAGCTCCAACTTTTGGTGAAAGGCGGGTATAACCAATTTAATCGCGGTCGTCCTTCGCTCCAGGACGAATTTCGAGAAGGTCGTCCAAAATCAGTTGTGCCAGAACAAATTGATGCTGTGCAAAAACTTAAGATCGTCATGTGACATACTCTGAGATTGGGGTTACCTCGGGCATAATTTTCACCGACATAAATAAAATATTGCATCAAAATTTAGCCGTAAAAAATATTTCTTCTCGTTGGAGTCCTCATAACTCAACAATAGCTCAAAAGATGCTCGGGTCGATAGGGGTAAAAAAATGCTCAAGAAATACAATAACGGTGCTTTAAAAGACGTGTATAAGATCATTACAGCTGACGAATCACGGATCTATGCATATGAGCCTAAAACTAAACAGCAGTCGACTGGGTGTTTCATGATGAACGAAATCCAACAAAAGATTTTTCTCTCGAAGCAGTTCGATACAAATGATAGCCTGTTTTTTTTTAACTGATCTAGGACCGATTTCAATGCACGTAAGACCCAATGTTGTGTGTTGACCCATAGGTATGTGGGGTCGCCAAGGTCATCAGTCTATATAGGTGGTATCGATAGTAAGGAATCGGATACTCTTGATGTTCTCGGCATGCGAATTCACTGTGATGTCCGTTGGAATAAACACTTATTTGAAGTGTCGAAAGAAGCATTCAAGTGCCTTGGTTTCTTGAAACGGTCTAGGAAATATTTCACTCCATCCGAACCGGGTTCAAAGGAGAGCATCGGCGCTCATCCATAACAGTAGCTTATCCAGCTCTATTGACTCATTGGGGCATCGTCGGAATGTGGGTTGTGCATCTCTGTTCTGTTTTTTGCAGAGATTAGTGAACTGCTTCCTAGGCCCAGGGTTTTTTTTTAGGAATACTCGCTTTTCTAGTAGAGCATATCCGTTTGTAGGTGATTGTCCCGTGGATCGCACAACGCATTACAGGAAGAATTCGTTTATTAGTCTATCGTCAAAAAAAAAAATTAATTCCATTTGCTTGTCAGAAGTATTCGTAGAAATGAAAAAACCAACCCTTAAAAACTGATAATTCTTCACCATGACACCGCGAGCTCGCACACATCGGCTCAAACAGGTGACTTTTTCAACACTCAAAAGATCGAATTAATGGGTCATCCGTTGGCACCCAATGACTTTTTCTTGTTCCCGCACATCAAAGATAAACTACATGGACAACGATTTTCGTCAGCACAAGAAGCTGTAGCTGCATTCGAATGCATGCAAAAGTGTATAGATCATAAAAGAGAATAATTTGAAAAACAAAAAAACGTTTTCAGTCACAAATTTCTGTTTTTTTGTTTTTTCATTGTTAGGCTCAAAATATAAATAGTTCCCTTCCATTAACGAAATTTGAGGTAGTATCCAATACCTCCAAAAAAGGTTCAAATATTGTTATCGTTACAGATTCTATTTTTTTTTTTTTTGTAGTTACCGCTATTTTACCCATTTTTATTAATTTATATAAAAAATGCCAATTTTTTAACTTTTTTATAATTAGGTTATTCACAAAGGGTGTGCTATCTGTTGTATTGTCCTAACAAAGAATAGAGTTGTTAAAATTTTTAATTGACTTTAACAATGATTTACTATTGATTTTTCTGTCTAGCATACTTACACATAGGAGACTAAACATAAGTAAAAATGTTGTATCGTCCTATTCTCAAATGCAGTATTTTTTAATTTAAATTTTAACAACTCTGTTTTTTTTTTAGGACGATGCAACGATAAAACAAATAGCACACCCCTTGTGAACAACCTTAACAATCTTGAGTTTTTTTTTAACAAAAAAATTTGTAGATAATAAATTTAGTTATTAAAACTACCAGCGTTGAATTAAAATTAAAAGCGCTTTTTATTTATGGTACACTTCAAAAATATCAGTCATGTATAAATATTCCGCCAATGGTGATTATAATCACCACTAATTTTCCGGAAAACTAAAAAATCCACTGACTTCAAAATTCAGAATTTTCTTAATTAGGCCCATAATAGCTTTGATATAAATTTTTATCAAAATCTGTCGACGGGAACTGGTAGCGGCGAAAAATTGGTTAAATTTTAAAACAGTAACATTTTAAATTATGTAGTAAATGTTTTAAATTTTCGTCTATAATGTTTCCTAAAAACTTTTTGATTTTGACTTTTGAGTTTTCCTCGGACAAGAATTGTATTTTGTAACAAATATCTGTCCGAAACACAACTCTGAAAATATCGAATAATTACTTTTCAATATCGAGTACCCAATAATAGGTCCATTCGATTACTGGATAATTTGTACAAATTTGTACAAATTTTTACTGGATGGCGTTCGTTTACATAAATACTCAGTAAACAGAAAGAAAAAAGAGAGAATAAAGTGACAGTTCTATGTTGAGAGTTTCTAAGTCTTCTTCTTTTTCTTGCAAATTTTTACTGGATAAATTTTTGCCAGTAAGAATTTGCAAGCAGAAAAAAACAAATGTTTCGAAAACATATGATTGTTTATGGTAAATAAAAAAAATTATTTTCCAATTATATTATTTTATGGAAATGCTAAGCAGTAAAACTTTCAAAATAAGTTATGGAAAAGATAAGAAAACCTTCTAAAAATGTTCTGCTTAAGGTTTAACATCAAAAATTGTATTCTTTCATAGCGATCAGTTAAAATTTATTTGTATATTTGGTGTTGTAATCAGCTGTGTGTACAAACTTGCAAATTGTTGCAAATTTTCTGTTCGCGTACATGTTTGGGAAAATTTTATTTTGAGAGTATATCTTGTCTTACTCTCTGAATGTTTGTACTGAGTAATTCTTACTGGACTTGACTGAGAAAAGTAATCGAATGGACCTAATATTGCAAATAGTCGGATATTCAATACCACCACTCATATTTTTACCAATACATACATATGCATGTGAAGAACGCAAAACTTTTCCCGTAAACTTTTTAAACAAAACTTTGCGAAATTATATGTTTAAAAGATCTTCGACCTTTTTTTAGACTTCAAATAGGGTTTTAAAGATGGTTGGTAATCGAAACGATCCGGTTATCAGTAACACTATTTCAGTTGTATCCGGTTGTTTCCGTTTTTTAAGGGTAACGGTAGTCAGTTGAAAGGGTTTTGAATCGATAAAGGTTTTAAATATTGTGCTTTAAGTTACCAAAATATTTTCACAAACTTTTTGAAAACCACCAATTGCTTTGTATTCATGATCTCTTTTTAACACAATCTGTAGCGAAATAGAAAATTTAACTTCATGAAGGAATCGGACAATTGTGTAGAAATTGATTTCAATAAATATTAAATTATTTCATTATTATTTTCATATAATAATTAAGAATAATTGCTATTTCATAAAAACCATCTATTGCATATTGTGTGTCTTTAACTTCACGTCAGTGTTCAATATTATTTAAAATATGTGCCAACAATGTTAAGAAACATTTTAAATAATAAATTTGGCTTATTTTTTTCATTTTGCATACCAAACAAACAAATAAGTCAAGTGATGTTTTCATGTTACTAATTTAAACAAAAAAGAAACTTATTTTTTTGCAACTTTTTGTTTGGAAAATTCTAATATTTTGCAATTTTCTTTTGCGGCGGAATAATAGTTTTGTGGCTGGTGTTATATTACGTGAAAAGTTGCCAGCTTTCGAACGTATGTTGTGGCGTGCTTGTCGTGGTAATGTGTTCTTGCGTCAAGCTATGATTGAATCTCCCTTAGAAGATCCTTCAAATGTAAGTTATTATTTGTTCTTTGAAAGAAATCATAACTTTATAAATATCATTATCATAATTTTTTCTTATTTTCTAGGGTGATCAAGTTTACAAATCTGTATTTATTATTTTCTTCCAAGGAGATCAATTGAAAACTCGTGTTAAGAAGATATGTGAAGGTTTTAGAGCTACTTTATATCCTTGCCCTGAGGCTCCAGCAGATCGTCGTGAAATGGCCATGGGTGTTATGACACGTATTGAAGATTTAAATACTGTTTTGGGTCAAACTCAAGATCATCGTCATCGTGTTTTAGTTGCTGCTGCTAAAAACCTTAAAAATTGGTTTGTGAAAGTTCGCAAAATCAAGGCCATATATCATACTTTGAATTTATTCAATTTGGATGTTACACAAAAGTGTTTAATTGCTGAATGCTGGGTACCAGTATTGGATATTGAAACTATTCAGCTGGCCTTGCGTCGTGGCACTGAACGTTCTGGATCTTCAGTGCCGCCTATTTTAAATCGTATGCAGACATTTGAAAATCCACCCACGTACAATCGTACGAATAAGTTTACCAAAGCTTTTCAAGCATTAATTGATGCTTATGGTGTGGCCACTTATCGTGAAATGAATCCGGCTCCTTATACCATTATAACTTTCCCCTTTTTATTTGCTGTAATGTTTGGTGATTTGGGTCATGGTGCGATTATGGCTTTATTCGGTCTATGGATGATACGAAAAGAAAAAGGTTTGGCTGCTCAGAAAACGGATAATGAAATTTGGAATATATTCTTTGGTGGTCGTTACATCATCTTCCTAATGGGTGTATTTTCCATGTACACGGGTTTGATTTACAACGATATATTTTCGAAATCATTAAATATATTTGGTTCCCATTGGGAGATACATTATAATAAATCAACGGTGTTATCCAATAAATATTTACAATTAAATCCAGAGGTTAGTGATTACTCGGGTACTCCTTATCCCTTTGGTATGGATCCTATATGGCAAGTGGCCGGAGCCAATAAAATCATATTCCAAAATGCTTACAAAATGAAAATTTCTATAATATTTGGTGTTATTCATATGATTTTTGGTGTTTTGATGTCTTACCAAAATCATATCTATTTCAAGAACCGTTTATCTTTGGTCTTTGAATTTTTACCACAAATTATTTTCCTGATCTTCTTATTCTTTTATATGGTCTTGTTAATGTTTATTAAATGGAATCGTTATGCTGCTACTAATCAACGTAAGTTTAAATGACGTAATATACCATTTTTGTTCTGTATGTTTAATTTTAAATTTGTTTTTTGTTTTAGAACCCTATTCGGCATCTTGTGCTCCTTCAATTTTGATTACATTTATTGATATGGTCCTATTTAATACTCCAAAACCGGCTCCTGACGGTTGTGAAGTCTACATGTTTGGAGGACAACATTTCTTCCAAGTTCTGTTTGTGTTAATAGCTTTGGGTTGTGTACCTGTTATGCTTTTGGGTAAACCCTTACAAATAATGAAACAACGTAGATTAGCTAATGTAAGTATTTAATTCATTATAAATATAAAAAACAAAATTTAACCATTTCCAATAGAATTTCTGAAATAGTCAAGCGATTAAGACCATACACTGGGAGAAATAATTATAAGGCAAAATTTAAGTGGTTTATTTATTTATCGTATGGTATTGGTTTAAAACAATATTTATAAGTATTAATATTTACTATTTAACAATGGATTTGCATAGAAAATTAAAGATATTTTAGTAATAAGAAGTTCAAAAGGTGAAAATGAAATATTGATTAAGGACACTTTGATGTTGAAAATGGTGTATTTAGCATCGCTACAATCACACGCTGGAGCGTCAGCTGAGCTCCATTTGTGAAAATAAAAATAGTGTTTTTTTCATGTTCAAAAATATTTGTGTCATGAAAATGAACCGATACCGCTGTTAATACTACAACACAAAACAAACAAAAAATAACAAGTTTCTGGCAACTGATTCCGGCAGAGGGTACCAAAAAGAAAAATATACGTGTATCGGCGTTTTAAAAGTTTACGTCTGGCTTCAAAACTCAAAAGCTAACTGACAGATTTTTTTTTTTAACTAAGCACAGATTATATACTCAGAGTTAGTATAGCACGCAAACCTAATTTCGTCGAAATTTACTAAAGTTTTTATTGTCAGTTTCGTTTTGAAAAAGCGAAAATAGCCAAAAATTTTAAAATGACAACACTAGATCAACAATTTTCGACATTTAATTTTATTTTACTGATGATAATTTATAGCATGATGATTTATAGCAAAAACCGAAATTATTTGGGTATTGGATATCTTGATTCCTCTTCAACATTTAATGTGGTATATCGCTTAAATAAAGCGATAAATCAAAATTTTAATATATGTTTCATAGTTAGTTTTCAATGGCAAATATATGATATCAGAAGAAAGAGCATTAGAGGGTTAACTTCAATTTAACTTCTTGAAATCTCATACAGATCCAATTTAAATTTTAATTTGACATTTGTTAAAATAACCAACAATTCGGGGTCTGGCCTATGACCCATTATATATTCATTAGACCACACACGTTTTAAGCCCACTCCAAACAACTTCTTTCTATATAAAAGCAAAACAATTTGTTTATCAGGATACATTTTCACTCAAGATTATTTCGTTACTACGATTTGTCGATTTTCGTTCATTACACCCCCCAGATTTATTGGAAATTGTCCCAAATGAAAACGTTAACCCGTGCCGAAAGTTGGACGAAAATGGCCCATTTTGGAAAAAAGTGCATTACTATTAAAAATTCCCAAATTTCGTAATTTCGAAAAAAAATTATTTTTTATTTCATATATTCATTTAATATAGTTAAAATGATCCAGATATGGAATTTTGACTTCATCGGATATCATTAACCCACTTTAGCCTGGAATCCAAAATGGCCCACGAATTTGACAAAAGTGCAAAAACGTGTTTTTTTTAAAATTAATTTTAAAGATTTTTTAAAATGCCTAATTTGGAGATGCCGATTGCTATTTGTACCACATAATTGTTGATATTAAAGAAAGAAAAAAAATTGGAAAAATGATAATTCGAGTTTGTGTTTGGAGCGATTGCTTTCCAGGACATTTTACAAAAATTGCTTATTTTGTCAAACATTTAACAAAATTTAAATGTTTTCATCAAACGGAAAAGTATCACTTAAATTTGGTAAGATTATAATTATCTTTACATTTGTTTAAAAAATCGTTAACCCTTAGTGGCCTGGGGTCAGAAAAGACCCATGAAACTTAATATTAATTATGACTACGAGATTGTAAAGCCTTAAATTGACGAAAAAAATCTCAACTGGATAAAAATAATTATTTTATGTAACATGATCCATATCGGGTTAACTTTTACACTTTTGGCCAAAAACGACCCACTAGGAAATTTACAGAATAACAGCATTTTTTAATTTATCAGCATTTTTTTTATTTATTTATTTATTTATTTATTTATTTATTTATTTATTTATTTATTTATTTATTTATTTATTCTTGTTCGAGGCAATTTATTTGCTATTATGAAATAACATACGTACTTTTTTCAAAAAGTTTTTCTCTGTCAGGATATTCTTCTAACAAATACTTCACAGAGTTTTGCTTTCAAAATATTCTAAACATTCAGGAATGAATTTTTAAAGTACATACTGAATTATTTCATTTATTTTTATTTACCCCCAATTTTGGGGGGACCCTTATATGGGCACTAGGTCTAAACATGGACCGATGTTCAACAAAATCAATAGGCTTCGTCCTTGGGCCAACATAGGTCTGTGTACCAAATTTCATCAAAATATCTTAATATTTGCGACCTGCAGCGTATAAACAATATAATTTTGGGGGGCCCTTAAATGGGCACTAGGTCTAAACATGGACCGGTGTTAACCAAAATCAATAGGCTTCATCCTTGGGCTGACATAGGTCGGTGTACCAAATTTCATCAAAATATCTTAATATTTGCGACCTGCAGCGTATAAACAGTATAATTTTGGTAGGAACCTTATATGGGCACTAGGTATAAACATGGACTGATGTTTACCAAAATCAATAGGCTGCGTTATTGGGCCAATACAGGTCTGTGTACCAAATTTCATCAAAATATCTTAATATTTGCGACCTGCAGCGTATAAACAGTATAATTTTGGTAGGACCCTTATATGGGTACTAGGTCTAAACATGGACCGATGTTCACCAAAATCAATAGGCTTCGTCCTTGGGCCGACATAAGTAGGTGCACCAAATTTCATCAAAATATCTTAATATTTGCGACCTGCAGCGTATAAACCATATAATTTTAGTAGAACCCTTATATGGGCACTAGGTCTAAACATGGACCGATGTTCACCAAAATCAATAGGCTTCGTCCTTGGGCCGACATAAGTAGGTGCACCAAATTTCATCAAAATATCTTAATATTTGCGACCTGCAGCATATAAACAATATAATTTTGGTAGGACCCTTATATGGGGACTAGGTCTAAACATGGACCGATGTTTACCAAAATCAATAAGTAGGTGCACCAAGTTTCATCAAAATATCTTAATATTTGCGACCTGTAGAGTGCGCACAAGAATGCATGAACAGACAGACAGACGGACGGACGGACAGACGGACATCGTTAAAACGAAATAAAAAAAATTCTAAGCCGATCGGTATACTATAAGGTGGGTCTAGGACCAATATTTTTTGGTGTTACAAACATCAGCACAAAATTATAATACCCTGACCACATAGTGGTGTAGGGTATAATAATGGAAATTACTGAATCTCAAGTCTGTGACAACGTCGGCAAATACTTATTGCCAAACGTATATTGGTGTTATCATTTTTACACCATACCAGTACATTCAATACCGTCTCCAACGCCTTTACAACACTGTGCCGTTCTTATTTTTCTACATATGTGACGCGCAAAATAGAAAGGGACACTTTTGCTACTCAGTATATATTGACTTTGATGGTTTTCCATAAATATCACGAAATTGTAATCTTAGAATCAATGGAGTTTAGGCCAACCTTCTTACTTAGTACATTTTCCTATATGAGCAATCAACAGTTTATTCAGGTTAATGAAAAACATCGCCGGAGTCTGAAAAGTCCTCAAAATATGTTTGACATACATATTTACCAGGATTTAAATCAGAGTTTATACTTTAACTACAAAAAGTTTTTATTTCAAATTAGGCTTTTTTCAATTTTTGTTTTTAATATTTACGGTTTTTTAATAATAATAGTACCTAAGCTGATTATTTTTTTGTATTCCAGTTATAAATTTTAATTAAAAGCTTTTTATTTTTTAAATTTCCACTATACAGCTACGGACCCCCAGGGGGTTGCGACCACCCATTTGGGTTATACCATATGATAGAGATCGCATTTAAAATTTTCGAATAATTCGAAATAAAATGTTGGCCTTATAATTATTTCCCCAGTGTACATATACGAAGATTGTCTTCTGCAAGTTATTAATAATAGGTTCAAAATTCAATTGGAATTGGTATAGTTTTAAACAAAATATCAAACTCACAAAAAAAACATTTCATATTGCACCTCATCCGTTTATAGAATTAGAAAAAATCTTATATCGATATTTGGCCGAAGTCCGATTTACATACATGCCTTTTAATACTGCCGTAAATTGGGATGCCTGTACATAAATTTAAAACCATGACTTGCAAATAATGTCACTTGAATTTTATTTTTTCAAAAACATCGTTTGCTATTTCGCCGTCTCAAAATTTACAGGACAACATACCAATTTACGCATGTTCACAAAAGGGTGCAATCCGGCACCGGCTGTTAAAACTCATTTGTCATTTTGTAAAATTATTTAGATCACCTATAACAAGAATACTAAAACAAATTAACACTTTTTCCCTTCCAATTATGAAAAAATAATCTCACCCACAAATAATAAAATTATATAAAAAAACTACACAGGAGGAGGTTAGTTAGCAATAATTTCTAAACAAAATGTTATTTCTTTGTCTTGTTTTTAAATGTTCTATTAATAAGTTTTATCATATTCGTTACCAAGTTTTAATATTTTGTTTAATTTATTAAAGGTTCAACCCATAACTGGTTCTAGTGATGCTGAAATTGGTGGTATGTCTAATGGCCAAGCTGCTCATGGTGGTGGAGCTCATCATGATGAAGAGGAAATGTCGGAAATATTTATACATCAAGGCATTCATACTATTGAATATGTTTTGGGATCTGTTTCACATACTGCTTCATATTTGCGCCTTTGGGCTTTATCATTGGCTCATGCACGTAAGTGAATTTATAAAAAAGTTTATCTTAAACATGTTATCCGATATTTAAATTTCTATTATTGTCTTTAACAGAACTTGCTGAAGTTTTGTGGAATATGGTTTTATCGATTGGTTTAAAACAACAAGGCTGGTTTGGCGGTGTTATGTTAACCATTGTATTTGCCTTCTGGGCTATTTTAACTGTTGGCATTTTAGTACTAATGGAAGGATTATCAGCATTCTTACATACACTACGTTTGCATTGGTAAGTAGCTCAAAAATTTGAAAATTATCTTAACTAAAATTTAATAATAACTAAATTTTAATTGTTTTCCTTTTTGTCAATTAGGGTCGAATTCCAAAGTAAATTTTATCAGGGTCAAGGTTATGCATTCCAACCTTTCTCCTTTGATGCCATTATTGAAAATGGTGCTGCTGCAGGACCCAATGAAAATGAGTAAATTTCTACATTTAATTAGAAATAGAAATCAAATTGAGTCTCATCTTTAATCTTTAATGAATTTATTAAAACAAAAAAGTTAATGGTATTTAGTCGTAATAGTTAATAGCACCCCATTTACTTATATCTATATTGATGTGTATCCATTTGTTTACTCAGTATTGTGTAAACTTATTAAATATTTCAATATTATAATAAATATATATTCATTCATTCAATACTGTAATAAGAGAACATTTAAAAATCTGCAACTACAGTTAAGAGAATTTTAAATAGACACCCAAAGAGATTATGAAAAAAAATAAAATATTTCCATACAATTTTAACTATTTAAATAAATGTATTTAATTATTAATATTTAAAATAAAAGTTTAGATTGTGATTCTGTATTTAAATTTGAATAAGATAATAATTGAAATATAACTTAATAAAAAATTTCAAATAAAATATATATACTCTATTAATCATATGAATTTATAAAATATATTAATCATTCTAATTATATTTATTACATGACATAATAAAAATCTAGTAAATGTTGCTTAACAAAATTCAAAAATATATAATAAAATAGATGCTTGGAATAAAAACTTTATTCCATTATAAGCTAAATTTTTTGATGAATTTTTTATTAATATTTAAAATTGTGCATGGGTCTGTTGGAAAACCTAGAACCAGTTCTGAGAACAATCCCACTGATTATGTAAGGCGTATTTAAATATAAGTATTATTTGACTGCTAAATATCAACTCATCCGCTTTTTCGTTTCCCGGAATATTTGCATGGCCTGGTACCCAGCACAATTTCAATGAGTGTTGCTTGATGAGAACCTGTAGCTCTAGGAGACAACGGCTGGCCTTTGATATTATGTTCCTGTTCTCTTGCGCCTTTAAAGCTGATTGAATATTAATGAATATCGTGATATTATTAGAGTAAATGGTCATCATGCATAAGTCTTGCTGCCTCGGCCTTGCACTTTTGGTCAAACGAAATCGGCATCATGTTTCTGCTACGTCAATTTGCACACAATTTTGACAAAAGATCGATTTTTGGTAAAACGATTTCGGCACTGTTTACTGTAAAAACACTGTTTCGGTAGTTGTTTATTATAATATTAAAAATAACTGCTTAAACAACTCTTGCGAGATAACAGTATTTTTCGTTAGTTGTTTTCTTAAATTTCATATTTGTTTTGTATTTTTCGATAGAAAAACCAAAAGTAACTGTCAAACTTTTTTGAGTGTATAAATACCCATCACTAAAATGGCTGGGCAATAAAAACATGAGCATCGCAAATTAACTAATGACAGATGCAGAGCAGTGATGCATTCACGAACACAGTTCAAATAACTAATAGTTATCAAGGTTGGTTACCGTTATCGTTATAATACCGTTTCAAATTGAATACCGTTACCAATACCTCTAAATTTTTTTATAAATACCGTTATCGTTACCGATACCGTTATTGCTATGGGTAGTTACCGGTGTTTATTAAATTGTATAAAAAATTACAATTTTTAACTTTATTTTATAATCTTGATTTTTTATACAAAATATTTATAGATAATAATTTTACTTATTAAAACAACTAGCATCGATATTATAGCTAATAATCAGTATTTTTAACATTCCAAATTAAAAAATAGACTAAACTTTTTTTATTTTGTATATGTTTTAGCGTGATTTATTATACCCGTACGTACCGGTATTGCTGTTTGGATAACGGTATACCGTTACCGAAACAGTCTTAAATACCTTTACCGTTAGCAAAACAAACAAATTTCGATACCGTTACCTATACCCTTACCGTTATTCGTTTCGGTAACCAACCTTGCTAATTATCCCAAAAATAACTGGCGTGCAGTAACTGATAAACTTTTTTGAGTTAAAAAAAAATATCAACTGTTTATTTGCCCCAATAGTATATTCTGAGTTCTTCTTTTTAATTAAAACTACATTTATTTTCAATAAAAATTTATTTTTTTAATTCACCATTAAATCATCCATAAATTCAACAAATTTATTCATATTTTTACCAGGTTCATATAGTTTCCGTCCAACTAAATTAAGATTTTCTAAACAATTTTTCAATTCTTCTACGGTACAACATTCCAAAAATTGTTCTTTTTTCATATGTATAGCCAATTCCTGCTGATGATTGTTCATTAATTGATCATTTATTACCAGTATGCCTGGCTTTCGATGTGTCAATATATCCAAACAGGTGCCAGCTCCTGAATGTCCAATAACAAGATCAGCATTAATGATGTCCAAACGTTTTGGTTCTATTTTAAAATCATACTGTTCCACTTTTATGCCATACTTTTCGGCAATTTCGTGTTCATTAACTTTCAAACCTTTGCCTATTTGCAGGGTGAGATGTTTACATCCTTTGGATTGTAAAATTTTTAACATTTCGTCACTAGTGATAGTTTGAATTAGATCATCAAATTTAGTGCTGCCAACAGTGACATATACTTTTTGAATTAAAACCATTTTAGAAAATGGTAATTTTATCGATGGAATGATCTCGTATTGAAAATAATAATTACTTTCGATTCGTTTAAGTAAAAAAAATGTTATGGAACAGCTGATTAGTATTGGGGTGGCAAGGCAATAACAAATATATAGAGCTGCCATACTTTCGATAACATACAGCAAAAACCGTTAATTTTGAAATTGTTTATGTAATTTTGCGGGAATATAAATAAAACTATGACCTTCGCTTTAACGCATTCAGCCAAACCTACGTACCGATTCCGAATGGACTCACTTCACTTTCAATCATTTAAAAATAACACTGTACACCAAAATCAAATTTTTTCCAAAATAACAAACTTCTGACAACTGATTCTGGCATAGGGAATTAAAAAAAATTTATGTGTATCGGCGTGTTAAAGGTTTACATCTGGCCCTATGTGTTTTGGGGGGTTAAAGTTCCCCCCTTTTGCAAATGTTTATTGTGAAACGGCACACAAAACCATGTGAATCTTCCATTTTAGGTATAGGATGAAGGAACCTTTTTAAAAAGGGACAAAAAAGATCTTAGGTGGAAGAGTGAGAGGGTTAAAATGTTCCACAAAAATATTTGTCATGAAATTCTACTATAAATCTCTGAAAACATCAAAGTTGAAAATTTAACTTCAATGCCAGAAAATGGCCAGAAATAAGTCAATAAACATTTTGACAAAATCAATATGGAAATATCAAGTAATTTCATATTTCTCAAACTGGAACTGAAACACCATGCTCAGTTAACCTCAGTTTAGTTTTGAGATTAACTAAACATCCTATTAAATTAAGTTTAATTGGCATCCAAAAAACTAGGCCCTAATGGTAAGTACATTAACTGCTTATTTTAGGTTTCCAGCGGGTCTTAAATGGATCTAATGGGAGCAGGATTTTAATGATCTTAAAACAAAATGCATTTTTAAAATCGTGAGAAAATTTCCTTTCATTTGAATAACCCTACTTAGGCATACCTTAACCGATAATAGAAAACAAAAGCTGGGTTTTTACGGCAAGCTATCAACGCTGTCTTATGTAATTCCCATATTTGCCATTAGCAAACGTTTAATTTTAACTCTTAAATTGAGTTTACACCTGCATAGAAATCCCGAGATTTCGATATTCACCACTCGGAAAAACAATGAAGGAAAGTATATAGACGTTAAATTTTTAGAGAATGTATTTATTAGAGCTAACTATGTGGGTTTTTTTTCAAACTTGAACATTAATATGATTTCCTTCATTGTTTTTTCAGAATGGTGAATATCGAAATCTCGAGATCTCTAAATTTTTCTATCATGCTCTGGCTTCTTTTTAGTTAGCCTAGTCATTTCTATATACAATTAGTTTCACAAAAATACACAATAAATTCGACACTTAACTGCTACGCTACTCTTGTTAGCTACCACATTTAAATTTTATCAAAGTAGAATGGTTAAAATCAAAGTACGGGCATGCCGACTATATATTACCCTACACCAGTCTGGTTAAAAGCCAACTAATGTTTGGATCCGAAATTCGAATGCGTTAAAATGGGACTTGTGTCAAAATTTTCTATAAAATGATAAAAGAAGGGAAAATCGTAAATATAGCCCATATGGGCTATATCTATAGCCCAGAATCTAGAATCTATAGGCTTGGGACCATGTGAGGCAGCTACCGAATTTAATTTGGTTCGCACTATGGGCACTAGGTCTAAATATGGACCGATTTTAACCAAAATCAATAGGCTTTGTCCTTGGCCGATATAGGTCGGTGTAACAAATTTCATCAAAATATCATAATATTTGCGGGGTACCCTTATATGGGCAGTAGGCCTAAACATGGATCGATTTTAACCAAAATTAATAAGCTACGTCCTTGTGCCGACATAGGTCGGTGTACCAAATTTCATGAAAATATCTTAATATTTGCGACCTGTAGAGTGCGCACAAGAATGCATGGACAGACTGACGGACGGACTGACATCGTTAAATCGAAATAAAAAATTATTATGAGTCGATCGGTATACTATAAGGTGGGTCTAGGTCAGAGATACAAGCCAGCCGACTTCAGCCGGTAAGCCGCCGCCAGCCGACACCTTTGCCAAGCCGATTCAGCCGCCGACAATAATCGGCTAAGCCAATTTTCGGCTAAAGCCGGTAGAAAAATGCAAAAATATTTTTTTTTTTTTTTTAATATATAAAATTTGATTAAATATACATAATTATTTGAAAAGTTGAATTTTCTTGTTTTTAGATATCGTTGATTTTTAAAATATTTTGCATCAAACTGGCGGTAGCACAACAAGGCGGTTTTGTTGATACTACAATTCTACAGGTTTCCACATTATAAGGACTGCGTTTGAAAAAAATTTCCATCACTTATTCAAAAAAACTGATGAAACAGTTATGCAATTTTAAAAATAAAAGCTATTTTATAACCGTAATTTTTAAGATTATTATAAAACTACTACCTGTTGTAATATATAAACTACTTATCAACAAAATACCTTTTATAATTGTAATTTTATATAATAGTAGTTTTTGAAAAGGAAATCGTTTATGAAAAATTGTAAAATAAAATATGTTAAGTTCTGTCTATAAAAACTTGAAGTGTGCGTGTCTTTATTTTGGGATCCAATAGGTTATGGGCCCAGTCCGCGATTAATTTAAATCGTTTTATCGTGGTATTGCATAAGTGATTAAATAGAAACGAAAAATGGAACAAAAGTGCGCGTTTCCGTTGTTAAATTCCACAAACTATTTTACGTGGAAATTCAAAATGCAGATGCATTTAATTCAAATTGATCTATGGGATGTTGTTGAAAAAGCACATCCAAACCCTATTACACCAGAATTTATTAGAAAAGATCAAAAAGCAAGAGCAACAATAGCAATGTGTGTGGATAATTCGCAAGTGCATTTGATTCGATTGGCAAATTCAGCGAAATCAATGTGGTTAAAGCTGCAAATGATGTACGAAAGGAAAACTATGACATCCAAGCTACATTTGTTAAGAAAGCTGTATGATAAGAGAATGATTGAAGGAGAAAACATGCAAGATCACATCAACAATTTGAATCTTTTAAGATCGCAATTACTAGATAGAGGTGAAGACATAAAAGATAACTCAATGGTGGCCATTATGCTTAATAGTTTGCCCAAATCTTATGGAGCGCTAGTAACATCCATTGAAGGCCAACCTGAAGACACCATTAAATTGGAATATGTTCAAGAAAAACTTTTAGACGAAGCCGAACGTAGAGGTGATGGTGGTTGTGATATAAATATAAATGAAAATGAAGCTTTGAAGGGTCAACAAGGAAAATTCAAAAACCGTAAGCAAATAAAATGCTTCCATTGTAACAAAATGGGGCATATGAAAAAAAGACTGCTATAAATGGAAGAAATTAATTAGTGATTCAAGTCATGTAGCTTCAAGTCAAATTTGTTTAAATGTTTCTGATGTCAAAAGGGGATGGGTAATCGATTCAGGAGCATCCATACATATGACAAACAATTACGATTTTTTCAAGAAATTTAAAGAATCATAGCAAAGTTTTCATAGCTGACGGGAAACCATTTGATGCTGTTGGTATGGTAGAAGGTGTTGTTTTTGGTAAATATAATGAAATTTTATTACGTAATGTGCTATACGTGCCGAAACTTAATGGAAGTCTGATGTCAGTAAAATCAATGACTGCGAAAGGCTGTTCAATATCTTTTGAGGGCGATAAATGCTATATCAAGAAAGAAGATAAATTGTTGGCTGATGGTATTTTAAAAGATAATTTATATGTGTTGAATGAAATAAATAAAAATGAATTGTATATGGCCGATTATTCGTTAGAATGTATTCATTTATGGCATCGGCGCTTAGGTCATCGCAATTTAGGTGACATTAAAAAGCTAACAAATTTTGTTGAAACTATATCATTTCAAGATTGTAAAGATACAAATTTTTGTGACATATATGCTAAATCAAAGATGACAAGGTTACCATTTCCTAAAGAAAGTAGTAGTAAATCTTCACAGGTACTTGAACTTGTACATTCAGACGTTTGTGGACCATTTCAAGTAAATTCACAGACCGGAAAAAGGTACATTTTAACATTCATTGATGATTTTTCACGATATACTAAAATATATGTCATGTCAAAGAAAAGTGAAGTTATTTTTAAATTTAAAGAATATTTAAATGAAGTTCAGAATTTTACTGGAAATAAATTAAAAATTCTTCGCTGTGATAACGGCGGCGAATTCGTAAATTCTAAAATGAAAACATTTTTGAAAAATCATGGTATTATTTTACAAACCACAGTACCTTATTGCCCGGAACAAAACGGTGTAGCGGAACGTAAAAACAGAACATTGGTAGAAATGATTAGAGCCATGTTAATTGAAGCGAATTTACCTAAAAATTTGTGGGCTGAATGTGCTATGGCCGCAAATTACATCCAAAATCGTTTGCCTTCTAAATCTATTTCAAAGACTCCATATGAAATCTGGTATAAACAAAAACCAAATTTAAATAACATAAGGGTGTATGGTAGTAAGGCATTTGTTCAAGTTCCTAAATGTAGACGTCGTAAACTTGATAACGTGTCTGTGGAAGGAATTTTGGTTGGTTATGCTGAAAATTCCAAAGGTTATAGGATTTTGAAGAAAGGAAGTAATAAAATTATAATCAGTCGAGATGTACGTTTTCAAGAGGATTTTGAACATAAAATTGTAGTCAGCCAAGATGAACGTTTTCAAGATGATTTTGTACAATCAAATAAAGATATTGAACAGCAGAAAGATGATACAGTTTTGATTGATTTTCCCAAACGAAATGAAAATGAAGAGGTGCCTGCGGTCAGTGAAAAAGAAGTTGATGTGATCAGCAATGATGCGTCCGATTTTGAATCTGCTGATGAAGATGTCATGGAAGATAATCAAGACTTAGCATCTGGCAATGCAGGGTTGCAAGAAGAATTAGAAAATGTAAATTGTATTCGACGCTCAGAACGTTTTCGAAATAAACCTCAAATAAATTATAAACAAACAGCTAAAAGTGCTTTTACCAATCATGGTGTCGTTCCTGATACTTGGGAAGATATGATAAAATTAAGGAACAACCAAAAGGTTTCATTGAAAAGGGAAAGGAACAGCTTGTTTGTAAATTACAAAAGTCACTCTATGGACTTAAGCAGGCAGCTAAGTCGTGGTATGATGAATTAAATAAAGTTTTATTAAATATTGGTTTTGAATCTAGCAAGGCAGACACTTGCTTATACAAGAAATTAATAAGTAATGAAGTTGTTTATCTACTGGTTTATGTAGATGATTTATTAATATGTGCCAACAACGAATCAATGATAAAAGATGTATATAAACATTTAAAGAAACATTTCGAAATGAAAGATTTAGGAAATGTATCATCATATTTGGGTATTCAAATAATACGAAATCCTAACGGAGATTTTCTTCTTTATCAAGAATATAAAATAAGGAAACTAATCAATGAAGTTAAATTGGAAGATGCAAAGGTTAGTTTAATTCCGATGGATCCGGAGTTTATCAAGATAAATCACAATGATAATTTGTTACCAACTAACGTTCAGTACAGATCAGTAATTGGTATGCTACTTCATCTTTCCATTACTTCTAGGCCTGACATTGCTTCAGCTGTATCAATATTGTGTCGTAAAGTTGAAAAACCACGAAAATGTGACTGGGATGCAGCAAAGAAAGTAGTTCGCTATCTTAAAGCAACAATAAACAACAAGTTAATTATAAAAGCAGAATCAGATTTAAAATTAAAATGTTTTACTGATGCTAACTGGGCTGGTGATCATGGTGATAGAAAATCAACAAGCGGTTTTATATTTCTAATGGGTTGCAACGTAATTTCCTGGTCTTCAAGGAAGCAATCTACAATTGCATTGTCGTCAACTGAAGCCGAATTTATAGCAGCTTCTTATGCAGCACAAGAGTTATTATGGGTGAAACAACTGATTGAAGATATGTCTATTCCTGTTTGTACTCCAGTTCCAATGTATGAAGATAATCAAAGTTGTATAAAGATAGTCGAATCTTCTAAATTCAGTGCCAGAACAAAACACATTGACGTAAAATATCACCATATCAAGAGTCTTTATGAAAATGGAATTATAAAGTTATTGTATTGTTCTTCTGATGAACAATTAGCTGATTTTTTAACAAAATCTTTACCATTGCCAAAATTTAAAATTTTAATTAAAGATATATTTTGTTGAGAGGGGGTGTTGTAATATATAAACTACTTATCAACAAAATACCTTTTATAATTGTAATTTTATATAATAGTAGTTTTTGAAAAGGAAATCGTTTATGAAAAATTGTAAAATAAAATATGTTAAGTTCTGTCTATAAAAACTTGAAGTGTGCGTGTCTTTATTTTGGGATCCAATACTACCTCCGTTCCGAAATGAGGTTAACATTTCTATATTTTTGTTGAGATTATGGAGGTTTTTTAAAAAAACTATTTTTTTTTTTGGATAGTTGTTAGGACATATTCTGAATTTATAGATAGCTTTCAAATTTTTTTTTTTTAATTTATTTTTAATTCGATATCAAAGTTGAAAATTAGAATTAAAATAATTCATTGATTTTGTGTGAAAAAATTAACAGAATTCAGATAAATTAGAAAACATATTTTTGACATTACAAACATGTTTAGAATCTATAATGATTAACTAAGATGGTAATAATTACAAAATTTGCCGAGATGGCCTTTTACTGGTTTCTATTAAATGCAGCGAAGAGACATTAGCAACAGCTCGTCAAAATATTGTTCATTAATTTTATTACAACACAATATTATTTTTTCTACCACAATAGTGGCACATGAACTGTTATTTTAATTTATTTTCTTTTATTTGAATAAAAACACTTTGCTTAGTAAAATGTTACCAAAAAAAAAAAATTAATAGAAATGTTAACTTTTTTTCGGAACAGAGGTAGTATATACAAATTTTTATTATTTTTATTTTACAAAATTTTTTTAATTTTTCTGATGCCTTTCCATCAACGTTTTTATGGTATTATTAAATACCTTTCGAGCTGCTAAATACCACTTTCCTAGGAAATCTTTGACATCGTTGGCGACTTTTTTTGTTACCTTAGTTTCTTTTTTAACGAAGCCCAGAATTAACGAATTAACTCTTCAAAGCTCTGTTAATTAATTCGTAACAAAATAAATCGAACGAAAACAAATATGAATTAATTCCATTCAATATATAGCCTTTTGTGAATTAATTCATTGAATTTTAAATTCAGAATTCAAAAACTGAATTAAAGAATTAGTTTTACAAAGCTCTGGGTGAGGTAAAGCTAGGAATATTCGTATTTCATTTTCATTTTGGTCTACTTCTCTTAGTTAAGTAGATATGTACCATTTTAAAAAACCGGGAGGGAAAGAAATAGGGATATCTTTAAAACATCGGATATACTGATGGGGCCATCTAATAGGTGATGGCAGAGAGTTGAAAATCGTATATTTTAACAATAAATTGTGTAAAATTTAACAAATGTATGTATAATTTTATAGACATTGTGAAATATAAACTTAATTTTTATAAATTCGGAAAACTACACTTAAAATAATAAGTCTGTTGGCTGAACCGAAAAATTTGTTACTTTAACAAAATTTATTCCTGTTTTTGGCTTAAAATAAAATTTGTTGATTTTAACACTTTTTTTGTTAAATTTAACAAATCAATTTAAGTAAAAAAATTGTAAAACTTTCGTTTTATCTGCAATTATACTGAGTCGTAGAATTTATTCAAATTTAGGGTCTCGGTACTCTCCACGGGGCTAATCCATATCATGTGAGGGCATATAAGGGCACTCCAATGGAGCAAACATTTTGTCCGCTTTGCATCATCTCGCTTAGTTTTCGAGATATGGGCCATTTTATGAAGTGGAAAATTTTTATTTAAAATTTCCGAGGGCCAAGGCCCCACCAAAGTCCATTTTTTGATAGAGGTAGCCCCTTTCTCTGGGGTATTACATGGTTAGAGGTAGTCGAAATTTTCATAAATTTTGCTCTATCTCTCTTAGTTTTCGAAATATGGGCCATTTTAAAAAAATTTGGGCGGAAAGAAATGGCGCCATCTTTAAAACTTCGGATACATTGGTGGCGTCATCTAACGGGTAATAATAGTAACATGAAAATATTATATTTTAACAATAAATTTTATAAAATTTAACGAATTAGTTTTAAATAATTTTGAAGGTTAACACTCAAAATTAAAGTACTGCGTATTTTTAGTATAGTGTTAAATGAAAATTACTAAAATCTTTGCTTTGCCGCCGACCATTTTAGCCATTAGCCGCCGCCAGCCGACAGAATGGACCGGCTTGTATCTCTGGTCTAGGTACAATATTTTTTGGTGTTACAGTAGACGCTCGCAAATTAGAGCTTTCAGTAATTCGAACGTCCAGAAATTAGAATCAATGTTTGCAATACATTAAACGCTCTGAAATTCGAATTTAAAATTCTAATTTCTGAGCGTTTTTTTTTTTGGTTATTTGAATACACAGGGAATCCCCAATTTATTTTTATTCTGTTTGAATAAAGTAAAACTAAAAAGGGGAATCACCAAATTATATATGTTTTTCCCTATTTGTTTTTTTTTGTCGCATTTATGTACATTTTTGGCTAGTTTATTTGTGAAATTTGATACGCGTGTACATATTATTTGGCAGTTTCTATTAAATAGTGAAAGTGTATCATTTAAAATGTTAAATAAACGTAAAAAAAACACTTTATCATTGGAAACGAAACGAAAAAAAACGTCCAGAAATTATAATAATTCAGAAATTGCGAGCGTCTACTGTACAAACATTAGCACAAACTTATTATACCCTCCCACGTAGTGGTGTAGGGTATAAAAATTTTGCGAAAAAAAAATAAATTTCTGATCGCCCGCTCTCAAAATGTGCCATTGTGAGCCGGTAAGAAATGGTTGAAGTTATTCCAAAATATTTTGAAAACACCCCACTGTGCAGTGTGTTATTCGTCACATTTCCTTTTACATACTTCAAATATCACCCAAAAGAAACCTTAACATTTGGGCATGTTGCAATTCTTAGTATGAAAGTCCAAAAAACTCAAATGGATATTTTCACAACAGATAAATGTTGTGTTATGTTCGTTCGTTTGGTTGACTGGCTGAGACTGATACAATGTGTGTGGCCTAACCATAGACACAAAACGTCTGGAGCTTAATAAAAAATTTTATAAAATTTTAAATGTAAAATTTTCAGTTGCTTGCCGGCCTCTGAGTTAAACACATCGTTCTTCTTTCATAGTTGATGCTCTGAAAATAATAGCAATAGTACTGTCGCTTTTACTATTCAAATTGTTGTGTGTATTTGAAAAAAAAATATATATTAAAAAAAAAACAATCAAGTGATAAAACGATTTTCACACGCGAGTCCAAAACTACCTTTTCAGTTTCAATCGTGAATAAAATAATAGTTTAGGAATAGATTACCTATATAAATTTGCTAGAATTTATCTTTTCCATCAGTTAGAACAAAATAGATGGATATTTAAATAGATTCTTCAGATAGATATTTGAATGATGGTGTGCCACAAAATCTGCGTCGGCTGCTGCTAGTTATTTGTTTACATTTTTTTTTATTTGTTTGCTGTTTTGATTCAATTACCATCTAACTACTTGCTGTGCGAACGGTTGGTTGTCCATTGTCGGTTGGTGTGTTCGGTCAGTTCGGCTGATAGTCGTACATTCGGTCGTTGGGTCAGCCAGCGGTAATCATATCATATAAACGTAATAAGATTTAATGTTTGCAAAGTGTTGATGACTTTTTGATTTCTGTGAGTTAGTGAATGTGTGCTGTTCGATTTTTTTTAGCATCATCTTCTTTCAACGCCAAATAAACAACGGCAGCAAAAAAAAAAAAAAAAACGTGGCGTAAAACAGTAAAGGAAGTGCAGAAACATCAAATATTATCAAGTCTAAAGGCGCCTAAATTAGGTATGTTAATGTCAGAGATTAAAAACAATGTATTCCAGCAAAAGGTTATTGTTTTGAAATTAAATTAAAAGAATTGATGCAATTTGTAGCTTAAGCAAATTATTTAAATTAGATATTTTATTTGGTGCCACTAAATTAATAGAATTTATATATATATTAAACAAGTATATTTTTTTATTTATATTATTTAGGCCCTATTATTAAATCGTCACTGCGCCTAAGAAATTAGCTATTTGTTTTTAAAATTTATTTCTGCCTTTATTTTATGCCTTAGCTATGATTTTTGGAATAATTATTTTATTAGTGGAAAGTTTGGAGTCTTGTTCATAAAAAAACATAAAAACATAATTTCCAATAAATGCCGGCAAAGACTAAAACAACGATGTTTTGTGGGTCTCTTCTTAAAAACTTTTTTCTACAAATATGTAGCTAATTTATTAGGCGCAGATACTAAATGTTCAGTTAGCTACTGTCGGCTAAATTTTAACTGGACATTCAGTATTTTCTTTATAATTTTGATTTACATTTTTTAATTTAGAAGATATAAGCGTTCTCTTTACATTTTTTGTCAAAGACATACCAAAGAGCTTATAAAATAAAGAATGCATACTCTTCCATCAGTTAGTGAGAAAAAATATATAAAATTTGGCTGCAAATAATAATTGTTAATAATAAAATGATATATTTAACGTTGCTACTGATAGATTTTCTCATATTTATTATAATGTAAGCATAAAATTTATCAATTCATCTTTGCTTTTCCTTAAAACTAGCCCGTTTCATGTTTGCAGGCACAAGCTGTTAACATAGGGTGAGAGAATTATATAGACATTGGAAGTACTACTTTACGTATGAGTGATATGGAGTTAGAAAATACAAAATATTTATCATACGCACCAGTGCACGAAATGCTTTCTATGGTAAAGTAGGTATACCAGTGCGTGTGATAAATATGAATGATAAACTGTTACGCGCTCTCGCAGTGGTTCTATCTGACATTTCAAGAAGTTAAATGGCAGTTAACGGGTTTAGTTTTTTTACAACATTTTTTCATAGTATGCATATTTATTAAAACAATTGTTAATATTTACTAAAATTTTACCATAAAACTTAACCTATCACCTTCAAATAAAAAAATCTCGAAATGTCGGCCATATCCAGTTAACAGAGCTAGAGAAGCATGTACACTAGACCGTACCTCAAAAAAAAAGTTCGCCGTACACCGTTCAATCTAAACAATTTTTGCAAGGTTTCAAAAAATTTTTTTTTATTTTTGATTTTTTTTTTTACTTAACGTAGGGGTCGCCATTTCACATTTTTCGTTATATCTTTGGCATTTACAGTTGGATCTGAAAGTATGACACAGCGATGTTTTTCTCTCTAGGAACCAATGTTTTGCTCTAAGGACCATTGACCTCAAGTATCCCGTTCTAGTATTTACCCAGCAGATCTCAGTTGCTACCACCCTAAACTTTTGCTAGCAGAATTTTTTTTATTTTTTTAGTTGCCGAACGTAGGGATCACCTTTTTAGATTTTTTTTTTCAATGGATTTTTCTTTTATAGCAAAACACTGGTCTCCTCGAGGCAAAAAATTTATATATCACACTTTAAATCCCGAAGCTATAACGAAAAATGTAAAATAGCAACCCGTACGTTCGGCAAAAAAAAATGTTTTTTGAAACTGCCTTTCAGAAATACTTCATATTAGAGGGTGTACGGCGCACTTTTTTTTTGCCAGTAAAGTGGTACGGTCTGATGTACACTAGGGTTATGACTCATTTTTAACAAAAATTTTACCTATCAACACGTGATCGGCCATACTAAATTAATAATAAAAATCATGTTTGCGGGTCATTTTGGCAAAAAAACATTCCGCACCAAATGCAATTTCTAAAAATAATTTTTGCTCGGGGATTTTGATTAATTTAGATAACGAATTATTACAAGAATTGTTGTAAACGACAAAAAATGTATCCAAAAAGGTTTCGTAATTTTTACCGTAAATAGCATTTAATACGCATCGTTTGAGTCTCATTTGTTTAAAACTTCGGAGAAATATTTTAATTAAAATAAAAAAGTATAGACCAAATTTCAACCCTTTTGGTGCGGGAACTTTTTTGACAGTAGCGAAAAAGTAAGATTGCTTTTCTTAATATTTTTTATGGCCTTTTTGGCTAGGGCATGTAAAATTTGATTTTTGCAAAAAAAAATAAAATCAAAAAGTCATAACCCCAATGTACACGCTTGAGATTCTATGCTCGTTGATTTATCACTGATGTCTGGAATATTCACTGATTATTCGGCATTCGGCAAGTTTTTAGAATTCGAATGTTATTTTGCTGAATTATATATTTGCATTAAGATTAGAAAACACCAACAAATTTTGAAAGAAACCAGAGATTGTTTATTTATAGTGACTTATGGCTAGAAGAAAAATTAGGGTCTTAAAGTTATTTTCTTTAAAAAAATTACGAATTAATACGGAAAATATTTACTTTCATAACCGAATTTCCGAAGAAAATTTTCCATTTTCTCCCCTCCACTTTCTTTTCGAAAATGGGATTAAACCGTAGGTCCCTTCATGTGTTCGAAAATTGCCTAACACATTATTAAAGGTTAATGCAACCAAAATCCGGGCACTATTTTTTCTAAATAAAAAAAAATCACCAAAATCAAATATATGTGTAGAAATATACTATAAACCGAACGATATCGTTTCGAATTAGATGATAAGTTTGTCCCGAGAATGGTATTGTTTTTTCATTAAATAACGATATAACGAAACAATATTTTCACCATGAAAATATGATATAATTAACGATATCGAAATAAACAAAAATATATGATACAAGTATCTTTAACGTTTAAATTAGAATAAACAAATATGATTTTTTCAGAAACTTTATCGTTATTTTAAAAATTATCATTACGATTTCATATTTTTGTATCATAAACGGTAGCAAAAATGTAAAGAAATATATATTCGTTAACGATACTGTAACTATCATTTTATGGTTTATTGGGTATGACCTTAGAAATTACCTAAAATCTCGTTAAAGCTTTTTGGCGTCATAACTCCTAAATTTGAAGTTTTTTGTAAAAAAGCTATATAAATGTTTTTATGCAGAATAAGAAGGCAAACATTTCCTTCATAATAATTTTCTACCTTAGTATGACTTATAGTCATAGACAAAGTAAGCATTTGTGTAAGGACTTTTAGTTTGTACGACCTTCGTTAAAATTTGGACGGAGATAATTATGATCGGTTTTCATTATTATCTAGATTAAGATATATAGTTTATATAAACCAATTATATTTGGAATATATATCGGTTTTCCATGACATATAAAACAAAATCTGACTTTGAAGTATCGATTTATTATATGTTGTACTAGAGTGGTCCAAAAAAATATGAAAGTTGGAATTCGCGGTCTCCAAAATGTCTCTCCGCCTATAGTCGCAGAAAAATTTATCTCTTAATAATTTGTCCCGGAGTAGTTTTTTTTAATAACTGTCATAATAGGTGTTTTTTACTTTTCCTAGAAAAACAACTGCACTCTTATAAACAACAACTTCTGATTACTACACGAATAACTGTCATGTAGTAAAGCTTTTATGAGTTTGTTTTTCATTATGGGAACAGCCAGGGCACACATGGGCTTCAAAACATTTTACGAACTACACGCGAGAGAAAATTGCTAGAAATAGAGCAAAAAGCAACCCTAAATAGCTGAAATCATTCACAATAGAGCTATTTAGAAGTGTTTTTGTTCTGTCTCTAGAACTTTTCTTGCGGGAGACTTCAAAAACATATTTTATTGTTTGCTTCATTCACATTTTTATTATGTATCACACAACATTTAATATGAGATTTGTATGCTTTAATTTGCAGTATGCAAGCACTTTCTAAAGAAAACTGATGAAGGAGACCTGGAAGATCCCCGAAACGATCGTCTTTTCATTCCTGAAAGTGTAGAGGTTTTTGAAAGCAAAAACTGTGTGAAGTACTTGTCAGGAGAATATCCTGCTGAAGAAAAATAGCAGTTTTTGGCAAAAAAGGAAATTGGCCTCGAACTAGAATTAATAAATTTCTAATTTATTATATCGTTGGCTTAGTCGGCAAACCTGTCAAGTCCAATTTTTATGCAAATTGAGTGTTTGATGTAGTATGCTAGTGAAACTCAAAACACATCATTTACAAAGAACAAATGCCGTTATGTTGTTTTTTCTTGTTATTATGCAGTGGTAAGCAATTCTGCCAAGTCAAAAAAAAAACAAAACATTGAAAACCACATGCTAAGTCCAGCTGAAAACAACACACATTTTGTTTCAACAAATTTCTTCAATTCAATTAAATTCGACTTTTGTTTATTTAATAAGACAAAACATTATTAAAGATTAACTAAATAATTATTTCGTTATTTTAACTTTTAAGGTACCCACTGTACAATTGGAGTCCGAAAAGACTCATAAAAGAGCCCTTAGACCTTCTGAAATCATAGATATATGAGGGTGTTTTTCTTCACCGATGAAGCCTCTTTTGAGCGCACTTTTGACTCATAAAAGACTCCAAATTATGAGCATTGCTTTAAAATTTTTAATTTTCTGAGCCATTTATGAGTCATTTATGACTAATTTTTGAGTCATTTATGAGTATTGAAAAAATTTTTAAAAAATTTTAAATACACTCATAAATAAGAGTCTATTATGTTTCATTTATGACTCTAAGATTTGAACACTCTGAAAATGCTCGTATGTTAGAGTCTTTTATGAGTCATAATTTCTGAGTGCTTAGAAAAATGTTGGCTGGGTAACTATTACTTATAAATTTATTCAGGAAAAACATTGTTAACTTATAAATTTTATTAGGCGATTGTCATGGATTCTGCTGACATAAATAAAAATAAAAGAAAATCTGCTAAGTCCACATTTAAAGTAGAAAATTATAAAGAGCAAACGTGCTAAGTCCAAAAAGAGCCTATAAGTCTGCAAACTTTTATTTTGGAATTCTATGATTTTTTGTGGTTAAACAAGATGAACTTATGAAGAAAACTGCGTGTACCGATTTAAAAAAAGTTAACCCAAAAAAAGTTAGACAGTTTTTTGTCTCTCCTGAAAAATTAAAAAAAACGGACTTGACATATTTACCGACTAAGCCAACGATATACAAATTCTTATTATCTTTTTATTTTACTAGCACCCGTGCGTCTCAAAATGGAAGGATCCTTTAAGAACGCACTTTTTTAGCTGTTTTAAAGATTGCTTTTGCCATGTTTGCCATGATTTTCACTCTTTCTTTAAACAGACAAACGTTCATTGAAATTTTTATCACATTTTCTACCGTTTAACGGCATAATGTTGTTATTATTATTATTTTTTTTTTGCTATCAATCGTATTGAAAGGTTTTAATTTTATTCGTGCAAAATAATTTAACCTTGATTTTGTAAGCAAGGTTAAATGAAAGCAGCGCTGTAATTTAATGTATTCTCTAACTGATTACTTTATAAGCAGTAGAAAAGGTATGATTTATTCTATTGATTCTTTAATGATTATTACAAGATCATTAATTTAATGATTGTCTTTTTTGAGAATTCAACAAGAAAATATTATTCATTTGTTTGTCCAATAGTGTATTAGGTACATACTTGGGACTAGTTAATTGAATGGACCAATTAATTGATAATTTCATTGGCATTACAATTGACCAATGCCAATGAAATTTTTTGGCATTACAATTACAGTTGATCAATTCCAATGAAATTTTTGATAAAAGACCAAATTAAGAAAAAAAATGAAAAATTCGTGTATATCTTGTCTTATATTCGCTATTTCGTCAAGTTTACATTACTTGAGGCTGATCCATCTAGACTAACCAGTGTTAAAAGAAGAGTAAACGGCAGTATACTTGATACAACTTGATAAAATAGCTAATACTTATAATGTTCATAGCTCTGAAATTTTACATTCTTGTCTTAATTTATTTTTTTATAAAACAATTTTTTTGTATACAATGATTTTTTCTGTAATTATATGTACATTTCATTACCATTGGGTGTACATTTCATTAACATTGTTTTAATCAATGCCAATTGAAAAAAATTTCATTGGCATTGAATGGTAATGAAATTTTTTGGCATTGGCCTTGAGATCAAGTAATGCCAATTAAATTTCAATGCCAATGAAAAATTCCCAAGTATGATTAAGTAGCACTTTTGCACTCACGGCACTTGATATAGTTAAAATCATAGTACTAACGGTGGGGCAAAGGTTTAAAAGGCTTAATTCTTTCATTCACTTTTTAAAAATTAATGAAATTTGGGTTAAATTTCATTCCCTAATAGCATTCGTATGGAATTAATTCGATAGCTTAATTCCCTATAGCTTAAAATTATATGAATTCATTCTATTTTGATTGAATTCTAACTGAATGAAACCCAATTTACCTGAATTCATTTAATAAAAAAGTGAATGAAAAATTATTTGTTTTCATTCACTTAATCAAATGAAAAATTTTAATTTGTATGTAATTGCTGAAATATTAGCATAATACAATGAAAAACGTTTAAAATTCATCTAACAGAAATAAATAGTATCGTATGCTTTGTTACAGCTTGTATGCTTGTATGTTTTGATTATATGTTAGTTTCAAACTACACTGCACTAAGTGAATGGTAATAAAATTTCTTCATTCAATTAGTAAAATGGTGAATGAACATGCGATTTGAATGATTCAAGTTAGGAATTCATTCAATTCATATTAAAGCTTTGGGAATGAAGCTTATGAATGAATTCTTTACGAATGGTTTAAGGGAATGGTACATGAATCTTTTTAAAATCTGAATTTAATTTTTAGTGAATTAAGCTTAAATTGAATTAAGTTTTTCGAAGCTCTGCGGTGGGGTTAACTTTAACTTAACTATTAAGCGGCGAATACATTAAGGAACATTCAGTTGTGAACAAAAAATATCAATAAATTTTGTAAACACGAATTGCACGAATGTCAACACGAACATTAACATACACAAATCAACATTCGTAAAAAAATGGCAATTTTTTCAGGAATGTTCCTTAGTGTATTCCCCGCTTTAAACAAAAGAAAATGTCAAATAATTGTATACAAAATAACAACAAATTTTTGGATTAAATATAAGTTAACCCATCAGTGTGAGACCCACCGCAACTATTTACAAAAGCCCAGAGTTGGTCAACATATATGTATTTACTGCTTAAAATGACAAAAAGTGTGTTTCTTTCGAAAATTCATTCTTAATCTATTTTAGAACCCACTTAATAAATAGATCAATTTAGGAATCACAATTCTTGGCCTACATAGATATGATCAGATTTCACGACTAACTAAATGTAGGTAAATACAGGCTGACCAAAAGAAGGAACAGGCTGACAAAAGAAATTTGTCATATTTGATTTTAAAATCGAATAAAGTAACAATAATTGTAACAATCTACAGATCAACTAAAAATCTGAGATGAAAAAAAGAATATAATTCATTTTTTAATTTTTAAATCTCGAATCTCCAGACCATATCTAATCAAAAGGTGGTCATTGCGCTTTTCATTTCCAAATCAGTTTGGATACCTATGCTTTTTTTAAAAGGACGCCAAATATAATAGCCGTTTTTTCTAATCACTTGGATTTAATAAATCCAAAAAGTAATTCTAAAAGTGCTCAACAGATGGGGTTAGATTCTCCCTATTTTAAAAAGAATTTTCTGTCCGACACTTCTTTCACCCTAATTTTTAATACCGAATTCGATGATGAAGGATTTTACTTTAACTTAACTTTTAAGTTTTAATTATATTTTATATAAAACAGCGATAGACAGTCTGCCTTTTCAGTTTTATCACTTCAATTTATATTTTTAAACAATTGAAAAATTCCATAGCAATATTTAATATTTACTAATTGGATTTAATTAAATTACTTACAGTAGAGTGAAAAATTGCCATTCCTATTTCAGCTATTTCTCCATGTCCAAGAAGGAAAATATGTATTCGGTGAGGTGTAGTTTTTTTTCTAAACATGTTTCATATACAAAATTTAATAAAAACCTTTTATTTGTTAGTTTTTCAATTTTTTTGTTTCTCTTTTAATTTTCATTCGTATTTTTTTCTGACATTAAATTAATAGGCTGTTTCATATATTTGTGCTTTTATAGTGGATTTATTAAATCCAAAAAAAGCTGGATTTAGATTTGTATGAAAAATTCTAAATCCAGGTAATTAAAAAAAAAACACTAAATGTTTTGATATAGATTTTTTTTTTGTATCTCAAACACTAAAAGATTTTCAAAAAAAGTAATTGCGTGTTTGAAATACTCGTACCCGACGTATTTAAACACAATTTAAAACTTGTTCAATTACAATTTTTTTTGATATATTTATATAAAATGGTAAAATTGCTGAAAAAAGTACTTTTTCTCATTTTGAATCGCGATTGTCGTTTAAAAGCTTATAGAAATATTTCAAAAACAGATTCGGAATCAGCATATTGTGATCTACAGTTATTAAATGTCACTCAACTCGTAAGTTCTTATTTTGTTTTATTAGTAGAGAAGACAAAAAATGCAAAATCCAATGTATTTAAAGCAAAAAATCTTAAAACTTGTAAAAACAACCCTTTTTTAAAATAAGTTCAAAGTTAAGAGAAAGAAAAAAAAAATCAAAAATATCAAATTTGTCTTCTCTGATTACACTGTACAACAAAATCAATTTTTTTTCCAAAATAACAAGGTTCTGACAACTGATTCTGACAGAGGCGACCAGAAAAAAATATACATGTATACGGATCAAAAAATTTATCTCGTGACTTTTTTTCCAGATTCAAAAATATAAAATTTTGTTCAAAAATTCATCATTTTCGACCAATGCTGGGCGTAGGGTGCATGTTCAAAAATTTTCTAAATTGCCCTACTAAGCATTTTCCATGCTTATTCTTTTAAAATATGTTCAAAAATATTAAAAAACTTTTTTAAAACTTGGAGATAAAAGTGAAGTAATCCCCCTTTTGCACAAAAAATTCTATTTTTACGGCACACTCAAAAGTTTTCATTTTAAAAATCTATCGCTGCTAAACGGATTAAGATAACTGAATAAAGTTTCAAAGGGCAGCGACTTTCATGCAAATGCATGTTTGTAGTCGTTAATCCAAATTTGATTTTGACCAAATACTTTTCCGAATCAAAGACTTTGCAACAAAATGGCATCCATTTGTTGTTGCATATTTTTGCATATTTTGTTACAAATGCATATTTTTTCATATTTTGCATTTAAGTCATTTTTTTTTGCATATTTTATGATTTTTACTGCATATTTTTCATTAAATTGCATATATTTTCATATTTTTTTAAAAACTAAAAATAGGATTTAATGAAAAATAAAGAAAAAGAAGAATTTGCAAACTTTAAAGCAATACTTAACTAGAAGAAAAACATCAAGTTGTCGTCCACTTTAGACATTTATATTGGATTTAATTTTTAACCAAACGCTCTCGAGTAATAAATATGATTTTTAAAAATTGATAAATTTAAAGTTAATTTTTTGGTTTTTAGTGCATATTTCCAATTAAGTGCATATTTTACATTTTTACTGCATATTTCAAGCGCATATTTTAAAATTTTAAGTGCAGGAAAGTCGCTGAGCTGGCAATGACACAACAAATTTTCAAACATTTTTTTTCCGATAATGAAAAACTTATTGGCAAAAAAGTCTAGTGTCCAGTGTTAGTGACAATAAGTATTAAAAAATATACTTATTAATATGATATTAATATGAGATTAGGCAGCTTAAACAAAACAGATGTCTCTTAGGGCTGGTATCTTATCTCCAATGCTTAGTTTACTTTAATCATTGATTTAGAAATCATTGATTAGCCCTTAAACTTACTTAAAATAATATCGGTAACTTACAAAAATTTAATCAACGATTTGTTAATTTTAGATATTTTCATTTGACAATACGAATAAGAAATAAAAGAAAATAAAAAAAGTTTGGAAACTCGCGAAATAAGAGTTTTTTATTGAATGTTTCGCATGATACGGGGTCATAAAATTATAAAATAGATGCCCAAATTGTTTTTTTTTTAAATCATCAATCGCTAAATGCCTCAAATAAGAAGTGTCTTTTTGCATGCTACATGCATACCTTAATTTTTTTCATTGGGTAAGTGTGTATAATTATAAATTTGTTTTTAGTCCAGGAAGGTGTTATTAAAAATATTTATGAAGGACAAGATGATTTTTGATGTTTTTGATACATTCAATACAAATTTTAAAGTCAGAATTGATTAGAAAACTAGATTCAAAGGAAAAGTAAAATAACTATGCCTCTATATTATTTGTTATTCGTTTAGGTAAATATATCTGGATCAAATTTAATATACACATACAGTGACATCTCCCAAAGCATTAAATTTTTACAAATCGCGAAACTTAAACGCTTGATTTTCTTGATTCTATTTTTAAGATATCTTCCAACAATTTTGTGTAAAAAGCAAAAATCTTCTGAAGAGTCAAGTCTGTGAAATTTTGTGTTAATTAAAAAAATTAGAATTTTTTAATTTTGTGAAAAATAAAAGATATGAATCCAAAAATATTCCTCGGAGGAAAAAATATACGGCGTACATAAAAATTGTACTGCAGGAAATATTTAACTGGTCTAAACAACTACCATAGAATCTAAGCTGTATACATAAATCTTAACCTCTGTTAACTGACTCTGTCCGACATTTCAGCAATTTTTAATAGAATGTGGTAGATTAAGTTTTATGGTTAAATTTTATTAAATAGTAAAAATTGGTTCAATAAATAAGTAAAATAAGAAAAAAATTTATAAAAAACTATACTCATTAACTGCAATTTAAGATATTGCAGGAGTACGTGAAGTATGTCTTATATCTTTATATAGCTCATAATTTTACAGAAAATTCGAAAATTTAAATTATTTGTTATTAAAAACGGCATAATTAAAAAAATTATTGTGAGACACCTTAAACACATTTTTTGGTTAAATTTTCCTTCCACGAATCATGGTTTATTTGTGCTAAATAAAGATCAAAATTATGACCGATTCTAACAAACAATTCGTACAGAATCCAATATTATTAAAATTTCCCCCAAATATTTTCTTAATTCCAATTGGTATTTTTGGAGAAGATATATGTGCAAGTTACTAAAGATGTTCATTATTTAGATGGAAAATAAAGATGTTGTACGGTGTTTATTTACAAATTAATTGGTCTACATAAACCTTTTTAAAAAGTTACCAACATTAGAAAAAAATGTTAATACTAACATAAATTATAGGGTAGAAAATCTACGTTTAAGGTCTTAATCACAGAAATTTCTGTAATTAAATTTAAGCAATGTTTAGAGTAAAATCAGAGATTAAAATTTGATGAGTTACTGTAATTAAGTCCTAAACAATGATTTTCTTCTTAATCATTGTTTAATATCACATAAGATACCAGGCCTTAGTTTTGTCTCTTCTACAACATATCACATCAAAGTAATATCAATATTTGATCCTCTCTACCTGTCCAAAAAATCAATATGCTATACCTCTCATCTGCCTCTAGCTATTTTTGTATATTTTTCTACCATCCGAATAAAAGGGGTTAATTGTTAATAAAGTTCGTACGTATTTATGAAAAGGGCATTCGTTTAATTTTCAAAGAAATATTTATTTACCATCATTTGTACATTTTTCGACAGACTATACAAAAATAAATGTAAGAGATATATCGAGGGCTTATATTCAATAAGGGCTATTAGCAAAAACTAAATTATTCAGGAAAGCTAAAACTGTTTAATTCACTTATTCTGAAATTTTTTTTTTAATTATGGTTTTAAACCATGCGGTATTTTATTTATTATTGTACTTTTATTTTAAGCAATTATTTGTAAACAATTTAAAGAATAATAAATAAAAAATTATCTATCTATCTAGTTATTTAAAATGTCTACTACTTAATTCTTACAAGTACATTTTTTGTTAAAGTTTCATGTTTATTGCGATTTTCTTGTAGATAGCCCCAATTGCCTTCGGACAGAGCTTCGAAGAATTAATTCCCTAATTCTCTTTTTTTGAACTGAATTTATATTTTGGGAATGAATTCCCTGACCAAACTTAAGGAATTGAATGAATTCTTTTTTTTTCATTCGATTTATCTTAAAGGAATTCGTTAATTTTTTTTTAATGCCTTCATAAAATTTAATGAATTCATTCCACAAGGAATTCATTCAATTCTAGTTAATTCAACTTTTGGTCAAGGAATTCATTCAACTCTAGTTAATTCAACTTTTGGTCAAGGAATTCATTCAAGTTAATTCATTTTTTGGTCAAGGAATTCATTCAATTCTAGTTAATTCAACTTTTATTCAAGGAATTCATTCAATTCTAGTTAGTTCAACTTTTAGTCAAGGAATTAAATTTATTTCGTTTAATTCTCTAAGGAATTAAAATTTTTCGTTTAATTCCCTGAATTAAGTTTTCAATTGCTAGGGAATTGAACAAAAAATATTTAATTCCTAGGGAATTAAACGAAAAAAATTTAATTCCTTAGGGAATTAAACGAAATAAATTTAATTCCTTGACTAAAAGTTGAATTAACTAGAATTGAATGAATTCCTTGACTAAAAGTTGAATTAACTAGAATTGAATGAATTCCTTGACCAAAAGTTGAATTAACTAGAATTGAATGAATTCCTGGACCAAAAGTTGAATTAACTAGAATTGAATGAATTCCTTGATCAAAAGTTGAATTAAATGCACAGTTGAATGAATTCCTTAGCCAAAAGTTGAATTAACAAGAATTGAATGAATTCCTTGACTTCAAATTGAATTAACTAGTGTTGAATGAATTCTTTAGTGAATGAATTCTTTAAATCGAATTCTTAGTGTTTTGGTCAGGTAATTCATTCTATAAATTTGAATTCTTTGAATTCATTCACAGGAATTAATTCGTGCTTATGTTTTATTAATAAATTCATTCCTTGAATTAAAGAATTGAATTAAATTTTTGGGAATTCATTCCAAAAAGGAATTAATTCTTTAAAGCTCTGCCTTCGGATATATTATATTTTGATATAAAAATTTGTAGATAGCCCTTTTATGATTGGTAAATTTTCTTTAAAATATTATTAAAATGCGATTTGTGTTATCCAATATTTCTGTATTATTGGGAAATATATACAGCTATGGACATGGAAATAGGACACTTTTATGTGTTAAGAAACATAATTATTTATTTTGAAAAATAAAACAAAAATAAAATTTTTTATTTCATATACGGGAAATGTTATTATTGATGATTGTAATTCATTCTTTATTTAAATAAAAATCTTTCAACTATTTTATATATATATTGGTAAATATGTATAAACTAATAAAAATACCTGGACTACTAAATAGGACACATTTTACATTTTTACAAAAACCGTACATTTTTTGGGTTTTTAAAACAATTATTATTTTTTTAGCGTTAATATTACACTAATATTTTGTGCTGTATCCATTATTATCAATAACCGCTTCCCATCTTCTTTGCATACTCTCAACTAATCTCTGGCATCTTTCTTTTGGTATAGAATACCAGGCTTCTTGAATACCAGCACAAAGTTCGGTGGAATTTTTGTAATTGTTTTGCGAAACTTTTGTTTTTACATCACTCCATAGATTTTCTATTGGATTAAGGTCCGGACTTTGGTCTGGCCAGTCCAAAACCTTAATTTGTTCTTGTAAAAACCAATCCTTCACTATGTTCGACGAATGCTTCGGATTATTGTCTTGCATAAAAATCCACTTAACTGGCATATTTTCATAGGCAAATGGCTCCATAACATTCTTAAGAATGCTCAAATATTAAAACCTGTCCATTTTGTCCTCTACTTTTACGACAGGCCCAACACCACGCCAGGAAAAAGCCCCCCATACCATAATATTATGTTTCAAGATCTTCTGGGTGTACTTAATGTTTAAAGCCTGGTTTTTTGGGCGATGTACAAATGTTCTACCATCTGGTCCGACACGATTTACCTTCGTTTCATCGCTCCAAAGCACATTTTTCCAAAAGGACAACTCATTTCCTTTGTGGGTTTCTTAATTTTTTCTTGAAAGAAGAGGCTTCTTTTAAAAACCATAACAACAAGAATTTCGGCCGCGATTTTCTCAAAATTGTTACGTGGCAGAAAAATTTTGAAAACGGATTTAGAATCAGTGATTTGAAATACACACTAATTTTCAATTGGAAATATGTCCTTACAGAGATATTTTATTTTCTTGAATTTAAGAAATATAATAAAATTTGAGCAGATAAGAAATTGTTGGGCAGATAGCAATTTAACTAAAATGAGAAAAAGGTTGGTCTGGAATTGTTATTTCAGTCCAAAATTAATACCATAAGTAATAGATATACGCCTGAAGTGTTTGCTGCCAAAAACTCATGTTCTCCAATACTGCAGATGGCCCCTATTGAATATAAGCCCTCGATATAAAAAACAGTAATGGTGTTTTAAAGCCTCATTATTATAGTATTTAAACAAATAATTTATAATGTAAATCATCACAAATGCCAGGGTTGTCTGTGTGTTGTTCAAACATTCAATACATTCGAAATGGATGAATTTGTGGGTGAGTGGCATACAGAGTTAGTAAAAAAATGAAACATATTTTCGTTCAAAACTTTTTCCCAATTGTATTTCTTCGATTCCGTTTGTTAGTGAGTTTGAAGTAAGTGCCTAACTAAATAACGAACAGCATGTTTTGCCAATAAACATGTTGATTTCCTTTTTGCAAAAAAAACTGTTTTAAATGGTTTTATTTCGAATTCTTCAAACCAACAAGAATTGAAAAATAGTACGATAACAACAGAAGAATAATTTAAGCAATTAACTATTAAAAATTATTACACACATGTGTGTGCCGATTTCAAATACATATAAAAAATTAAATAATTATTTAAATGAATTGAGTGAGTGGATGTTGAATGAAAGTAATAACTTAAAATATTTCAGCATTAAAAGAGAGAATAACATTAGCAAAATAGTATTAAACTGTGGCATAATTAATATTTTAACCCTCTAAACGGCAAGACCACTTTGTTCATAGAATTGACCTCAAATTCGTAAAATTACAATTTTAAAATTATACTACATTTACACTTTAACCAAAAACTAGTAGTTTTTGAAAACCATTTGTATGTATTTATCTGTCAAATTCCATACAAATTTTGAAGCAAAAACTAAGTTTTTCAAAACTGCTAGTTTTTGGTTGTAGTGTAATGTAGGTTTTAGAAATTTTATAATATAGAAAACAAAATTTAAGAAAATGTTTATCGGTAGAATCTACTGAAAAAGACAGTTCAACCAAAGGTACATGCAGGTAAAGAGGAGAGAAATGTATTTAACTTTTATATAACTTACTTAAAATATAGCTACTTTTTTTAAACAGTAACTGTATGCAGTAAAAGTTACTAACAATATAGTTAAAATAACTGGCAATTTTTTTTTTAAGAACTGATAAACATTGTAAAAATATATTTTAATAAAAAACATAAAAAAAACTTTTTCTTTCGGTTCAAAATTTTAAGTGAAAATTCCAGAAGGTTGTGTGTTTGAGCCGGCTCGAAGTAGGACTGGAAATATGGCAGTACTGTAACTGCGCGAGATGCTAAATTTTAGAACAGTTATTGCTCGTCATCTGATGGAGTGTTGGCGGACTTTTCAAAGCTTTAGTTTATTGTCCTATTAAATTACTTTATTTCGTTGGGATTAAGTGACATGGGAACACCGAAAGAGGGCGTTGCGATATGTATAAGGAATAGAACAGTCCTACATATAGGTGGTGTTTTTAGATGACGTTTTTCATCAGACGAACGAAAATACAATAACAAAATACATGCAATTCAAAAAAAAAAAAACAACATATAGTTACTCATTAGTCTCACGACGAACGTATTGTAGAAACCGCCAGATAATTTTATAAATTGATGTAATCGTCGCTGGGGCTTGAAAATGCAACCTTCTGTAAAACAATCCAACGCACTAACCATTTCACCAGAATGCCTACAACGTCCCTCGTTTCCCGCAGAAGTCAAAGATCAAATTTTGGATGAACCGTTATATTTTATTTATTTATTTAAGTTATTTATTTTTTTATTTAGTTAGTTATTTTATTTTTGTGAATCTACTGAACAAAATTGTTTTTTATACGCGACTGGACCAATAAATCCGTGAATTTTTTAATGAAAAAAAATTTGTCTACATAGTCAAGAAATAATCTTTATCCAACGTTGTGTCAAGTATTTTATCCCTTCCAAATAATATTTAATAGGTTTAGATCCGTAAATTTGCGGATAAATCGGCTCATATGTATTGCGGATGAACAATACAAACACTTCTTTGAAGTTGTCACACAAATGTATTTATGGTCAATAGTGAGCAAACACTGTACCCATCTCGCAGACAGCTTTCTCAAACCCAACTGATCATTTAAAATCAAAGTCACAGAGCCATATGATATGCCTATGGCAACAAAAATCTTCTGCACTTTCACTCTCCGATCAGCCAATACCATATCGTAAATTTTTTTCAACATTTCCAGGTGTAGTGACCTCAAATGGCCATCCAGAACATTTGGCGTCGTCATTGCTTGTGCAAAATCACAAGGAAGGTATCGCAATATTTTATTTCCGATCTTAATGAGATTCGGATATGTGATAGAGGAGAAAAAAAGAAAATTTCTATATTTCGTTTTTTAATTTAGTTCTTATAATTTCAATAACACGGTGCTACAAAATTTTTTTTCAAGACACTGCTCCCAACAAGTACACTTATAGAAATAAATCTGTGAAAAATCTAAAAAAAAAATAACTGAAAATTTAATATTTCTTTTGTAATTTTTTTTCTCGACTAATTATTTATAAAAATTTTTTGCTGATTTTAGCAGGTATAAATAGTTACGTTTGTAATGTAGGAATATGCACATACTCTATTCCTACAGCCGACGTGTTATTGAAAAATTATCATATAGAGACAATCTGACAAGATAACAATAATATAATTTAATGGGAAATCATTGATGAAGCCTCTCCATAGAAAACTGCAGAAACTACAATAGATCTAGTCTGATTTGAAAATTAACGTGTTTATAATTTTTACAGAAAAAGGTTTATTCTTCTTCTTAACCTCAAACCTACTATAATTCTGTACATTTAAGAGTTTTATTTTGCAGTTCTTATCTTCCTACAATTTAGCAAAAATAGTGTTAAAATTAAAAAATTAAAAAAAATCTGTAAATTTTTACCGACTTTTTTCTATAAGTGTAGCACTTAAACTGGTAATTCCTTCATTGATTTATAGAAAACCCCTGGAGTCAAAGTATGTATTAGGATTAGGGATGCCAATCCCGAAATTGCAAGTCCCGAAATCTTGGTATTCCGAATTAATTTTTATTGAATAATCAATAAAAATGAATCCGGAATCCCGGGATTCTTAAGCTCGAATCTCGGGATTTTTACAATTGTTGATAACTAGTACACTTGATATACAAGACGTTTTACTAATTTTTCTACTAACTTATTTTTTTGAGTGTATTAAATGCAATAAAAATTAAATAAGAATCAAAATCTTCGTTCTCTTCAAATAAAACTCCTTCTTCCACAAAAAATTTGGAGGTTTCCACCGGATTCTAGTGGAAACCGCTAGATTTCAAGTGTTTATTATTTCGTTGGACTTTCACTATAGCTGTGATTTGAGGGGAATTGATTGAAATCGCATGATTTCAACAAAAATTTGATAGCAATCACAAAATATTGCAATTTTGAGAAGATTTCATTTTGAAATCTGAAATCAATTTAAATCCCAGCATGACAAAATATTTTTAATAAATTTTTTTTAAATAATTTTTTTTTATGAAAATACATTATTTTGTAATGTGTGGTTTTGCTGGGTTCTTTAAATTCTTACAATATTTTCTTAAAAACCCCCAATTCTTGGTGTTTTTTAATGCAAAAAAATTATAAAATTGCGAGTGTGCATAATAAAAGTTAATGTGACCCGCAATGTATCCTGCGCTCAACCTGTGAGTTCTTACATCAAAATCATAATATATTTTCAAAGTGTAGAGAATTATATTAAGTTGTATGCTTACCAATTAAGTCGTAGTAATCGAATTTCCGTTGGAAACTGTCGACATTTTTTCTCTGTGTGTTAATGTATACGAAACATGTTTTGACTGAAAATATAGTAAATTAAATTCTTTTATTAAAAACTATAAATTTTAATATGGTTATTCAAAAAAACTTTTTGTCTTATTAGAGGCTAATTGAACGATTTTTGTTGTTAATTTGTTTTATTAAACTGTAATAAAATTTAAAACATTTTTTGAATACAAGCCTAAATATACAGCCTAAAAGATTAACACTACCAAAGAGCAGCATCGGGTATTAAAAGGTTAATTTAATTAACATTTGATTGTCTTTATAATGCAATGATTAGGGCAAGGAATTTCATGCACTTAAAAAACGGAAATATGCGCCTACAAAATGCAGTTAAAAAAGAGAAATATGCATTAAAATCATATCAAATATTCACTAAAAATACTTATGGTATTTTCTTTTCTGACAAAAAGGTTGCCTTTTTTTGTACTTTGCTTTTGAATTGCCTTTTTGGGTTCTTTTCTAAATTAAGGGTAAGATTCTGAGAGGGCATCGTGTTCTTTTCTAAAAATGTTGCCTAATAAAGTGCAAAAGTGCAACATTTTCCGCCCCAAAAAATTTACGGGGTAGAGTGTTGCCCTGTTTTTTTCTTTTTGTCAAAGTTATGTGTATATATCGTAATGTTGTTTGCCAGCAAAATCGCAACTTGGTGGCTTAGAGGGTACTGCCCTGGCTTCTGATGCAAAAGGTCGCAGGTTCAAACCCCAGTTGGAGCACAACATTTTTTTTTCATTTTATTTTTTTTTATAAAATTTTATTTAGTTTTTTAATATTTTGCTCTGTTATTTAGTATTTACTATTTTTTTACGCTACCAATAAATAAAAATATTATACAATTTAGTTTTTAATATGGAAGAACCCTTCTAAATTGAAAAAAGAAAAAGAGAGTATATAAAATTATTTTACCTTGGCTGGGATTTGAATCTATAGGCTATCAAATAGTAGTAGCTAGCGCAAACAATATTGCATATACACATGTGTTTTGATTTTATTGTGTTCTATCCTGAATGAAAAAACTTAGCATTTTAATGGGGTGAGGGCAACATTTTTAAAATTTTAAACTTTAACAAGGCAACATTTTTTTCCAGAAAAGAATACACCATTAGTTTTGCAAAAATGATGCACCTTAAAATATAAAAAGGTACATAATTCAGTTATTTTTTAAATAAACACCGAGTTGATTGCTTTTGCTGTGGTCATCATGATTTTCAAGAAAGATTTTTTTTTTGAAATAACAAAAACAAATTTTTGTATCATAGATTACATAAATCTGCTACTCTTTGACATTCGCTGTCAGTGCACGTATCTCATGAGAATGTGTTGCAGATACGTCCTATACCTATACAAAAAATATTTTAATGTGTGTGAAAAAATGTGTTTGTTGACAAACGAAGAAGAAGAGTAAGATATCCATGTAATCTATGGTTTGTATCAAAATATAAAAATCTATAAGTTTTTAGTTTTTTTAACAAATTTAAAAAGGTTACTAAAAAATTAAAAATATGCATTAACGAGTAAAAAGGTTAAAGTCGGGAATGCCGACTATACAATACCCTACACCAGTCTGGTTAAAAGCCAACTAATGTTTGGATCCGAAATTCGAATGGCTTAAAATGGGATTTGTGTAAAAAGTTTCTATAAGTTGAGTCAGCGAACCAAATTTCATTAAAATATCTTAATATTTGCGACATGCAGTTTGTAAATTTTTGGGGGGACCCTTATATGACACTAGGTCTAAACATGGACCGGTGTTAACCAAAATCAATAGGCTTCGTCCTTGGGCCGACATGGGTCGATGTACCAAATTTCATCTAAATATCTTATTATTTGCGATCTGCAGCGTATAAACAATATAATTTTGGTAGGACCCTTATGGGCACTAGGTCTAAACATGGACCCGTGTTAACCAAAATCAATAGGCTTCTTCCTTGGGCTGACATAGGTCGGTGTACCAAATTTCATCAAAATATCTTAATATTTGCGACCTGCAGCGTATAAAAAATATAATTTTGGTAGGACCCTTATATGGGCACTAGGTCTAAACATGAACCGATGTTCACCAAAATCAATATGCTTCGTCCTTGGGCCGACATAAGTCGGTGTACCAAGTTTCATCAAAATATCTTAATATTTGCGACCTGTAGAGTGCGCACAAGATGGCATGGACAGACAGACAGACGGACGGACAGACGGACATCGTTAAATCGAAATAAAAAAAAATTCTGAGCCGATCGGTATACTGTGTTACAAACATCAGCACAAACTTATAATACCCTGACCACATAGTGGTGTAGGGTATAAAAAGCTTAAAATATGCATTGAAAAGGCACGAAATATGCATTTCAAGTCAATATATGCAAAAACATGCATTTTTGACATAATATGCAAAAATATGCAACTACAAATGGACGCCATTTTATTCTAAATTTGATAATTCGGATAAATATTTAATCCATATTAGTTTTGGACTACCGAGAAAAAACATGCATTTGCATGAAATTCCTTGCCCTAGAAATTATAGTATGACTAATTCATGAACTATACTTGTAGTATTAACTATACTTGTAAAGTAAACAAAGTAGCAGCGTGCCAGCTTTAACCAGAAGCTGCAGTTAAACAAACTTTTAACATAGTGTAATTACCCAGTCAGAAATTACCACTGGTACAAAAAATTTAGCACTGACATAACACTTGGTAAGCGTGATGATAAGAAAAAAAAATTCGAATGGGTTAAAATGGGGCTTATGTCAAAATTTTCTATAATGTGAGTCAGCGCACCAAATTTCATTAAAATATCTTAATATTTGCGACCTGCAGTTTGTAACCAAGCCAATTTTGGGGGGACCCTTATATGGGCACTAGTTCTTAACATGGACCGATGTTCACCAAAATCAATAGGCTTCGTCCTTGGGCCAACATAGGTCTATGTACCAAATTTCATCAAAATATCTTAATATTTGCGACCTGCAGCGTATAAACAATATAATTTTGGGGGGGACCCTTATATGGGCACTAGTTCTAAACATGGACCGATGTTCGCCAAAATCAATAGGCTTCGTCCTTGGGCCAACATAGGTCTATGTACCAAATTTCATCAAAATATCTTAATATTAATACCTGCAGCGTATAAACAGTATAATTTTGGTAGGACCCTTATATGGGCACTAGGTCTAAACATAGACCGATGTTTACCAAAATCAATAGGCTGCGTTATTGGGCCAATATAGGTCTGTGTACCAAATTTCATCAAAATATCTTAATATTTGCGACCTGCAGCGTATAAACATTATAATTTTGGTAGGACCCTTATATGGGCACTAGGTCTAAACATGGACCGATGTTCACCAAAATCAATAGGCTGCGTTATTGGGCCAATGTAGGTCTGTGTACCAAATTTCATCAAAATATCTTAATATTTGCGACCTGCAGCGTATAAACATTATAATTTTGGTAGGACCCTTATATGGGCACTAGGTCTAAACATGGACCGATGTTCACCAAAATCAATAGGCTGCGTTATTGGGCCAATGTAGGTCTGTGTACCAAATTTCATCAAAATATCTTAATATTTACGACCTGCAGCGTATAAACAGTATAATTTTGGTAGGACCCTTATATGGGCACTAGGTCTAAACATGGACCGATGTTCACCAAAATCAATAGGCTGCGTTATTGGGCCAATATAGGTCTGTGTACCAAATTTCATCAAAATATCTTAATATTTACGACCTGCAGCGTATAAAAAGTATAATTTTGGTAGGACCCTTATATGGGCACTAGGTCTAAACATGGACCGATGTTCACCAAAATCAATAGGCTGCGTTATTGGGCCAATGTAGGGCTGTGTACCAAATTTCATCAAAATATCTTAATATTTACGACCTGCAGCGTATAAACAGTATAATTTTGGTAGGACCCTTATATGGGCACTAGGTCTAAACATGGACCGATGTTCACCAAAATCAATAGGCTGCGTTATTGGGCTAACATAGGTCTGTGTACCAAATTTCGTCAAAATATCTTAATATTTACGACCTGCAGCGTATAAACAATATAATTTTGGTAGGACCCTTATATGGGCACTAGGTCTAAACATGGACCGATGTTCAAAAAAATTAAACTTGTTCGTCCTTGGGCCAACATAGGTCTGCGTACCAAATTTCATCAAAATATCTTAATAGTTGCGACCTGTAGAGTGCGCACAAGATTGCATGGACAGACAGACAGACGGACGGACGGACAGACGGACATCGTTAAATCGAAATAAAAAAAAATTCTGAACCGATCGGTATACTATAAGGTGGGTCTACGACCAATATTTTTTGGTGTTACAAACATCAGCACAAACTTATAATACCCTGATCACATAGTGGTGTAGGGTATAATGACTGGCAAACACTCATTTGGTACGCTTTGCCAGCGTTTAGCCAGTATTTACAATAATTTTAGTGTTTTGTATAAAACAACCCTGACAAAAATTAGAGTACTGTTGTCAACGTTGTCAACAAGGGTACAAAATCAATACACTTGTAGTGCATCGATTTTATAAAAATGACGCTTTGTTAAAAAAGGTTTGTAATTACAAGGTTTCGTGTTCAAATCCTTTCGCAGCCATTACTTTTGTTTAAATTTTTTTAATTCATAAATTTTTTTTATAAAATTGAATTTTTTTGTTTGTTGGAAAGTTTTTTAAACTTTTTTTGTTTCCCAACTTTGGCATTTTACTCCAACAAACGTTTTTCCATATAATATTTTGTAGTTAAAGGCCGTCGCAAATGTATTTAAAAACAAATTAAATTTCACTTGAAAACAGCACCAGTAACATTTCTTTAAATTCAACTTACATTTTCTTTTGTTTCTGAATGTTAATAAAATGAACCACAAATTAGTCTAAAGAACTAACAAAAATTACTTACATACATTTATTTGTTTTATTTATTTTTAATAACAAAATGATTATATAAAATGAATGTTACTAATTCTCAGTATTTTATGTTTTTTATAAACACTTTGAATGTGGTAAAAATTTACTTTTCTTCTACAAATTAATGTTATATTCACTTAAAATAACAAAACTGAAATACTACTTAAACAACTAACAAATTCTGACTGCGGAAGTTCCTTGTGAGTAGAAATTTTGGGGCAATCAATACTTATCCAGATGTTATCATTCATGTACGTTTTTAGCGATCAACATCTGTTAAAGTGTCTTGCCACCGCTTTCCCGTTTGTATTTTTCTGACTGGGGTTATATGTGATAAAAATTTTTTTATCGGTTCATTTTTGTGAAGATATTCATAAAAAATCTACATTGTACATTCATCTATTCGTATATATTGAATATATGAATTGTATATTAATTGTTCGCAGCTGTCACAACAGTTTTTTAACCTTAAAATTGAATTATAGATTTTTTTAAATAAACAATTAATAGCAATATATTTTCAGAACCAAAAATATTATTTTAATTAATAAAAAGCAAAAGATAAAAATTAATTAAAAATTCGATAATGAAAAGATGATAAATAGATGGAAACTTCCCATAACGGACAATTTTTCTTTCACAATTTTGCCTGATTTTGCAGAATGATAAAGCAACAACAACTTTGGCATTTTTCTAAAAATGTGCGAAATAGACGGACTTAAAAATCCAAAAATTAAACTAAACTAAAAAAAATTCAGTATAGTCAGCAAAAAATGTTGCTGTGTCAGCAAATTTTTAGTCAGGAGCGTGCTTGCAAAAAAGTTGGTAATTTCAGCGAGCTGATTTTCACCAAAAAAAATAGTAATCTCAGCAAGAGTTTTGCTAACACTTAGTCGACTGCAAATGAGAAAAATCTATGCTAAATCACTAAAGTTTTTGCTGAATATTAGTAGACTAAAAAAATCAAAAAATTTTTTTTTAGTTATCATTTCCGTTGTCTGCACTACATACAGACAAGCTGCGACATCTACATCTTGTCTGTCTGGTTGTACACGCTATAAATGCGGTTATCAGCACAATTTTTGTAGAAAAATAAATTAGTAAAACATTAGTTCAAAATTAGTTTAGTGCTAAAAAAATATAACTAAAACTTTTGCTGAAAACGGAAAAAAATTGCTGAAAACTAGTACACTTGATATACAGTTGTGGCCAAGCATTTAAGTCAATTCAAGTTTTTTTATAATTTTATTGTTTTTGCCTTTATTTTTAAAAATCGAAATAGTGGTTAAATTCGCCACGAAAGGCAAGGAGATGGTTCAGAAAATTGTACAGAATTTTAACGAAGTTTTTGTTTTTTCATGTTGTCACTTATTTTAAGTGGGCGTGGCTTTTAACGAAAAATTAGCGATATAAACCTCTTATCAAATTACATAGTAAAATTTAGGCAGTACTGATCGGTTCCATACAAACTGTATATTTTTGGAAATCGTATAAAATTTCCCTAAGTCTTGCATTATTTTTATCTACAAATAGTCACCAGACTTAAAAGTGCAGCACTTTAAACGTGACCAAATTTTTATTTGTTTTTAGCGATTTTTAATAAAGTTAACAGCACTGAAATTTTAAAGTGAATAGTTTTATGCTTTTCTTACCACAATATAGCAAATCAGTCAAGATTTTTTTTACGTTATAGTAAAAAGCATTTCATGTTAAAATTTCAGTGTTATTAACTTTCTTTTAAAATCGCTAAAAACAAAGAAAAATTTGGTCATGTTTAAAGTGCTGCAATTTTAAGTCTGGTGACTATTTGTAGATAAAAATTATGCAAGACTTAAGGAAATTTTATAGGATTTCCGAAAATATACAGCTTGTACAGAACCGATCAGTACTGCCTAAATTTTACTATGTAATTTGATAAGAGGTTTATATCGCTAATTTTCCGTTAAAAGCCACGCCTACTTAAAATAAGTGACAACATGAAAAAACAAACATTACGCTAAAATTCTGCACAATTTTCTGAACCATCTGCTTGCCTTTCGTGGCGAATTTAGCCACTATTTTGATCTTTAAAAATAAAGGCAACAACAATAGAATTATAAAAAAAACTTGAATTGACTTAAATGCTTGGCCACAACTGTACAAGACGTTTTACTAATTTTTCTACTATCTTATTTTTTAGAGTGCACTCATAGAAATAAATCTGTAAAAATAGCAGAAAAAGTTACTAAAAATTAGTTAAAAATGATGCTGCAGCAAAAAACTGCTAAGATTAGCAGATTTTTTACTAAATACTAGTAAAATAAGAACAGCAAAATTAAAACTGTTAAATTTACAGAATTTTAGTTATATTTAAATTAACTTTTAGTTAATTTAAAATAGCAAATTGTACTGTAAAATCTGCAGAAAATGTTGCTAAATATTAGTGGACTAAAAATAGCAAAAATAAACTGTTGTCTACAAAATTTTCAAACTATTTTTAAGCTAAATTTAGTTGAATGAAAATAGCAGTATATTCTGCTAAAATCAGCACAAATATATGCTAAACAATTGTAAACTGCTGTTTTCAAAAGGCTCAGTTTTTATTTGCATTTAAAAAAAATCGAAACAAAACTTCGAAAATTTTAAATTTTTTGTGATTTTTTTGGCTACTAATTACACAGTGCAACAACCAAAATCGGAATGGGATAAAGCAAATGAAAGTTGACATTTTCCATTACAAAACCCTCAGGGTTTTTTTAGTTTAGTGCGAGATTTTTGTACACGCTTTTGAAGTTGGTGATTTTAGAACGCTGTCTAACAAGAAAAAATCACCAAAAATTTGATAAAATAATGCTTATTTTATCAAATATTATCCTGGAAAGTTGTGGTATCTTACTGTTTTTGGGGTCGAGGAATCCATTTTTGATATTTATTTTTACCTAAAACTCACGCTAGATGGCGCTGTTATACAAATTTTCTCCTTTCTTGTAGATTGTCGTAGAAAAAACGGTGTTTTTAATTTTTTTGAGGCTAAAAACCAATTTTTGATGTTGGCTTCATTATAAAACATATTTCTAATGATATTACGAAGTACATTTTATTATTCCCAGTACGTTACGAAAATAAAAATTTTGCCTCCGGCGCAATTCAACTATATCAGTTCTGAAATTGCATTTCTCATCAATAAAAAGTTGACGCCTTTTGTGTTCCAAATTTTTAAAATAAACAACAAAAAATTGACATTTACAGGGTTTTACCAAAACTAAAATAATGTGATTTTAGACTTTTTAAATTTTTCGAAGATATAAAATTTAACAAAATGCCTCCAATTCGATTCACGTCCAACGGATTAGTAAAAAAAACCTCATTTTTGAAAGCGTGAGAAAATTTCCTTTCAGTTGAGTACCATTTTCGTTCATATTAATATTTTACTTTTTTCGACCTCGCTATTGGTCGAAAAATTGCTCTAGTTAGGGCTACGTTTTATGGACATAAAAAAAATAACATTTTTGGAATCGTGAAACAATTTCCTTTAATATGAGTACCCACACTTACATGTAACTATGTTCCCCCGTTTTTTCCCCCCACCAGCCTCCCAGGTCCGAGCCGCTCCCAAAAATAATTTCGGTTTTTTTCTTTTTTAATTCTAGTGGGGGTCATATTTTTTCCCCCGAAACCCCATAAACTGCAGTTTTGCCACAAATTCTTCTAGAGATTTAAATTTTGAATTTCTACATCAAATTAGATATGATTATATCGGGTCAAACACCGTATAAGATTCTATATGATTCAATATGACATCATATTATTTTTTTTTACTCGGGATCTTTTTTTTAAATTTTAATTCGATATTTCGATTTACTTTGCAAGTCATACTCTATTTGTATTTTTTTTACAAAATTTTTAGCACTTATTATTAATCCCACGTTGTTTTTGTATAATATTTAACAAAAAAATACATTATGTTTTGCAAAATTACTAAATTACATTTTTAACAATTACAAATAAAAAGAAATACATCCGTTTCTGATTAAATGTGAAATCTTATACTTTTTAGCTGCGGGTAAGAAAACTAAAACCACAAAATTATGTTGCTCCTATTTCGGATTGTAATTATCCTTTATACGTGTGTGTTTGTTTGTACTTTTGTAAATAAATATTCCTTAAGTTGTGTATTTTATGTTGCTTAATTAGTTAGTAGGGTTAATAAAGTTTCAATTACCTTAGGGAAATTGTATACTGAATGACAAGTAACCTACAACCACATACAAGTATACCAACCACAACACACTTGTATTTAGTTTTATAATATAATATGTATATTTATTTTTATTTGTAAAGGATAATCAAATGAAACATTATAGTTTAATTTCCTGTTTCGATTAAAAGTGATTTCTTTGTGATTTACAAATACATTTTAAGGGGATATTATTAGCAACAAAATGTCTTAAGGATTTTTAAAATATTACAAATGACATTAACACATAACGAAAAATATTTATTGTACAATTAAACTTTATATAGCAAAAGAATTTCTACGAATGGAATACAATAAGAAGTGCGTATTTTTTTTGTAACTCCCTAATTGTGTCATTTACCAAAATAAACAATAAAACATATTGAAATATCTGTCTATCTATTAACGTGTACAAATATAAAATTTTCAGCCAAAAAAGCACAGTTAATTTGTTTTACAAATATTCAATTAGTACGCAAGTGTTAAATAACTTCCAAAAAACTTAATTCAAACAAAACAACAAAATATCGGCCATTCCATGAAAGATCGGCCAGAATATTTTGCATGCAAAAACTCTATGGATCCATTTAAAGATTGCCTATGTCACTTTCTGAAAATTCGAAAAGCCCACTGTTTTATTCGCAGCTATGTATCTTTTTTTGCAAATGTATTACACTATATGGAGCAAAAGTAAACACTTTTGCAGTTACTTCTTCTATTATCCCTATATCTTTGCGGATATAATTATTTATGGCTTTGAGTTTTTCGAAAATTTCTTATATGATGCCATATATAGATCAGTATAAATATATATGTCCCCATATATATAAATATGTACCATATCTAGTCACATATGATATGACAATTTTAATACAGCATCATATATAATAAAAATGGTTATATCGAAAAGCATATAAGGTTTTATATAGCTCAATGTTAATTTTTTTTCTAAGTTGTTTTAGATATGTTTAAGTATAGCGCAATGTAAAAAAAATTCTATGTTTTAAGAGATATATTTATGTATGATTTCAAAATATAAAAGTCGTACTCATTATAACTCGTAAATTCCTTGTAAACCTTGTATAAATACAAGCCATATTTTTTATGTATGGAATTTGACATTAAACTCATAAACATACCAGGTTTACACAGTTTATGGGTAGAATACAAGTTTATATGAGAAATCTTAAAATGCTTGGTTACAATTATATACAACTACTTCTAAATATGTGTAAATTCATAAATGCGTTATAAGGTTATAGGAGGCTTATGAAACAAATTTTGTATGGATATTTGTTTTGTAAACCTCCTATAATTGTATAAAACATTTATGAATTTACACATTAAAGTTTTATATAAATTTTGAATTCTTAACTTAAGGGTGTTATTTTTTAGTACTTTTTGTTTTGAGCCTGAAATGTAATGCGTTATATAATTATGTCTTTCTACATCAAATTAGATATGATTATATCGGGTCAAAATCCGGATAAGATTTTATATGATTTAATATATTTAGATCTTATCCGATATAATTTTATCCACCATTTTTCGGATCATACCCGCCCGAGTAAAAATAGTTATATAGGAAATTATATAATTTAATATTGACTAATATGTTTATATATAGTCAAGTGTGACAATATATCTTTGCAGATATAATTATGTATAGCTTTGAGGTTTTCAAAAATTTCTTATATGATGTCATATATATATCAGTATAAATATATATGTCCCCATATATATTAATATGTACCATATCTAGTTACATATGCTATGACAATTTTAATACAGCGTCATATATAATTAAAAATGGTTTTATCGGAAAACATATAAAGTTTTATATAGCTTAATGTTAATTTTTTTTCGGAGTTGTTTTAGATATGTTTAAGTATAGCTCAATATTAAAAAAATTCTTATGTTTTTTTGAGATATGTTTTTGTATGATTTCAAAATATAAAAGACGTACTCTTTATAACTCGTAAATTCGTTGTAAACCTTGTATAAATACAAGCCATATTTTTTTATTTATCGAATTTGATATTAAACTCATAAACATACCAGGTTTACACAGTTTACGGGTTTATATGAGAAGGCTTAAAATGCTTGGTTACAGTTATGTACAACGTCTTTTTAAAATTTTTGTATTTAAATTTTGAATTCTTAACTTAGGGGTGTTTTTTTTAGTACTTCTTAATAGTTGTCTTTCTACATCAAATTAGATATGATTATATCGGGTCAAAATCCGGATAAGATTCTATATGATTCAATATATTTAGATCTTATCCGGTATAATTTTATCCACCATTTTTCGGATCATAGTATATCTCCAATTATATTAAATAAGATATCATTACATATGGCATCATATTATTTTTTTTACTCGGGCGGGTAAAAAAAATAATATGATGTCATATGTAATGATATCTTATTTAATATAATTGGAGATATGCTATGATCCGAAAAATGGTGGATAAAATTATATCGGATAAGATCTAAATATATTGAATCATATAGAATCTTATCCGGATTTTGACCCGATATAATTATATCTAATTTGATGTAGAAAGACATAATTATATAACGCTTCATACTTCAAGATCAAAACAAAAACTATTAAAAAGTACTGAAAAATAACACCATTAAGTTAAGAATTAAAAATTTAAATAAAAATTTAAAAGAAGTTGTACATAATTCTAACCAAGCATTTTAAGCCTTCTCATATAAACTTGAATTCTACCCGTAAACTGTGTAAACCTGGTATGTTTATGAGTTTAATGTCAAATTCCATACATAAAAATATGGCTTGTATTTATACAAGGTTTACAAGGAATTTAGGAGTTATAATGAGTACGCCTTTTATATTTTGAAATCATACAGAAATATATCTCAAAAAAACATAGATTTTTTTTTTACATTGCGCTATACTTAAACATATCTAAAACAACTTAGAAAAAAATTTAACATTGAGCTATATAAAAACTTTATATATTTTCCGATAAAGCCATTTTTAATTATATATGACGATGTATTAAAATTGTCATAGCATATATAAATATTTATGGCACATACAAATAGATATGGGGACATGTATATTTATACTGATCTATATATGACATCATATCAGAAATTTTTGAAAAACTCAAAGCTATACATAATTATATCCGCAAAGATATAGTGTTACACTTGACTATATATAAACATATTAGTCCATATTAAATTATATAATTTCCTATATAACTATTTTTACTCGGGTAGTATATATCCAATTATATTAAATAAGATATCATTTGACATCATATTATTTTTTTTACTCGGGGTAGCATATTTTAGTATATCACAACACAAATATTTTTTCAGAGTTAGCATATTTTGTCGGAAAATAAAAATACGATTTTTTTGAAACATGTTTATTATTTATTTAAGATGTTTTATTCCATATTAGATAGAAAAATTTAGAAACTACTCGAGGTGGTCAACTTTGGCACTCTCTAACTGACGCTGTATTGTAACAGAGGGTCACTCCAAATGTGCTATTTTGGAAGCTTATATCATTGACTATAATCATCCATACATAATATTTCAATTCGATAAATATTTTAAAAGTTAAATATATATTCCCGAGTAAAAATAGTTATATAGGAAGATATATAATTTAATATGGACTAATATGTTTATATATAGTCAAGTGTGATACCATATCTTTGCGGATATAATTATGTATAGCTTTGAGTTTTTCAAAATTTTTTTATATGATGTCATATAGAGATCAGTATAAATATATATGTCCCCATATATATTAATATGTACCATATCTAGTTACAAAATGGCTTTATCGGAAAACATATAAAGTTTTATATAGCTCAATGTTAAATTTTTTTCTAAGTTGTTTTAGATATATTTAATAGTCCAATGTAAAAAAAAATTCTATGTTTTTTTGAGATATGTTTATTTATGTATGATTTCAAAATATAAAAGGCATACTCATTATAACTCCTAAATTTCTTGTAAACCTTGTATAAATACAAGCCATATTTTTATGTATGGAATTTGACATTAAACTCAATAAACATACCCGGTTTACACAGTTTACGGGTAGAATACAAGTTTATATGAGAAGGCTTAAAATGCTTGGTTGCAATTATGTTCAACTTCTTCTAAATACTTAAATTTTTAATTCTTAACTTAAGGGTGTTATTTTTCAGTACTTTTTAATTGTTTTTGTTTTGATCTTGAAATATGAAGCGTTATATAATTATGTCTTTCTACATCAAATTTGATGTAATTATATCGGGTCAAAATCCGGATAAGATTATATATGATTTAATATTTTTAGATCTTATCCGGTATAATTTTATCCACCATTTTTCGGATCATAGCATATCTACAATTATATTAAATAAGATATCATTACATATGACATCATATTATTTTTTTTACTCGGGTTACCAATTTTTTTTTGTTTGGAACTACTATTTCGTTAGCTGAAATGCAAAACCACGTAACTAACAAAAAATTCAAAATCGGTTTTTTGATCGATTATGATGCATATCAACGAGGTCCACGTCTTCTCCAATTTTTACTGTCATATAATAAAAATTAGACATATTATTAGCGAAAATCGAAAGCACGTAACTACATACTTGTTGCTTGAAAATTGTAACTAACACATATTTATTTCTATTGAATTTTATTTATTCATAGTAGAATTTGAATTTTTATATTTCACTAGCGGATAGTGCTACTACGCTCCCCTCCCCTAGTAGTCCTATTTTCTCATAATTATAGTGATTATAGTTTGAAATTTTTACTTTGTTAATTATAATAAATTTTTTTTTGGAGATCCCACAGTCAATATGATTCGTGTATTAGCGTATGATCCCTCTGGAGTAATTTATTTTAAATTAAGTGCAACAGATGAGTTTAAGGAATTTCCACAAAGAATTGGAAACAAATTAAAAGCGTTTGAAACTTTGAAGTTGCATTTACAAAGAATAAAAATTTCAAGCAAAAAATGGCAACATCTTCAGGACCTTAAACCATTTTTTCCACCCGATTGTCATTATTATTACAATGAAATTCCATTTGAGAAGTAAAGGTTTAATTTTTTCCTTTATTTGTATTGTAGTTATTGTTGTTAATTATCTTTTGCTTTTGTAAATCATTTTTTATTTTCATATTTAAAAAAAAATAATAAATATATAAAGCGATATATTAAATAACAAGAGAACAACTTCTTTTATTCTACATTTTATGAATGCAAAACAAAATTTTCCTTGAAACTTAAAAAAAATTCATTGTAGTTACGTGTTTTTGATTAAGAAAATACGAGTTCAAAAGCGCATAACTAACTTAACTCTTTGAAACATTAATAAATTATTACTTTTATTCCAGAAATGAATTAATCAGTCTATATTTAGAAAATCTGCGATATTTGATTACCAAAACTCCATTTATTTTTCAATATATAACATTTTTTGTTTCTCCTGTAAAATAGTAAAAATGTTAGTTACGTGGTTTTGCATTTCAGCTAACGATTTACTAATATGATCAAAATTACCATATCTCGAAAACTAGCCATTTGATATCAAAATCTTTTGCAGATGCCAAATGCAATAAGATATGAGGTAGATTTATAAATCTACCTCACATCTTATTGCATTTTATTTTTATTTATTATAATTATAATAAATAAACTTTTTTTAAAAGTTACATATTTACTATGGGAATTAGCAATTTATGTTCACCAAAAAAATGTACTTTCAGATAGCATAATAACAAAAATTGATATAAAACGAGAAATAATTATCTTTTTGCTTTGAAATTTATATCACAGATGGGTATTTCATAGGAGAGTTTTCAGCAATTTTTTCCTGAAATTGTCTTTTCATCAAAAGTTTTAGTTATGTTTTTTAGTTAATTTATTTGCTAAAAAATTAAATCTAAAAAGTATGTTTTTGTGATTCTTTTGAAAATTATTTACGAAAATTTGTAAAATATAAAAATGTCCAGACTTCCACATTAGTAGAAAATTCTAAATAATAAAAAAATCAAATAAACTATGGCTTTTATATCACAAAAACGCTTTTTCTGAAAAAATTGTCTGTCCATGTGTTTCATACCCATATTTTTTGTATATCTGTATGTATAATTGTTTGTAATTTGACTGCATTTCATGGAAAATCACTATTTACAAACATTTTGTTTATACATCCACATGTTGTCTTTAACTTTACTAAATTTAAATATTTTATTTTGTCTATAATTTAAATCACATTTTATTTTATTGTGTTGTATTTTTATGTATACGCATTTTTTGGCGTCTTTTTGTCTTATAGTGAATTTAGACTGAGCAAAAACTACCTAGTTTTTGTACAAAACTAGTTTTTGCTTGTTTTTTATATATGCGTTTTGACAATTAAAAACAAACAGGAGGCAAAAACTAGGTAGTTTTCCCTCAGTCTAAATGCTGTATTATGTATGAAAAACAGGTGTAAAAATCTTTCACGGCTGTATTTTTTTTATATACCCAGCAAAATATTGGTAATGACAGCTCATTGCTATCTGCATTACCAATAATGATATATCATTACCTCTAGCATTATTTTGTAATATAAAATAATGATTTCCTAATAACGGCCTATTGTAGTCATTGCTTTTAAATATAAAATAATGACTTACTCGCAATAGTTTAAATAAGTACTTTTTACAAAGTTAAATTTTATACATTTATATTTATTACATGTAAATATGTTTTGTGTTAAAATTGATAAATGACGAGTTCTAAAATAATACTCTAGCAAAAACTTTAATTTCTCTGAATGTATTTCCTGAAGCTAATAGTATTTGTGTAACTCCTTATTTTTAAGAATCAAGTAAGCAGTCGGATAACCACTTATAATTCAACTTTTTGTAAGCATGTTTGTAACCACTTATTATTCAGAATCTCGTAACTACTTACTTCTCATTTTTTCGTAAGCGAGCGGGTAAGCGTGACTACTTATAAAAACGACCACGCCAAACAAAAATAATGAGTTTAGACTCCAAAAAATAAGTTGTGCGGAGCTATGAATTTCTATTATATAACCACTTACTTGGTAATGAAAGATTTTGCTGGGTAGCTTAGAAGAGTTATGTTTTAATATTATTTTCTTTGTCCGCACTACATCTAGACAATCTGCGACATCTGCATTTTGTCTGTGTAGTTGTTGTCCGTGCTATAAATTTTGGTAGCAAAATAAATTAGTAAAACATTAGTTCAAAATTAGTCAAAACATAACTAAAAGTGTGGCTGAAAATACAATTTAATTTTTCTACTAACTTATTTTTTTGAGTGCAATATGCACATCAAAATATGTAGGCAATATACACATCAAAATATGAAAATGAAAATTAATTTCCGAGATTATCATATGAGATACTCGTACTTCCCTTGTCAGCTGAAAATTAACCAGCCAGTAACTAATAAATTTTTTCGGTTTAGTTATGAACTCTGATTTTCAATAAAATATTTGTCGGTATTAATTTAATAGATTAAGTCAATAATAAGACATGATGGAGTATAATTAAGAGTAGAAAAACGACTACAAATACAATAATACAAAAACAAAATGTTGCTAATTTTTTTTTTGTCAATTTTATTTATATTAAATTAACAAAGTAACAATACAGTGTTGAAAAAAATAATAAGAACGGTACAATATTATCGATCATCAAATTTTTTTCCTATCGGAAAAAAGTTTGGATATTACCCGAGTGTTGCTTCCGTAATAATATCATAATATACATTTTTTAATTTATTCAATATGCCCTCCATAAACAATTTTTCATTGACCTTTTTGGTACCAGCTGTCCATTTATATCGAAAATCGGCAATGGATTTAGTAACGATTATAGAATCTCAAGAGATTTTAGGATATTGGATCTCTGTTACCCAACCTCCTGATGGGACTAGCGGAGATTTTAAAAAACATAACAGAAGTTGATAGTCTTATTATTTCGGTTCTATATTATATTAAGAACATCGATAATTGTATATAAAATTAATTAATTAAAATCATTTTTAATGGTTAGCGCGTTGGATTGGGGATCGAACCCGCACAAGGTGGCAACATCAATTTATGAAAAATAATAATCTCCCTCATACATATCGCAGAATACATGAAACAGGTTTCATTAAAGTCAATGTTTATGAAAAGTCCATAAAATTAATGAAACTCTTCATAAAATTATTAGGCCACTCGTCCAATGAATAATCAGTCAGCCAATGAAGAGCTTCATAAAATCTATGAAGCAATTTCATTTACTATTATTTATTATAGTTGGTTGTTGTCGTTGCTAAGCTGGAGTGGATAAATAAAAAGTACTTAGCAAATGCAAAAGGCGTAATAAAATCGTAGCATATTTTACGGATGTACAAAATATATCTAAAGAAAGATATCTTTAAATTAAAAAGTTTAATAAAAAAAGTTTCGAAAAAATTAATATGATTTATAAAAAAATTTCATAGTCCAAAATTATTAATAAAAAATTAATTTAAAAAAAATAAAAATTATAAAAGATTATTCTCTCAGGAAATGACGATATTTTACAAAAAAATTTAAAAAAAAGTAAATACTATTAAACAATTTCATATATACATATAAAGAACATTTTCATTAAATTTATGGAGATCTAATTTATAAAATTCAATGAATTTTTTTATGAAAGAAAAGTTATGAAAAATTTCTTAATATTAATTAAAAATTATATACATAATGAAATTCTTCATTGGTTCTACGAACGAAAAAAATTCTATGAAATTATATCATTAATATCATGAAGGATAATTCTCCCAGTGTAGGAAGAATATCCTGAGTGTTGCTTCTCTTCAAAAAAAAAAATTAATGAAATCCATAAAAATCTTCATTTTTATTGTAAAACGGATTGCTCTATAACTTAATCTTTTTTGTAGTATTTTCGGTTAAAATCATGGGTTAAGTGTTTTAATCTCTTGGAAACCAGTTCACTTTATGACAAAATAACGAATTTACTTTATGACAAAATAATGAAATTATTTAGAAAACTTTGAAAAATATAAAAATGTCAAGACTTCCACATTGTCGACATAATTTAATTAAAATCTTAAAATATATAAAAATTAAGGATGAGCGATTAATCGAGTGATCAATCACCCTGATTAATCAAAATGCTGATTAATCAATTAGGTAATCCAGGGGTCTCACATTGTCTTGATGAATGGCAATACCGGCAATAAGAAATGACTCAGCAAAGTAAATAAAATTGAATATTTTACGAAGAAGTATTTACTTTTTCACTCGAACTTTTAAGGCCTCAAATCTTTCTTAAAATTGTGCAATAAAAAAATTTTATTATACGAAAGACAAATCACAATTAAGCTGAAATGTCACTGTTTCAAAATAAAAGTCGTACATTAAATTTTCGAGAAAAAAAAGTGTACACAATTTTCACACGAAACACATTATGGTGAAAAAAAAATTGTTTTCTAAAATTTGTATTGAATTTGACAAGTAAATACGAGTAGTTTTCAAAAACTAATAGTTTTTGGTTAAGTGTAAATCTAGTAGGTGTAAGTTCTAGGGCTTGTACAAAATTTCCCAAAATAAAATCCTGCTTTGACAAAATTTCCTACATGCTAGCGACATCTACAGTTTGTTTAAAAAATTATTGATGTTTCATCTCTATATTATATGTCTCTGAGGTAATCGACATTTTTGATTATTCATATTATTGATTAATCGATTAATTTCGATTCTAATTAATCAAAATTCATGATTAATTGATTCATCAGGAATTTGAATAATCAAAACTTGTATAATTGAACAATTTTTACATTTGTAAAACGTTTTATGTTTGTTTACTTTTTATTTTTTAATACTTTCTGTTAAGTCGATGGCATTAAAATTCTTATATCTTGTTATTACTGAATTGTTTTATAAGATCTAGTCCATGTTATTTCTGAATTGTTTTATAATTATAATTAATTATTAATTTATAATTATTTTATTTTAGATCTTAAGATCTAAAAAATAATGCCAGCAAAAGTGTTTTGCTGAAACCAGTGAGATGATTTTTAGGAAAAAATTAGTAAATTCATCAAAAGTTGTACTAACACTTAGTCAATTGCAAATGAAAACAAATTCTTACTTAAATTAATTACTAACGCTAAACATTAGTAGACTGAAAAAAAACTCAAAAAGTAATTATACTTTAGTAATTTACTAGCTATTTGTAAAATTTAATAATATAGTTGAAGAAATCCTTGTTTGATGTCTTAAGATTTGAATAAGATTAATATATAACTTTGGATGTAAATGTTATTTGTTATGCACGCTTTGTAGCCACTGCGCCCGACGCCAATATGCCCGATACCACCAAGCCAAGTCACTGTCTGATCACGATTTTGCGATGAAATTTCGATGAAAATTGTTTGTATAATGTAAGACATACATGAGACTAATTAATTATTTGGATAAATTAATTGACGATTTCATTAGCATTAAATTGAAACTAATGCTAATGAAATTTTTGGCATTATCATATCATAATGCTAATGCTCTGAAATAAAGGGTGGTCAAACCATAATGCACGATGTTAACGTCAAGTTTTTTGCCCATCGGCCTCATCGGGCCGTACTTCTTCGAAAATGAGGTCGGCCAAACAGTTACCGTGAATGGTGTTCGCTATCGCGAGATGATAATGGACTTATTGCGGCCAGAAATTGAGGATTTGGACCTGGACGATATGTGCTTCCAACAGGATGGTGCCACTTGCCACACAGCCAACGAAACAATGGCTCTTTTTCGCGAAAAATTCAATGGCCGTGTTATTTCACGATGTTATTTGGCCGCCACGATCATTGTGATTTGACACCTTTGGACTTTCTTTGGGGATATTTAAAAGAAACAATTCAATTCAAGAGCTAAAGGATGAGATAATTCGGCACATTAACAACATTGAACATCAATTATGTCTCAGAGTCATTGAAAATATGAACCATCGGATAGAGGTATGCCACCGAAGCCGTGGCGAGCATTTGGCCAATATTTAGTTTCACACATAATTGTTATAGTTCCTTCTATCATAATAAAAAATATCAAGATAATTCTCTAAAAACTTTTTGTTTTATTTACAATTAACATCGCGTGTTTTGGTTGGACCACCCTTTACATCGATTTCATTACTAATGCCAATTGTATAGTAAATTCATTACGATTACTAATGCCTCAATTATTAGAAAAAATTGGCATTAGTAAACGTCACTTAACAGATTTCGTAATCATTGCCGAGCTTGCAAATAGCCATTTTGAAAAAATTTCCAACGCAAAACGGACAAAATGTTTGCTCCGGAGGAGTACTAATACACTCCTATAATGCAAATAAGCCAGGTTCAAGAGAGCTCCCGAGGGATCCATTTTTCTACAACATAAACCGGGTGACATTTTTAATTTTTGGTTTTTACAATTAGCAAGTTTTGCTAACGCTTACTCGATTTCTGAAAAAACTCAAAAAATTTTTAGAGAAATTATACTTTAGTTAATTTATTTGCTGAAAATTTAAATATAGAAATTGTGTAGAGTTGTTTTGTTTTATTTATCATTTCCGTTGTCTGTACTACATCCAGACAAGATGCGACATCTGCATCTTGTCTATCTGGTTGTCGTCCACGCTATAAATGCGGTTATCAGCACAATTTTTGCAGCAAAATATATTAGTAAAACATTCGTTCAAAATTAGTTTAGTGCTAAAAAAAATATAACTAAAACTTTAGCTGAAAACGGAATATCAGCAAAAAAAATTGCTGAAAACTAGTACACTTGATAATACAAGACGTTTTACTAATTTTTCTACTAACTTATTTTTTTGAGTGTAGGAATCTCTCTCGGACTTATTTTATGTAAATAATAGGAGCGTGAACGTTGGTGGAAACTTGCAAAAATTTTGTCCGTTTTGCTCTACCTAGCTGAGTTTTAGAGATACAGGCCATTTTGTAAAATGGTGATTTTTTAAAACATCCAATGTAAAGCAACCTAACCATACCCTTGTTTTTGTAAACAAATGCTTTTTTGCTTAATTGTAATTAGTTTTAAGGCATTATTGCGATTTCATTAGCATTAGTACACTCATAAAAAAAATCCCGTACAAATAGTTCAAAACTCTGCTAAAATAACAGGAAATACTACCTATATTTGCGCCAGCAGAATTTTCAATGAAGTTGAGAATAATGGTCTGCTAAATTTAGGTAACCTAAATTTCACACACTCCTAAATGCACAGACAATTTTAGTTAACTTAGCTAAGAAATTTGAGCTAAATTCAGCAGAAAATTTATTTACCTGATTGAACTGAAAATGTCTGCTAAAATGTCGGACTCTCCGGATCTGCCCCGAGACAGGCCCATATTTATTTTTGGAAGCATAGGTGGTTTATAAATGTTAATAAGTACGGAGTAAGAATTTTTGTCCATTTTGCTCTATCTTGCTTAGTTTCCGAGATATACGCCATTTTATGATTATACAATAAAACGAGTAAAAAGGTTAAAGTCGGGCATGCCGACTATACAATACCCTACACCAGTCTGGTGTATTGTTTGGATCCGAAATTCGAATGGGTTAAAATGGGGCTTATGTCAAAATTTTCTATGTGAGCCAGCGCACCAAATTTCATTAAAATATCTTAATATTTGCGACCTGCAGTTTGTAACCAAGCCAATTTTGGGGGGACCCTTATATGGGCACTATTTCTAAACATGGACCGATGTTCACCAAAATCAATAGGCTTCGTCCTTGGGCCAACATAGGTCTATGTACCAAATTTCATCAAAATATCTTAATATTTGCGACCTGCAGCGTATAAACAATATAATTTTGGGGGGACCCTTATATGGGCACTAGTTCTAAACATGGACCGATGTTCACCAAAATCAATAGGCTTCGTCCTTGGGCCAACATAGGTCTATGTACCAAATTTCATCAAAATATCTTAATATTTGCGACCTGCAGCGTATAAACAGTATAATTTTGGTAGGATTCTTATATGGGCACTAGGTCTAAACATAGACCGATGTTCACAAAAATCAATAGGCTGCGTTATTGGGCCAATATAGGTCTGTGTACCAAATTTCATCAAAATATCTTAATATTTGCGACCTGCAGCGTATAAACATTATAATTTTGGTAGGACCCTTATATGGGCACTAGGTCTAAACATGGACCGATGTTCACCAAAATCAATAGGCTGCGTTATTGGGCCAATGTAGGTCTGTGTACCGAATTTCATCAAAATATCTTAATATTTACGACCTTCAGCGTATAAAGAGCATAATTTTGGTAGTACCCTTATATGGGCACTAGGTCTAAACATGGACCGATGTTCACCAAAATCAATAGGCTGCGTTATTGGGCTAACATAGGTCTGTGTACCAAATTTCGTCAAAATATCTTAATATTTACGACCTGCAGCGTATAAACAATATAATTTTGGTAGGACCCTTATATGGGCACTAGGTCTAAACATGGACCGATGTTCACCAAAATCAAACTTGTTCGTCCTTGGGCCAACATAGGTCCGCGTACCAAATTTCATCAAAATATCTTAATAGTTGCGACCTGTAGAGTGCGCACAAAATTGCATGGACAGACAGACGGACGGACGGACAGACGGACATCGTTAAATCGAAATAAAAAAAAATTCTGAACCGATCGGTATACTATAAGGTGGGTCTACGACCAATATAATATACAATATATACAAAATATATATACAAACTTATAAAACCCTGACCACATAGTGGTGTAGGGTATAAAAATATGAAAACATAGCGCCATCTCTATGTGATATTGATAGCAGGACACAAAAATATAATCATTTAGAAATAATTGTCGTTTAAATTAGCTGAAAATTTTGTAAAGTCAAGAAACACAAATTACTAAAAATTAGCATGCAAAGTTAGTTCAAATACAGATGAAAGTAATTGTTATTCTAAATTGGATTTACAAAAAATATTAGTTTAATCCTAAATTTTAATAAAAACTAACAGAAAAATTTGTTTAATTGCATCAGAACGCATTTAACAGACTTTTGTACTAACTTTTTTTTTATAAGTGTAGGACAAATTCTAATGCCACAAAATTTCAGTAGCATTAAATGGTAATGAAATTTTTTGGCATTAGCATTAGTCAACTAATAATGAAATTTCAATGCCAATGAAAAAATCCCAAATATGATGTAAGACTACCAAATTTTGCACAAATAACGGTTCTTAAAAATAAAAAACCGGTAGGAAAGATTTTATGAATTTGTTGATATACAGGCTACCGTTCTTATTATTTCTTTCGACACTGTTTGTATTAATTAAAAAATTGTGTATTGTTGTACGTACTAGTCATCTAATATACTACATTGATGGCATGAATGGATGGCTGGATGGATGGATGAATGGCAATGTCGTTTTATTACATTTAACCCTTAGATGTAACTTTGACATACATTTAAATGAAATTTAAAATCGTAGTTTAATTGCTCAAATTGGCGTAGTGTTGTTTTAATTAAGTGAATATAAAATTGTTGTTTTTTTTTTTGCAAAAATGATGCATGAATCAATTTTTTTTGTTGTGTATCCATAATGTAGAAAAACATATAGTAAATTTATATCCAATGTAGGGTGGTTCAAGTTTAGGTGAAGTTTTATTTTAAAAATACCCAGCCAGCAAAATTTGGATACTTTTTTGAGGATTCTTATTCTATGAATCAAAACCCGGGTTGGCAGGTAATACCGCTAAAATACAGTTATCGATTCAAAACCCTTTCAACTGACTACCGTTACCCTAAAATACCGTTACCGAAATACTCGCAATACCGTTACCGAAATACTCGCAATACCGTTATCCTTAAAATACCGTTACCAAAATAACTGAAATACCGTTATCTTTAAAATACCGATACCGAAATAAATGAAATATCGATAACCTTAAAATACCGTTACCGAAATACATGAAATACCGTTATCCTTAAAATACCATTACCGTTATTTTTAATTCTCTGCTTTTGGTCATTTCACGTGTTTATTGAGTATTTCACATAAATTAAGTCAATTAATTCGTTTTGTGTTTACTTTAGTTTGGTTTTTACAAAAAATGCGGTATGCACCAAAATAACTGACTACCGTTACCCTTAAAATACAGTTACCGAAATAACCTAAAATGTCGTTACCCTAACGATAACCGCATTCGTTTTAGTTATCATCCATGATCAAAACTTACTCAAATAAAACACATTATTTAGAAATTTTAAAACTTTTTTGTCAAAAATTGCTCATATTTTGGACGAAAATATGAGCATTCTAAAATGCATCATAAAAGACAAAAATTTGAGCCAAATTATTAAATCCAAAAGATAAATCAGAAATGAGTCAGAAATGTAAACAAATTTGAATATTTTGTAAACAATTCAAAAAAGACTCAAAAAAAAGAAACATTTTTAACTTGGGGTTTCTAGAAGACGTTCGTTGTCACACGAATGAGTGACTACATGTATTTTGTTTTTGTATTGCATGTATTTTGTTATTGTATTTTCGTTCGTGTGGAGCGAAACGTCATTTAGAAACACCACCTAAGTCTTTCGAATTTTTTTAAATCTTTTTTTGAGTAATTTTTGAATAGAAAAAAAGGCTCTTTTGGACGAACCACTTTCATAAAAAAATTTGAACTTTTAATAATATTTTTTGAGCTTTTTTATGATTCATTTTTGGGCTTGTTTGTTTGCTGGGTAAGACACATTTTTTTAATTTGTTTCATGTTCCAAAAAAAATTTGGTTGAGAACTGATTCTAAAAAAACTCTGAGTATGTTGTTTTAATTTGTATTCAAAAGAAATCTTAACACTAAGACACGATTACTGAAACTATATGGGAAACAAAAACAAATTTGTCAGTTAAAGTGCCAATTATTGGGTAACTGGACATTCAGTAATCGGGCCTAAATCGGTAATATTTAATAGTTAAATCAAAGGAAATCTTAACATTAAGGATCGATTACTCAATGTTCAGGTGAAATTTAGCAGATAGTTAACTTCAAACTTTATATGGGAAACAAAAACAAATTTGTTAGTTAAACTGCCAGTTAGTGGCTAACTGGACAGTCAGTAATCGGGCCTAAATCGGTAATATTTAATAGTTAAATCAAAGGAAATCTTAACACTAAGGCCCGATAACTCAATGTCCAGATGAAATTTAGCACACACTCATAAAATAAAGTTAGTACAAGTCTGTTAAACGCGTTCTGATGCAATTTAACTAATTTTTCTGTTATTTTTCCTTAAAATTTAGGATTGAAAATTGTAAATCCAATTTAGCATAACAATTATTTGAACTAACTTTGCATGCTAATTTTTAGTAATTTTTTCAGCTAATTTAAGCCACAATTATTTCTAAACGATTATATTTTTTTGTCTCTGTTATCAATATCACATAGAGATGGCGCTATGCTTTCATATGTTTTATTGTCTAATCACGAAATGGCGTATATCTCGGAAACTAAGCGAGATAGAGTAAAATGGACAAAAATTCGTTACTCTGTACTTATTAATTCTTATAAAACACCTATATTCCCAATAATAAATATGGGTTTGTCTTCGGACAGATCCGGAAAGTCCGAGATTTTGGCAGACGATAATTCACAACTTCATTGAAAATTCTGCTGGCGCAAATATAAGTTCCCTTTCCTGTTATTTTAGCAGTTTTGAACTATTTGCACGGGCTTTGTTTGCTAAACTGCTAAAGATAGAATAAAAACCATTCACAATAGAGCTAATTAGAGGTCTAGCAGTTTTCTCTCGCGTGTAAATTTGCCTTAAGGAAATTTATTTGGAAAAAAAACCTATTACACTCAAAAAAGTCAGTAAAGTTAGCAAAAAATGTTGCTGTGTCAGCAAATTTTTAGTCAGGAGAGTGCTTGCAAAAAAGTTTGTAATTTCAGCAAAAGGTTGTTTGCTGAAAATCAGCAAGCTGATTTTTACCAAAAAAATAGTAATCTCAGCAAAAGTTTTGCTAACACTTAGTCGATTGCAAATAGGGTTTATGCCCCGAGAATTCCCGGGACGGGACTCCGGCACTTTTTTCAATCGCGTAAATTTTTCCCGGGATTTTTTTTTATTCTCTAACAGAAGTTTTTTCTAGTATATATTGCAATTTTGGGAGCTTTATTTAAATTTAAAGCATTAATTTTTTTTATAATAAGCATTGCTTTTTTTTTAATTTGTACTGATTGTACTGATTTTTAACATTTAAAAAATATTGCATTTTTTCAATACGAAAAATCAAAATACAAAGTGAATCCCCGTTAAATCGAATTAAATTTTTGTCTAAAGTAAATGAATTAATCAAGGGAATTCATTTAATTGAACGCGTTAAATTCCAATAATAATTTAAGAATGAATTCAATTGTAATATTAATTTTATCAAATCCAATTAATTAATTTACTGACGAATGCCTTCATTTCTTATATATCGAAAAAAGAACTCACTCAATATATGAACGGTTTCGCTAAACCGTTTATTGATTTATAAAAATATTTTTCCGTTCAGTGGTTTCAGAAAAAATCTTTCCCTTATGTGATTTGAATAAAATTTGTACCGTATAGTGATTTAAAATCAAATTTTTACCGTTCTATTAATAAAATATTTCCGTTTCTACAATAGCAAATCAGTTGATACAACCGTTTTTTGGCTGTGACAACAACATTTCACAATAGTCCTAAAAAGTATTCGGTTGTAGCAACCGAAACGGTAATCAGTATGATTCTGTTTTCTGGGTGTAGCAAACGTCATCATAAGCTAAAGATTTTTCGTATAAAAAGTCCTTAAAATCTGAATGTTTTTATGTGGGTATTTCGAAAAGAAATGTATCCAAAATCTGAGGGTTATATGATAGAAAACAGTTCCCAAAACCTTAAAATTGTCTTCAAATCATTTTATGTAGGAAAAACAGCCATAATGTAAACGGTTTCCCATGACAGAAATTAGCAATGAGAAAACAGATTTGTTGTCAAGGCGGAATTTTTAGCCAACCGTTTGGTTTGTTGTGGTAATGGAATATGCGGTTTGTGTCTACATAAAGTTAGTTTAGACAATGTATTTCTTTCTTTTAAAATCGCTAAAAACGAAGAAAAATTTGGTCATGTTTAAGTTGCTGCACTTTTAAGTCTGGTGACTATTTGTAGATAAAAATAATGCAAGACTTAAGGAAATTTTATAGGATTTCCAAAAATATACAGTTTGTACAGAACAAACAGATCAGTACTGCCTAAATTTTACTATGTAATTTTATAAAAGGTCGATGTCGCAAATTTTTCGTTAAAAGCCACGCCCACTTAAAACAAGTGACAAAATGAAAAAACAAACATTCCTTAAAATTCTATATAATTTTCTGAACCATATCCTTGCCTTTCTTGGCGAATTAAGCCACTATTTTGATCTTTAAAAATAAAGGCAACGAGAATAAAATTATAAAAAACTTAAATCGTACCTATTTCATTGACCATATGTGTCGGTGCCTATTGCTACTTATGACTCATTGTGACCGTCTTAAGACTATTTTTAAGACAGCTGATTCATAACTTTTCACACAAAACAACAATAAAATTCAAAAAATTCAAATTTTATTTGTCAATGTTATGATTGTATCGATACCAGCACCCCGTTTCTGTATTTCTCGCATCGAAAAAGTTTGCGGAAAAAACATGTGAAATGCAACCCTGATCTGCTTTATAGAGGGTGTGTCGCAGACAATAAAATATATATGAAACCAAATCAGCTAGTAATACGTTGCATAGTAAGTTATTTCTAATTAAATTAGGTGTTTTACAAAACAACATGTGTCAACAGTTCTTACAGTTACATTATCTGAACGAATTACAACAAAAACTGCAGTCCATTTTATCACGTCTTTAATCAGCCTGCATAATGCAGGGTGACCATGCATTTCTCGATGCGAAAACTTCTCGCATTAGATACAGAAACGGGGTACAGGTATTAATTTTTTAGAAGTTTTCAAACAAAAATTTGAATAAATATAATTTATTATGACTTTGCAACAACAAATATTTACATGGGGAATACAGTAATAACTAAGAGTCACAGACTTTTCCTAGGAATAGGCACCATAATCTGCTAATTTAGCAGTTTTATTCTGCAGCATAATTTTTAACTAATTTTTAGTAGTTTTAACTAAATTTTTTACAGACTTTTTTCTATTAATGTAATATTCTCTATCAAGTTAGCAGAGCTTGAGTAATATGAATAAACTCGCATTAAAATTGATTCATTTTATGAATCAGTGAATAATTCATTATCACTTTCAATCAATGATTTGATATTGATTAAAGTGAAGATGTGATTTATACAAATTTCAATTGATTCAATTTTGATTCGATTGAATTATTTGTTTAATGATTTGATTCGCGAACTATGAATCAATCAATTAAATTGATTTGTTAAAATTGAATTAATTTGCTTGATTCTATGAAAAGATTTCCAATAAAATGAGTTTTGCGAATCGATTCGTACAAAATTGAATCAGATTTAAAAATCGAATTAAAGAATTGTTTTTAAAGGTCTGCAAGTATCACTGGTCCATATTATTTCTACGCTGTTCCAGCCAAGATCCCGGTATGTGTTTTTGAGAAGCTTTAAAAAACGTGTTGCATAATTGGGGCATTTGCGCCGGCTAGAGCTACTTTAAAAATCATAGAAAGAGAAATATAAAACCTGATTGTTAACTAAGGCCCGATTACTGAATGTCCAGTTAGCTACTAACTGGGGTTTTAACTGACACATTTGTTGTTGTTTCCATTGAACATTCAGTAATCGCGCCTTAAGCATACAAACCAAAGCTGTGAAACGTAGGTCAACAGATAAAAAGCCGTATTAAAAAAAATTATTGGTTTAGTAACTACGATATTTATTTTTCAGTGACGCATGCTTCCCCTTTTACCCTATGTATTTGTTGTTAATTTTGTTTATTTCTTAATATTTTCACCATTTAAATGCTACATATTTACTTATGGATTTTATATCAATTAAAAAATATTGTCTTCAGAATGTTTGTTTTTTGTTTGTAAAAAAACCATATAAAGACTAAATGTTAATATTGAGTTTTATATGCAAAATAAAGTAATTAACTACACGTGAATTAAAATTAAATTCATAACCTAGATATGTATTTAATGTATGAAGAACAGAGAATTGGAATTATTTAATACTATTTCCAAAACTCAATTCTTCAAACTTCCAAAAAACAAAAAAAAAAAAAAAAACTCCCAGCAAAAACTTTCATTACCAAATAAGTGGTTATATATATGGATCTAAAATTTTTTACTGCACATAATTCGGGGTCAGTAGGTACTAGGGATGCCAAACGGGAAATCCCGAATCCCGGGATTTTCGGGATTGGCAAAATCCCGAATCCCGGGATTATTTCTCAAAAATCCCGGGATTTTCTTATTTTTTTAATATTAATATAAACGCAAATAAACAAAGTGAGCAATTTTAGATTACCTACGTTTTTTCTTGAATTTTCTCATATTGACAAGAAATTGATGCCAAGATATTGGTAAAATTATAAATTAAGTAGATTATTCGAGTAAACTATGCAAAGACTTTGCAGAAAAATTTGAAATTTTGGTAAACATTATTAAGTTTTTGAGGAATACATGCGAAAAATCAACTTTATTTCTTATTTTACCGATTTATTCTTCCAAGCGAAATTCGATTTCTGAAACTGGGACTGTAAGTTTTGGCTGGGACTTTAAGTTTGAATTCTTCCATGAAAACATTTGATAACGATAACCAAATAACTTTGTTGCTGTAATTACACGATTTAGTGGGCAAGGTTATCGCAACGAATCTGTTTTAAAATCTGCTTACAAAATACTGGGCGCAAGTGTACTTAATGACAGGCCTTCATAAATTATCCCAGCCAGAAAAATACAAACGGAAAGCGATGGCAAGGTATTTTAACAGGTGGAACAAGTACTGACAAAAATTGCTTTCCCATTTCCAACATGATAACGTCAATAGACAAAAGGACCGGTATTTCAAAAAGCGCCGGAAAAGTACTGGGTAAAAAAAAGTTTTAACTTTGGCAAAACGCTGCCGAAACCAATAAATAGGTGGTTTGGAATTATATTTTCCAAAATAAAATTTAAAAAAGTTCATATGTATCTTTTTTGGCCCTGCCGTGATGTTTTGTAAAACAAATACTGGCAAAACGAATTTTGCAAACGCTGGCAAAGCATCCAAAATGAGTCTTCTGCCAGTCATTTATTTTTAACGTCGCGGTTACCAAGTGGTATGCAGGTACTTGATTTTTTGTACCACTGTCAATTTCTGACTGAGATGTTTCAATATTCATAAAATGTACCACATTATTAATTAACAACTATTAAATAATTATAAAACGCTTTATTCTAAAAAAAAATTAGTTACATAACATAAAAATTTTTACAAATAAACGAAAATTTAAATCCCGAAATCCCGTAAAATTCCGGGATCCCGAAAAATCCCGTAGTCCCGAAAATCCCGGAATCCCGAAATCGGGATCCCGGGATTTCGTCCAAAATCCCGAATCCCGGGATTTTCAAATATCAATCCCGATTGGCATCCCTAGTAGGTACTACACCTTTTGCAATTGTTATTCAGAAAATATCAATTGAAATTCAGATTATTTATTTTAAATGCAGAAAATATAAATTGATGTCCAGAATTTACTTTTGAAATTAAGAAAACATTATTTGAGATTTAGAAAATATTAATTAAAATTCGAAAAATATTATTTAAAATTAAGAAAATATCGATTGAAAATCAGAAAAACATCAATTGTTGTAATTCAGAAAATATGTATTGATATTGAGAAACATTAATTTTAATTCAAAAATAAACAATTGAAATTCAGAAAGTATCAATTAATATTCAGAAAACATAAAATGAATTTTAATTCATTACTTCTGAATTTCATTTGATTTCAATTAATATTTTCTGAATTTCAGTTGATATTTTCTGATTTACAATTTTTTTTTTTTTTTTTTTTTTTTGAATTTGATGTTTTCTGAATTTGAAATGCTATTTTCTAAATTTCAAGTGATATTTTCTGAATTTCAACTAATATTTCCTGAATTTCAAATGGAAATTCCAAATTTCAATTGATGTTTTTTAATTTCAAATGCAAATTCTGAATTTTAATTAAATTTTTTGAATTCCAGTTGATATATCCTGAATTCTTGTTGATATATTCTGAATTCCAATTGATATTTTCTGAATTAAAATAGCAACAGGTGTGGTTATTTTGTTAGACTAGGAAAAATTTTGTTTTATGTTTTTTTTATATTTTATTTGGATGGAGAATACTTTTCTCTATATGCTCCGAAAATTTCAATAAAAAATTCGATGAAATTAAATTTCCACATGTTTTTTTGTAAAATATGTTTTAGTCCCAAAGTAATACTCCTTGTGGTAAATTTGTGTGTAACACCTTTTGTTTGCATTTTTATTAACTTGTTTTTATTAGAAATCGTATATCTTATAACAGAGCAGAATAAAAATAAAAACTACATAAAAAGATGTAAGAATTGTACGCAGTTTTCAAAGAAAAGCCAATGACGATTCCTTGATGGATGTTGAAGACACGTCATATGGGGCAGGTGCTGATGGCTTAATATAAGTTATAAAAGTAATCAATATATATAAAAAAGGGGAAAAAATACGAACCATATAAACAATTTCACTGGAATTCAAGTTCAAAACAAGTCCAATTCCAGCCCTGTTTTGCAGTTTCAAGGCTTGAATAAAACTTTAATTACATTTTATATCAATAGCATACTCCAGCAAAAGGGAAACAAAAATTCAAGTTTGAACTATTTTTTTTAAATATACAAATGCTAGAATTTGAAATATACTTTACTTCAAGCAAAATTTAAAGCACTTGAATTTTTAAAACCTATGTGCTTATTGGGGAAATAAATTCAAAAATGTACAAAATTGTAGCATTTTAGCAAAATAATATGAGTAGCATTATGTATAATAATATATCTACCATCGTTATTAAGACTATTAGGTTTAGTGTATCAAATACCCATTAACCGATTCGTCCCAAATTTGATGGACATGTAGTAAGCTAGGAGATATAACTTTTCTTCATTTACAATTTTTTGAAATTTTGCTGTTTTCTTAGCTTAAAATTAACTTTAGACTTCAAACGCGTTTCTCTCACAACCATGAGTTCAAAATCGTTTGCCACTGTAGAGCCAAGGTGGGTTAACCGATTTCGATCCGGTTTTTTTCTTTCGTAGTCAACAAAGAACTGTAGTCCTTATCGTTGCCCTTTTTTTGAATTTCAATCAAATAAATTTTATATTCCCAAGTAAAATTGTTTTTTCTTGCCTTTTTGGAATTTTCAATTTTGTGTGGCAACTTTGTTAAAAAAAATTTAAAAAGTAAAAATCGGGCCACGATAAGAACTAGAGAATTTATCTGGTATTAAGAATCACTTTACATTTTTATTTTCCAATAATTAATAAAGGCTGTACAGCGGCAGCCGATTTTGCCTTTTTTAAAAAAGGCTAATAATGAAGTGGCAACCCTGGCGATTTTGGTTGGAGAAATTTAAAACTAATATATTTTGAAAATACTACAATAACATATATTTTAAATAAAAAAATAATATAGTAAAAATATTGCTATTTGAATTTTTGACAACCGTTTAAATATGCCCCTTAAAATTCTGTTGTTACAGTATTTAACCCCCCTTAAACAAATATTGGGTCTGAAAATAGATTTTCAAAAAAATTAACAAAAAATCCAGAATATTACCTTGGGTGTGTGTGAAACGGTAGCAAATGTTCTTTATGGTAAATTTTTGACAATTTTGAGGTGAATAAAATTTCACTAGCCCATAGAGATAGTAGAATTTTTGACATAAGCATAGAAATATTTGACATTTTAAAATCTGAAAGTTTCTAAAAGAAAAATTAAGAAACAATGTATACAAATGAAAAATTCTGAACAAAAAAAAAAAAATATTCAAAATTAACGTACCAGAACAGAGGCAGAACACAATTTGCATTACATGTCATTTTTACATCTCGGCTTCGTCTATTTTGTAATGCAAAACTAAAACTTTCATTAACCCTTTGCGAGTGGCGTACATTATAATGTACGTCGACTTCATCAGCTCGTCACTGATTTGAATTTTAACTAAAGCGCTATTCATTTACTGTTATCGGATCGTTATTTTGTTCTTATTAAAATGTTATGCAGGCTGTGAAATCTCAAAACAACATTAGATCAGTAGAGCGCTTTTTGTCTTGTGACGACATTCATCAACGCTGCTGAGAATGTGTTAAAAATTAAAAGTTGAAAAAAGGCTAAAGTTTAGTCTCAAAAATTGTGTGATGAATAAAATTCAAAAACTCAAAAGATTTTATGTACAGATTAGTAATAGAAAAAAATATAAAATTAAAATTTTAAAAAAATTTTAACCCGTTCGGGGTCGGCAGAATGTTAATGTTTGAACTTTAATTCCAAACATCTCCGCTAGGGGGTGCTGCAAAGCTGTAAAAGTAATAAACAATATATCTTTTGCATAGATCTACATTTCCACGAAGTTTGGTCGGAAAATTCCCAGCCATTTAAATTCCCGTGTCAAAGGGTTAATTGCAACGATCTGGTTTGTAGGAGAATTGCAATTAGCAAACGCATATATATCCTAAAAATATTTGATTCCTTTTATTATTTTTTTCACTATTATTTGTAGCTGTCAAAAAATTTATGTTGTCGAAAAAGATTTCATTTCACACAGGAAAATTTCAAATTTCAAATGTTTTTCAACATGATACTTTGCTATCGTTTCACACACAAATAATGATAAAAATATATCATTATGGAAATGATGGAAAAAGTAACTATTTATTAGTAACTCGTTATTATATGTTTTAAATTAATGCAGTAATGTAAGTTAGTATCATTACTGGTAGCCCAAAAAATAATGATATCTCATTACCGTTTCTACACTGGATTATTTAGATATTAATAGTAGGAATCCATTACTAAGATTTTGCTGGGTTACTACAATTTACTAGCTGGAAAATTTCAATGCAAAAGTAAACAAAGCTTTCCAATTGTACACTCATAGGAAAATGTTAGTAGAACAATTAGTAAAACCGTTATTAAGCCAACTTTACAAGTTAAAAACTAATTTTTAGTTCAAATAAAAATTGTAATTAAGTATTTTTTAATTTTAGTTAAGTTTTCATAATTTTAATTTTTTTTTCTTTGGGAATTTTTGTAGAAAATTTTTTAATTTCAACAAATATTTTGCTGTTTTAACCAAATACTTTTTTAAATTCTGTTCAACTTTTACCAGTAGGAGCGTCAAGCTGAATGCAAGACGGTGTTTTTTTTTTTTTTATTTATAGATTTTTCTAATATATGTTAGTATAAAAAGCGCAGGTGAAAGGAGCTTTTCTTAATAGAAAACAAATTAGAAACCAAATAGTGCGCAACTAAAAAATATAACAAAGAGAAGTATTTAACGTTCAAGCTGGTTAATTCTATGTTAATTGCTTTACTACTAAATGAACTTCGGTTGAAGCAACAACAATAATATAGAGATAAATAATACCATTGTAAAAAGATGTAATTATGTAAATCTTTGATATGATTTTTATTCTGAATTTTACAATAAGAGTTTATTTAAGTACAAAAACTTAAATCTACATTATAGCCTAGAACCCGATAAAGACAATCTGATTACATTACTTGGTGGTACTTAAAAATGCATTATCTTTTAACCATAGGTTCTAGTATAACTTTTTTTCAAAGTTTTTCTCTATTTGTTGCAAATTCCAAATAATTGTAAATTTTATTTGGAATTTGCGATAATATGATCTTAAACCGAACAAAATAACACTCATTGTAACAATCTTCAGATCAGCTAAAAAAATCTACAATCAGAAAGGTTTTATGACATTTTTTAAAATAATTTTAAAAGAGCATTTTTAAAATCGTACTGAAAACTTCATTTGTTTCAGCGCAACACACGTTTGTGAGGAAAGTTAATATTTAAATCGGTGCAACGGTTCAAAAGTTGTCAGTGAACATGTGAGGACATCTCGAAATTTTCTATACAAAAATAAATTTTATTGTTTTCTAAACTGTTTTTTAATAGATTTAACTTTGTATTGAAAGGTAAAATTTTGTTTGGAGTTTATTAAGGTATCCTCATATCCGTTCGCGTTCCATAGGTTTTACAGCCCTGGCCTATGTGATAGGCAGTTTAATGACTTCGCTGAGTAAAGTTTTTCTCTATATCAATTTTTTTTAACGTTTGTACGTTAATACAAAATTTTAAATTGTATCCGTAACGGGCTAATGTATGTAAAATATTTGGTTTCAAATCGAAATCCGATTATTATTGGTGGAGATAACAGCAAGTTCAGATTCAAACTTTAAACTGAAATAAATATTGTTTTGGCATCCAATTGCATTTTGCTCTTAGGTATATTAAGTGTTTCTGCATTTCAATGCGAAAAAAGGCAACACTGTTTATGTTCCTGTTACGTTTTTATTGGAATATTCCAAGACTGTAAAATAAGAACAAAAAACATAAAGAAACAAAAAACCGCGAAACCTCAACTAATAAATGGAAAAATCTTTTTATTAGTAAGAAAAGTATCAGTACCGGTCATTTTCTGTTGGAGCCTTTCGAAGACCGCAAGCAAGTATGCTTGCACGAGGAGTTTGGGACTTTTAAGTATCCAGGTAAAATATAGAATAAATATGACCAAAGCTTATTTGTAAAGTATAATTTTGTCAACAAAAATATAGTGGACCCTAAATCTCCATGTGGTCCTAGTTACTCCTTAGAAGTGCGCGAAGTGAAAAAAAAAACAAAAATTTTTAAAAGGAAAAGAGAAAAAAATTTTAACAAGTGAAATGTAGTGAAATTAGTAGAAGTTTGTAACCGATTATGGCCTTTAGGCTAGGTTATTGTAATAAATAAAGAAATTAAATGCTTAATTGTTCAGGCATTATTTTTCGAAAAAAAAAGTGAAATGAAGAACAAAATGGAGGTTTACAGTGAAAAATTTTTGCAACATAACTATAATTTAGTTGAAGATCACGAAAATAGAAAAAAAAATTATTTATTTGGTCGTCAAATTGCAGTTATTTTTGGTAAGCAAATGAACGGCAAGGAGGGCAATTTTTTGTTCATAATTATTATTAGATAAAAGATTACGAAAATCACAAAAAATTCAAAATCGCTCCGCGGAAAATGCATAAAATATATTTATAATATAATATTTTAACTTCAAATAATACTAAATTTCATTGAACGCTTCACTCAAACGCCATGAAATAGTCGCCATTTTTCGTTTTTTTTTTTTATTCAATCGTCCATTTTGTTTTTTTATAAAACAGTTGTATTTCTTTATATAAAAGAAAATATATAACATTTTTAAATTTTAAAATGCCTATGCATAATAATTTGAAAACCTTATAACACATTTATAAAATGAATTTTGTATTGAAAATTTGTTTTATAAGTCACTTATAAATTTTAAAAGCGATTATGCATATGACCCTAAATTATTAGTTATATTAAAATTTAATTTCTTCTATCATCAAAATAAATGATAAAGAAGGTGTTTCCTACAGTTGTCAAGTAATTGAACTAAATATTTAAAAACCGTTTTTCGATTACTTCCAAAACATGCATATTTTATAAACCGGTTTTAGATTTTTCCAAAAATCGAAATTTATGTGGTTACCTTTATGCTTACCAGTATTGTTAAAAATAATGAGACTACAAATATTTTGTAATAAATATTTAAAAACAAATTTATAAAAGATTTTTTTCTTTTTTTTTGATTTTTGAAACAAAGCGGAATATGGATGTTTATGGTCCAAAAGATTTTTGAGAATTTTTTCTGAACTTTTGAAGGGAAGGGGGTACCGGAGCGCTGAAATGTATTTTATTCAAAAAATGAGGTTATGAAACAAATTTTTTTTTTAATTTTTTATTTTGTGCTTTGTTTTTATAAAACCAGCAAAAAAAATATTTGTTGTACAAATTATTAGATTAAGGCTCACTTTAATGGCCCCAAATGTAAAAATTCAAAATTTTCCACATTCCAACCTCAATAGACAATATATGGGTGTGAATTAAATTTTATTAGGGCGAGTAACTTATTTCCAACTTAACCAAGATTAAACGTTAACCACAGTTATTTCCATATAAATTTGATATTCATAACTATGGTTAAGCAATAAACTCAGTTTATTTATTTATTTAATTTTAGTTTGAAAAACAAATAAGTAGAGTCCGACCGAACAGTTCGGCCACAAAATGTATTTGGAAGGTATTCGATATTTTGAATAAACATAACAAAAATTGACCATTTTACTTATTTGAAGTTATTTACAAGATGTTAAAATTCAGATCATTACAAAAAAAATAAATAAAACAGAAAACAAAAAAAAAATATTTTGGTGTTGTATAAGAAAATGTTTTGTGAATGTCTTGCAAAACATTCATACTGGCCTCTAGTATGTACATAAATCCCATTCCAACCGCTTCCAATGTGTGTAAGAGAGAAAAATTTGTAAAAATCCAATTTTTGCAAAATTTTGCCTGTTTCAAAATTGAGGGGTTTTTTATCATATCGTATTTTTTTTTTTCAATTTTTAAATTTATGAAAGCAAGTGCATCCGAAAAATTCATCCAATTCGGTTGAAATTTGCTGTACCGTACTGCGTTAACAAAATTTTTGTCTAGTCAAAGCCAAGTATCATAGAGCAACAAAATTTCGCGCAAGGCTAAAAACATTAAAACTGTTATAAAAGCTTGTGAATTTACAATTTTCAATCATTAAAACGTCACAATCACAACAAAAGGAAATTAAAAAGCTTAAAACACAAAAAATAAAATGCAACAGTATTTTAATTTCTTCCTAATTAGGAGTTGAACAAATTAACAAAAATAATTTATTAGAAACTTGAAATTCAAGACTATAAGGGTCATATGCATAATCACTTTTAAAATTTATAAGTGACTTATAAAACAAATTTTTAATACAAAATCCATTTTATAAATGTGTTATAAGATTTTCAAATTATTATGCATAGGCACTTAAATGTTTTAGAGCCAAACTTATTTTATCTAAATATCGACTAATTTTTATTTATTTAATGAAAAGGTGAGAGACTAAAAAAAAATTTGTAATTTCTGTAGAAAATGAAATTACACAAAAACTATACAAAAATGTTATTATTCAAAAATATGTAAACAGTCCCGTTTTTGAATAATTATTCAAAAAGTGGCAACACTGCATTATAATTAATATAGATATTTTTTGCCGTTATTCTGTCGGCGTTCTCTTTATTTAATATTATATTAACGTTAATGTCTCGTGGAGGCTCAGAGTAATGCAGTCTAGGGTCGCATACCGAAATTATTTAAGTAATAATAAATAATAACATAATTTTGGTTATATAGTTATATCGGTAACGCGGTACTGTTTACATTGTGGTGATTGCGGGTCCGAGCCCAGTTCAAGGAGATCTCAAAAATATAAGAACAAAAAAGAAATACATGTAAAAATAAAAATTAAAAAATATTAAAAATGTAACATAAAAAATATATTTTTTTTACAATTATTTTTCATTTAAAGAAAATGTTTTATTGATTCAATAAACTCGTTGTTTGGGGACTTTCCAATAAATAAAATCATTGGATTTATAAACAAATTCATTAATACTACACGCAAAATTCTAATAGTGTACTGCAACTTTTTTTTCAGTACTTTGTAAACAAGGATCACTTTTATACCAATGATGCTTAACTCTTTCACTACCCTTGTACACAACAGTCTACACATTTTTAAAAGAATATATAAAATTTAATAGTGGAAAAAAACTTTATAATTTCGGTAAATAAGTTTATTAGGCTCTTGGCCTTCAAATAAAAGTCATTATATGGGCAAATCTACGAAACCGGGCGAATCCATGTAACTCGGGATTTAAACCACTTTAATAACAATATATAATATTTTTGATGGTATGCATTTTCGAGGCACCGAATTAAATCAGTCGAACATCTTAAATTTTAATATTTATACCGCTAATGTGCTCTACTCAATTAAAAACTACCATAATTTAGCCTAATTTTGCTTGTAAATTTCAAGAGTTTTTCAACTCTTTTGGTTATAACTTTTTCTGCATAAAAGGAAATCGCCCAAAACCTTTGGTGGATAATAATTATGATATAAGAAAATCTCCCACTTGTTGAAAAAAATAGGTGCCCTCAATTAGGAACAAATGGTAGTTAATTTATTAGAAACTGGAAATTCGAGACTATAAGGGTCATATGCATAATCACTTTTAAAATTTATAAGTGACTAATAAAACAAATTTTTAATACAAAATTAATTTTATAAATGTGTTATAAGATTTTCAAATTATTATGCATAGGCACTTAAATGTTTTAGAGCCAAACTTATTTTATCTAAATATCGACTAATTTTTATTTATTTAATGAAAAGGTGAGAGACTTTAAAAAAAATTTGTAATTTCTGTAGAAAATGAAATTACACAAAAACTATACAAAAATGTTATTATTCAAAAATGTGTAAACAGTCCCGTTTTTTAATAATTATTCAAAAAGTGGCAACACTGCATTAATATTAATATAGATATTTTTTGCCGTTATTCTGTCGGGGTTCTCTTTATTTAATATTATATTAACGTTAATGTTTCGTGGAGGCTCAGAGTAATGCAGTCTAGGGTCGCATACCGAAATTATTTAAGTATAAAAGCCCAAATAATAACATAATTTTGGTTATTTAGATATATCGGTAACGCGGTACTGTTTACATTGTGGTGATTGCGGTTCCGAGCCCAGTTCAAAGAGATCTCAAAAATATAAGAACAAAAAAGAAATACATGTTTACATAAAAAATTATAAAAAAAAAATTATAATTATAAAAAATAAAAATTAAAAAATATTAAAAAAGTAACATAAAAAATATATTTTTTTTACAATTATTTTTCATTTAAAGAAAATGTTTTATTGATTCAATGAACTCGTTGTTTGGGGACTTTCCAATAAATAAAATCATTGGATTTATAAACAAATTCATTAATACTACACGCAAAATTCTAATAGTGTACTGCAACTTTTTTTTCAGTACTTTTTATACAAGGATCACTTTTATACCAATGATGCTTACATTGGCTGACTTAGGCCAATGTAAGCATCACCCCAGAATTTTAAAAAAATCTACCTACAATTCTTTTATCTATAATTTTGATGGCAAAAAGTATCACAATATTACTTTTTTTTATATCAATTAATGCTGATTTTTGGTTTGGGAAAATCTCTACTAGATTCCTAGGCAGCTAAGTTGTTGCAATCTAAGGGACAGTTCTATAGTCAGAACTAAGATCGATTTTTGTTTTAAATATTTCTTAAATAAAAAGTTGTTTGAAAAATTCTTACCTAAAAAATATTTAAGAAACAAATCGATATTAGTTCTGATTATAAAATTGACTATAAGAGTTTTTCTTTAAGAAAAATTATTAGAATCGCAAAGTTGTTCAATAATAGAAATATAACGCATAATCTTTTTTGGTGAGTTAAATATCTTAGATTTCATAGTTTTCTAAATGAATAATTAGTTAATATCTAACTAGGAAGTTTCTTCAAACTAAACATTACTATGTTATTTTAATAAAATTTCAATATTTTGGAGAAAAAAAAATTGTAAGATGAACATCTCACTGTTTTTGACCACCTCGGTAATTTAAGTGATCAGAATATGGGGTTAGAAAGGATTCGTCAGAAGTAAACGAATTAGACAGATTGATCTTAGATTTCTTTTCTCTATCATAATAATCTGAAAATATAGCTTGGAACACATTCATTGTACGAGGTTTTCTTCAGAAAAATAGATGCGCTTTTGGGCAAATAACAGCAGAAAATTAATGGGTCGCTTGCCCACCCCAGAAAAATGGTCTAGGTACGCCAATGGATGCTTAACTCTTTCACTACCCTTGTACACAACAGTCTACACATTTTTAAAAGAATATATAAAATTTAATAGTGCAAAAAAACTTTATACTTTCGGTAAATAAGTTTATTAGGCTCTTGGCCTTCAAATAAAAATCATTATATGGGCAAATCTACGAAACCGGGCGAATCCATGTAACTCGGGATTTAAACCACTTTAATAACAATATATAATATGTTTGATGGTATCAGCATTTTCGAGGCACCGAATTTAATCAGTCGAACATCTTAAATTTTAATATTTATACCGCTAATGTGCTCTACTCAATTAAAAACTACCACAATTTAGCCTAATTTTGCTTGTAACTTTCAAGAGTTTTTCAACTCTTTTGGTTATAACTTTTTCTGCATAAAAGGAAATCGCCCAAAACCTTTGGTGGATAAAAATTATGATATAAGAAAATATCCCACTTGTTGAAAAAAATAGGTGCCCTCAATTAGGAACAAATGGTAGTTCTTTAAAATCTGTTTTTTTAATAAAGAGTAATTTCAGATATTTTTAATTTTTGCGCTTTCAGCCTCAATGCAATTGAAAATTTTTTGATACTGACATATAACTGACGAGTAAGCAAAAAAACTGAAATCAAATTAATAAGTGTGCCGTCAAAAATGAAGTAAATATGACAATAATAATCTCTTCACCTCTATGCGTGAACAGCTTGAAATTTGATATTTTTTGAAGGGCACATCCGTAGTTTGAGAAATAATTAGTTGCAGTCCTGCGTGATCGGTATATATCGGTGATACTATTATTGTGTGTAAATGCTAAATGGATCGTACTATTAGTTTGTTGTCCAGACCCATTTTAGGTTAAATTTTGTAGCTTTTCATAGATTTTTGGAGCTAAAAGTGATGTAAAAACCAAACGGATAATCCGATCGTTTTAGCACTTATACACAACAATATTAATTGCGATATATATCATATAAGCCAGATTTCAGCCATTAATTATTTTATCTGCGGATCTGCTAGTCAATTTAAAGTTGGATTTTTAGCGTATTGTAGTACAGCAAAAATTGATGTAAAGCCTAAAAATAAAATCCGATCTGTTTAGCACTTTAACATAATGACAGCTATGATAAGATCTACCGTTCCAGATAGATTGGACTCCATAATTCTTAAAACTGTAGATGTGCCTTCAATTTGAATTTAACCTTTTAGCGAATTTTGGAGAAAGATATGTTGTAGAGAACACGAAATTCGTCCGATTCGTTTAGCACTTTCAGATAATAATAGTAATGAAGATATGTACCATTTTAGAAATATTTGATTCCATAATTCTTTAAACCGTGGATGTGCCATTCAGTTTTGTGTTTCAGTTTTGAGGGAAATTTATATGGGCACAAGTCCAAACATAGACCGATTTAAACCAAAATCAATCCTTGGGCCGATATAAATCGGTCTACCAAATTTTATCAAAAAACTTAATATTTGCGACCTGTAGCATGCGCACAAGATTACATGGAGAGACAGACGGACGGACGGAAAAATTAAAAAAACAACATTACTTATAATCAATAATGGTAATATAGCGCGACTATGCATTTTCGAATAAAATTACCGTGATGATTGAAAAATTTGTGTCATCTTTTTTCATTAAATTGAGGTAAAAGTGTGTAAAAACCACTCGAAAATAGCCAAAAAAAAAAGGTTTTTGGTAACTTTGACCTCAATTTGCTGAAAAACCAGATGTGCTGGAAAATTTGGAAACCAAATTCGGACTCAGCACGGAAAAGTTACTTAAAAATGTGTGGTCGCATGCCCGAAAATTCCAAAAATTTAAAAATATTTATTAGCGAAAATGTGTGCGGTTTTTTGTTTATAACTTTTTCAGCACTCAAAAAAATTTATTCGAAATCGACCTGTTTCGTAGATTTTCCCATATGTATAAGTAGTTCAACTTGGCAATATAGTCGCGATATTTCTTAATGAAGTCCAATTTTTTTAATATATCATAATTTCTGAGAAAAGGGGGTTTTGGTGTTTCTCATAAAATAAGGAAGATATATAACTGAAATTTGGCATATATGTATGTAGCTTCGTTTTGTGCAGAGAAGAAAACCAACCAAATGATTTTTGGCTATTCGAATGTTTAAAGGGTAAAACGGGGATAAGAAGTTTCAAAAAATCGATTTTCGAACATAATTTTTTGCGGATAGAAGGGGAGGGGGGAAAATATGTTAAGCGGAGAATACACGAGGGAACATTCGTGAAAAAATTCCCATTTTTTTGTGAATGTGTGTGTGCGTGTTGACATCGTGCAATTCGTGTTTACAAAATTTTTTCATATTTTTTGTTCCCTACTCAATGTTCCTTCGTGTATTCTCCACTTTGCATAAAAAAGAATAACGATAAATCCGCAAAAAAAGTCGGTATTGAAAGGGTTAAGAAGCAACAATGAAGTGATTTTTGGCTGTTGTTCAGAATTATGCACATTACTTCTAAAAAAGCTGTTAAAAATATATACCGATGCTTTGGAAGCAATGAAAGAAGGGATTTATTTTTAAGTTATTCAGAATAATTTTAAAAAACAGTAAATATACAGTATCGAATAATTTGGAAGCAATGAAGTAGTGGTTTGCAAAGCATTTTTTTTTTTTTTTTTGGGTAGTAATGCCGTCTTTAAGTATAGTCATATAAATTATTTCTTCAGGAATTTTATATAAACATTTCTGGTCAATAAATATGTAACTGCTGGGGTGATAAACTATCCCACGGTAATGTTTACGTGATGTATTTTATTTTTAAGTGTTAATTCCACATTAAAAATAAATCTTTAATTAATTAAATTTTTTTAATGGAATATTTATAGTTTTACATGGGGAACGTAGAGAACAACATCAACAAAACAAGTAACATTTAACATTTAACGGTATTTGTCTTTTAACAACAACACCTGTTTGGAGGCTGGTATGGTTACCCATACTCGTGAAAATTTTGATATGGATTCCCAAAGACCAACAGCTGCTCAATTGCTAAGGGAAAGGCGCAGTTATACATTATCACGTACTACTCTGGTGATATTGGGAGCATTTTATATTTGCTCGTTAATTACTGTCTCGTTTTTGGTCTACAATTTTGCAACATGTGATGAATTGATACCTGGCGAAGATGAAGATATTATATGTACCGCAGTGCATTCAAATCACAAACTTAATAATGACAGTGAGACGACAAAACACGTATATGAGAAAGACGTACGCCTGCCAACTTCTATAAAACCACTAAAGTACAATATTTCATTGGAACCCTACCTGTATGAAGGCAACTTCACCTTTGATGGTGAAATTCAAATCAATATTCTAGTCCTGAAGGATTGCTATAGAATAACAATGCATGCCATGGATTTGAATATTTCGAAAAATGATGTTACCGTACAAAGGAAATCTGATAAGAAACTCTCAAGCCCTGCCTTTCCATTCTCTACAGCAGCAACTAAGTTACGTATACGTAAACAATATTTATTGGAGGCCAAACAATTTTTCATTATTGAATTGTATGATAAACTTTGGGCAAATACTGAATACGTGATTAATATCAAATTTAGTGGTTTAATACAAGACTTCTTGCAAGGATTCTATCGCAGTTCGTATGAGGTTCGAAATGAAACAAGGTAGGTTAGAATGTGTGTTTAATTGGGAGTACGGATATTTTCTTTCTGGGGTTGATAACACCGTGAGACAAAAATCTACTTTTTTCTTGAAACTAAGAATTATACTACATAAATAGACCATTTCATTTTCTGATCTTTTGTTATTTTTAAAGGATTTTAAAGTTACAACGAATCCACTACACCATTTTCAGTTGTATTTCAGAAAATTCCAAATATATTTTAAAATTTTCCAAAAATGTTTTAAAATTGTCCAAAAATCATTAAAAATTGTCCGAAAATGTTTTAGAATTGTATAAAAATCTTTCAAAATGGTCCAAATATTGTTTATAATTCGTCTAAAAACCTTTGATATTTGTCCAATTGCATTTAAAAATTGTCCAAAATGTATTTTAAAATTTCCAAATGTATTTCAAAATTATACAAATATATTTTAAAATATTACAAATATATTTTATTTGTATTTAAGAAAATACCAATTATATTTTAAAATTGTCCAAATGTATTTCAAAATTATTCATTTGTATTTAAAAATTTTAAATATGTATTTCAAAATTGTCCAAATGCACTTTAAATAATTCCATTTGTATTTCAAAATTCTCCAAATGTATTTGAGATAATTCGAAATGTATTTAAAAAAACTATACTTGTATTCCAGAATAGAGTTTTTTTAAATACATTTGGAATTTTCTCAAATACATTTGGAGAATTTTGAAATAAAAATGGAATTATTTGAAATGCATTTGGACAATTTTGAAATACAGATTTAAAATTTTTAAATACAAATCAATAATTTTGAAATACATTTGGACAATTTTAAAATATAAATTGAATTTTCTTAAATACAAATAAAATATTTTAAAATATATTTGTAATATTTTAAAATATATTTGTATAATTTTGAAAAACATTTTAAAATACATTTTGGACAATTTTGAAATGCAATTGGACAAATATCAAAGGTTTTTAGACAATTTTAAACAATATTTGGACAGTTTTGAAAGGTTTTTGGACAATTCGAAAACATTTTTGGAAAATTTTGAATGATTTTTGGACAATTTTAAAACATTTTTGGAAAATTTTAAAATATTGTTGGATATTTTTGAAACATTTTAGACAATTTTGAAACATTTTTAGACATTTTTAAAATATATTTGGACAATTTCAAAACATTTTTGAACAATTTTAAAACATTTTTCGATAATTTTAAAACATTTTTAGACCATTTTGAAATATATTTGGAATTTTCTGAAATAAAACTAAAAATGGTGTAGTAATTATTTTTTTATTTTTATAACAGTTTTTGATGCAATATACAGGTGAAAGTAATGATCATATACAACAAAGCTGCATACTCAATGTTTAATATTTTGGTTTTGAATAACGGTAAGGGAAACGATATCGATTTTTCGTTTGTTTCGGTAACGGTAAAGGTAATGGTATTTAAGAACGTTTCGGTAACGGTATATCGTTATCGAAACAGCAATACCTGTACGTACCGGTATTATAAGTTGCGCTAAAAACATATAAAAACAATTAACTAAAAGCTTAGCATATTTTTCATTTTAAGTATTAAAAATCCAGATTATAAGCTATAAATTCAATGCTGATAGTTTTAATAACTTAAATTACTATGTATTAATTTTTTGATAAAAAAGAACTCAACATTGTTGCAAAAAGTTAAAAAATTTGTCATTTGTCATTTTTTATGTATTATGTATAAATGCCGGTAAAATACCGCTAACTGCCAATAAATATAACGGTATTGGTAACGATAATGGTATTTGGAAAATGTTTAGAGGTATTGGGAACGGTAACGGTGTTTAATTTGAAACGGTATTATAACGATAACGGTAACCAACTTTGCTTAGAAGTATGCGATTTTGCCTAAATTTGCATCATGTAAGTTTGACACCCTAGAGTATTACATACTTTTAAAAACTAAAATTTTAGTAGGTCCCACAAATACTGTCGCACGGTGTATTATATTAGCATTATTTAAAATTATAATTAAAATTGTTTTTGTTAATTTTATCTTAAGGTGGTTAGCATCAACACAATTTCAAGCTACCGATGCACGAAGAGCATTTCCTTGTTTTGATGAACCAGCATTGAAGGCAAATATTACAATGAACATAGCTAGACCAAAAAATATGTCATCAATATCAAATATGCCTAAGATTGCAACTAAACAACAGTAAGTTAACAATTTATATAATATTATATAGCTTCTTAAGAAAATGTGTTAGTGTTATATGCCGAAACTTTGAACACCCTCTAGTATGTGTTTAATTTTGTAACATTAATAGAACGAATAGACGAAAAGGAATTTCGTTCCTTCTTTTGTTAAATTTATATTTCATAAATTCCAGGAAAGATCATAAACAGTATTTTTTGACCGCATGTAGTCTGATTTTCATCGAATTCAGCACATGAATGCTCTATGGAACCATTAAGGCAAATCAATTTTTATTTCCCTAAAATTCCAAAAATTCCATTTTATTCAAGATTTGCATTTTTAAAAACATCAAAAAAGTACACTAATAGAAAAAAGTCTGTAAAAAAATTAATTAAAACTACTAAAAATTAGTTAAAAATTACCTTGCAGAAAAAACTGATGAAATTAACAGATTATTTTTGCTATATATTAGTAATTAAGATAGGAACAGCATAAATAAAACTGTTAAATTCTTAAATCGAATTCTTTAAAATTTTTTTATTCTTTGTAGTTTACTTGTAAAAATCGTCTCTCTTTAATTTGAAAAAAAATTTAAACAGAAAGAGATATTAATTTATGATTTAGAATCGAACTAAAAAACATTAATTTACCAAAATAAAAGATCAACTATACATACCCCTCAATCATCTTAAAAACACAAGATACGTTGCAAAATTAGTGTTTCCAATTATTCGACATAGGCGGTTAACCGGTTAATGCATTATTCGAAAAATCACTAAAATGGATTAACCGGTTATTCGGGTCGGTTATTCGAGAAAATTGGCGGTTAATCGATTAATCGTTTAATGCTAAATTAAGGTACTTCATTAACTTTTTATTAATTAAAACACAAAAGGCTGACTATTTTCATTAAATATTAACGTCATATGTATATGAATACGATGTATTTAATAAAAAAGTTTTCATATTCGAAGGTTGAAAAGTTTCGGGATCTGAGATTTTTTAAAAAAAAAAGGTCTGTAAAAATGTTGCTAAATCTAGAAAGAACTGCTGAAACTAACAAAATATTAGTAAGTTAAGAACAGCAAACCTAATACTGTTACATATCGATTACTTAACGTAGATTTTTTATTCAGAAAAAAATTTTAAAATCTGAAAAGCTTAGATACAAAATTTCTTTGAATGTGATTTTTAATCAATACTGACACTATAAAATTTAATATTGCATTTAACTTTTTCAGACCCAACTATCTTAAATGTATTCATTTTATAACTTTAAGGTAAAATGGTACTAAAACTATTAAAATTTCCTGGTGTCAATTCATATTTTATGAAATATAATTTAGCTAAAAGTATAACTGAAATTTTTTATCTAAATAAACCTATTAGTATTTAAAATATTTGTAATTTTAAGAGAAAACATCACATCTCATAATCGGGTATGCTGGGTCTGAAAGGGTTAAAGAAATGCTATACCTAAAGTTTTTTTTAAATTTAAATAAGATTCTTCCTACAGCTACGAAATGTTTATTAAAGTCATCGATAAAAAAATTTGAGTTCTCTTTGAGACTAATTTCAGTTAATTGAGAATACCAATTTACTTTGTTTCTCAGTATCTTTTTCGTTACTAAAGGCCATTAACAGTAAAAAAATAACCTAAAGTTCGAGCGTACTTACTCTGAGAGAATTTTATCGGACGAGCTGTAAACAAAATTTTCAATAAGCTAATGAAGTTTTCTTCAAAAAGTAAAAGCCAAATTTATTAAATTTTATGAAAAAGCTTCACAATTTTTATGAATCTCTTTCTAAAAAAACTTTCTTGGGTGTATGACATTTTTAATAAATAATATGAAATTCTTCATAAAATTTTATGAAAAATTGCATCAATTCAATTAAAAGATTCAATAGACGAATTCCAGCGAAACTTAATTGAATCAGTGTATAAATTCATAAATAGCATATAGACAATTCACTGAGTGTGCAGTTACAGAAGTCAAATTCTATATAAATTAAAATTTTTTAACTTTAGGTTATTTATTTTAATTCGAATTTATATTCCTTGAAACGGGTTCGGGTTCAATGTTGTTCTAGTGGAACATGTTTTAGAATTGATGTGGTTTTGAACCGATGTGTATGTACACTTTCTTAGGAAAAATAAGAAAAGTTAAAGTTCTTTCAGAATTAACATGTTAATTGTGTAACAGTTTTAAAACAAATGCAGCCTTGTCTTAAAGGACATGGAGATATAATTTATATTAGTTTAAATTTTAAAAAGAATTGAAACAGTAATGCAAAATTGTCTATTTTATTTCATAAAGCATCCTCCAGCCAGTCGTGTATTTCGTGTGTTTTGTGAAGTTTTAAAAAACACCTTCATTTTGGCCTTTTGCTATGTTCTTAAGGCTTTTTTACAAATAGAAACTTTGATACATATTTTTTTTTAAAACATTTGCGCAAAATTTTATTAAAAATTGGGAGTCTGATGGTACAATGTCGACTTGTTTGCGGTTGCTCGAAAAAGGTATTTAGGACCTATTTCACACGATTTTTAAAGAATTTGATGCTATTTTAGTTAGTATTTGTTTTTTCTAAGCTTTTCTGGTAATTTTGTAGCCCAGATTAAGAAAATTGTGAAGTTTTGGGAAAAAATTAAGAAAAAATTCCATATTAAAAATGTAACCGGTTAATCGACCAATTTTAACCGATTATTCGGGTCGAATAATTATTTGAGTTTTAAATTATTTGTTTCGACATTAACCGAAATAGAGGCGATTAAACGAGGAATCGGTTAATCGATTAACCGAATTGGAAACACTATGCAAAATACAATTTAAATAACATACCCAGCAAACATTTTTCTGAGCACTCACAAATTATAAAGGACTCTAAAAGAGTCAGAAATGAAACATAATAGACTCTTATTTATGAGTGTATTCAAAAATGTTTGAAAATGTTTTCAATACTCATAAATGACTCAAAAGTTAATCTTAGAAAATTCCAAATTTTCCAGTAATGCTCATAATTCGGAGTCTTTTATGAGCCATAAAAGTGCGCTCAGAAAGAGGCTTCATCGGTGAAGAAAAATACCCTCATATATCTATGTTTTCTAAAGATCTAAGGGCTCTTTTATGCGTCTCTTTGGACTCCAATTTTACACTGGGTACATTTAAATTTAACGGTTCGTTGTTGTTCAAAAATATGTATTATCATACACAGAGTTGAATAGAAACAGCTGCGATACTTTAAGAATTAAAGTTTAAAGCAAAAACAATAATAATAAAATGTTAAAAATAGCAGTGTTAGATTTCGTTGATTTTAGTCTAGTTAAATTGTATTTGTTTTCAACTTTGGCATAAGTACCCAACAAGCACATAGGTCTTAAAAATTCCAGTGCTTTAAATTTTGCTTGAAGTAAAGTATATTTCAAATTCTAGCATTTGTATATTTAACAAAAATATTTCAAACTTGAATTTTTGTTTCCCTTTTGCTGGAGTATGCTATTGAAATAAAATGTAATAAAAGTTGTATTCAACCCTTGAAACTGGAAAACAGGGCTGGAATTGAACTTGATTTCAACTTGAATTCCAGTGAAATTGTTTATAGGGTAGACGATTATCAATAATTAACCCATCAAGGCAAACGACACTGATGATGGCTTTTTAAGGAAAGTCGAAAATACGTACTCTGTCTCGCTGGCCTTATCGAATTCTTTAAATTTTTTTTATTCTTTGTAATTTACATGTAAAAATTGTAACATCTTTCTTTAATTTGAAAAATAATTTAAACAGAAAGAGATTTTAGTTTATGATCTACAATTGAACTAAAAAAAACATTCATTTACCAAAATAAAAGATCAATTATACATACCCCTCATTCATCTTAAAACTGTTAAATATACAGAATTTTAGTTATTGCTAAAATCAGCAAAAAAAATAAATAACACAAGATGACAAAATCTTGACTTTTAAAGGTACAGATTTTCCGTGAAACACGTTTAAAGTTTAGTGGTTCTCCATTTAGTTTTTTATATGCAAAAATTTTCAAATGCAGTCAGTATAAATTTTTTGTGGTGAAATGAAGGCACAGGACCTGTAGTCATATTTGGGGTTAAGATTTGATGCACAAAACTGGCTATTGAAACCACTGTCCGCACTTAATGTCGATTTTTGCAGTTTTTTTGGGTTTTAACCAATTGATGTTAAATCGACCTTAATAAATTTTATGCCATAGTAAAGAAGCATTTTAAAGGAAAATATTTCAACAAACAAAATGTATGCATATGTAGCGACCTATACTTTGAAATCGCGATTTTTCAAAAATTTTATATGGCAGTATAGCTCTCCGAGTTGTCCCCAAAGTCCAACTTTTAGTTTATATGGGGTTATCTCTAAAAACTGTTCTTGCAAAATTTCAAACAAAAAAGTTTACATTTGCCAAAGTTATCGCAATAAATATACTTATTAAGGATAGTACCGTAAAGAAATTATAATATTAACTTGGAAAGCTATGCTGTCATATAAAATTTTCGAAAATCATTTTGTGCATCATATATTAAACCTAAACCAGAGCTTTGAAGAATTAATTCCTTAATTCAATTTTTCAATTCTGTATTAAAAATTCGATGAACTAATTCACTAAGCACCATATATTGAATGGAATTAATTCATATTTGCTTTCGTTCGATTTATTTTGTTACGAATTAATTCAATTGCAATAGTTCTTTTTATTAAATCAAATGAATTAATTCACCGGTGAATTATATTCAATTTTATTACGTTCAATTTTATAAATCTTAATTAATTTTTATAAGTGTACTTAAGGAAATTTTATTTACGAGAATTCGTTAATTTTTTTAATACTCTTGTTTAGTTTATATTTGTTGTTAGTTTATTTTGGAAATAGAACTCAGAAAATGTTATTGTATCCCCAATGCACAAAACGGTAATAATTGGAGAACCGTTTGTAATTTTTACTCCAAATTTAAAGTACGATGGTAGTAATTATACATTTTTTTTTGCAATCGAAAGAAAAAAGTTTTTTATTTTTTTTAGATTTTACAATTTTTTTATTTTTTAGAACATTTTGCTGCTAATTTCAACAGATTGGTTATAAATTGCAGTTTACAACAATTTACTGAAATGTAGTAGCGTCTACTATAAATTTATACTAATTTCATTGTACTTAAATTATTGATATTTAGTGAATTTTGTAACTGATTTTAGCAAATCGATTTTGAATTGCAGTTTACAACAATTTTGCTAAAATCTAGGGGCGGCTACTAATTTTTTCTACTAATTTTATTGCACTACAAATCAGTAGACATGTGTTGCTAAAATTACAAAAAAAAAAACACCGCAGGGCTGAAAACAGTTAAATTTCCCGTAATAAAAGCAAAACTTTCTGTAGCCATTACAGACTTTTTTGGTGGAGTGTAATTTTTCTACAAACTTATAAATATTCTTTGTTTTACAGTGATATTTTACCGGATTATGAATGGGATTACTTTGCTGAATCTTTGCCAATGTCAACATATTTAGTGGCCTTTAGTATATCGGATTTCAGTAAATTATCAGATGGTAATTTCTCAGTGTGGGCTAGAAAGGATGCGATACAATCAGCCGCATATTCTTTAAGTGTTGGACCCAAAATATTGAAATTTTTGGAAAAATATTTCGATTTACCATTTCCGCTAGCAAAAATTGATATGATAGCTTTGCCAGATTTTCAAGCTGGAGCTATGGAAAATTGGGGTCTAATAACTTTTAGGTGAGCTTTTCTTTTGAGTATTTTGAAACGCACAATAATAAAAAGATAATATTTCAGAGAAAGTACCATGCTTTTTGAAGAAGGTGTCTCTGCCGCAACTTACAAACAACGTGTGGCCTGTGTAGTGGGTCATGAATTGGCCCATCAATGGTTTGGTAATTTAGTAACGCCTAGTTGGTGGTCTTATCTTTGGTTAAATGAAGGTTTTGCTAGTTATATGGAGTATGTGACGGTAGATGCTATAAGTCCAGAATGGAAAACAATGGATCAGTTTGTGGTCAATGAATTACAAAATGTATTTCAATTGGATGCTTTGTCTACATCACATAAAATATCAGTTGAAGTTGGCAATCCTGAAGAAATTAACGAAATATTTGATCGCATTTCTTATGGGAAGGGTTCAACAATTATCCGAATGATGAGTCATTTTCTTACATCAACCGTTTTTCGGAGAGGTTTAAATAAATATTTGAAGGAAATGTAAGAACAGAGTTTTGATATAAAATTCAAAGACTTTTTTCAAGAAATTTTTACATTTAACAGGGCTTATAGTTCAGCCACACAAGATGATTTATGGCACTTTTTAACTATGGAAGCTAAGGCTGAAGGTTTATTGAATCGAAATACTACTGTTAAAGAAATAATGGATACTTGGACTCTACAAGTTGGTTTCCCTGTAGTTCATGTTACCAAACATCCCAATACTAATGTTATACGTTTGGAACAACAACGTTTCGTATATGAAAATCTACAAAATCGTACTAAGGACCACGAAAAAGAGGAAGATGAAAATCCTCTTTGGTGGATTCCAATTACTTATACAACCTCCGATGAGCTTGACTTCGAAAATACCCGACCTTTGACATGGATTCCTCGATCAAACATCTATGAAATTGAAAATCGTAATTTAACTACGGCCGATTGGTTTATCTTCAATATACAACAAAGCGGTTATTATCGTGTTAATTATGAACAACAAAATTGGGCAGCTATTACCGAACATCTATTGGATGTTAAGAAGTTTAGACAAATTGCTCCTTCCAATAGGGCACAACTGCTGGATGATGCCTTGAATTTAGCCAGATGTGGTTATTTAAACTACGAAGTGGCTTTAAATTTAACACGCTATTTAAAGCATGAAGATGACAACGCGCCTTGGAAATCAGCTGTTAATGCTTTTCAATTTATCGATTCAATGTTTGTTAGTCAAGGAGATTACGATGTATTTAAGGTACGAATAAGAAAATTTCAACTAAAATTGAATTTTCGACAATGAAACGTTTTATAGAATCTATTTATCAGTATTATGAAATTCATTATCAATGAAAACCTTCATAGAGGTAATGTTTTTTTAAATAAATTTAATTAAACGCTTAACTGTTTGCGTCGCATTTTTAAGGCGCTATCAAAAACTTAACACATCGGCTGAAAATTCCGTAGGATGACACATAGGTGGCGCCACTGATTAATAATCCATGAGTTTTTGGAACTACCAACCTTCAGATGATACTTGTCAAAATTTAATTTGACAAGTATCGTTCGTTAGTGAACAAGTTTCAGCTGTTTTAGTTACGCTACTTTTGTGAGCGTTTGGTCGCAGTGCACTAAAAACACATTTTTAAGCCAAAGATAAATCATTCTATAAAAAAAGTATCGAAATGTTAGAAAGGCGTTGTAGTTATTAGGTCCATTCGATTACTGGATAATTTGTACAAATTTGTACAAATTTATACTTGATGGCGTTCGTTAACACAAATACTCAGTAAACACAAAGAAAAGAGAGAGAATAAAGTGACAGTTCTATGATGAGAGTTTGTAAGTCTTCTTCTTTTTCTTGCAAATTTTTACTAGACAAATTTTTGTTTGTTTATTTGTTTGTTTGATTTTAAGTTACTCCATTGACAGCAAGCCACCAATGAAGGTTCCATTAATATATAATGGAAAATTATTTGGCCTTTTAAAAAAAAATTGTCTGCTTAAGATTTAACATCAAAAATTCTCTTCTTCCATAGCGACCAGTTAAAATTTATTTTTATATTTATATTTGGTGTTGTAATCAGCAAACTTGCAAATTTTCTGTTCGCGTACATGTTTGGGGAAATTTTATTTTGAGAGTAAATCTTGTCTTACTCTCTGTAAGTTTGTACTGAGTAATTGGACTTGACTGAGAAAAGTAATCGAATGGACCTATTGTATCGCTCTTGAAGGAGACTATGTTGACGAATAAAGTCAAATTTTGCCAAAATATTTTTGTTTTATTGTTTATACTACGGACTCTTCACAGATATCATCTGAAGGTTGGTAGCTTAAAAAAATCATAAGTATTTTTCATTAGTAGGGCCACCTATGTGTCCTCCTACGGACTTTTCAGCCGATGTGTTATCTACTTTACAAAAAAATTTACCTACATTAAAATGAGAAACTATTTTATTATTGTTTCGTGCGCATGAGAAATAATATATAAAATGTGGCTGCAAATTGGAAATTTTTCGAGCATTTTAAATAACGAAATGATATTTTTGGTACTAATAGATTTCGTCATATATATTATAATTCAAGTATAAAATTTATCAATTCATCTTTGGTTTTCCTTAAAACTAATCCGTTTACAGTTTGTAGGCACAAGCTGTTAAGGTGAGAGAATTACATAACCATTGATATTATATTTTAATCGCTGAAATCTCTTTTAAAAGTTATTATTGCGTTTTCAAAAATTATATCAAGTTATTTTTCGAATCAAATTATATCAAGTTAGTCCCATGGGTTCTACACTAATAAAAAAAAGTTTGTAACAAGTTTGGTTACAACTACTAAAAATTTGTTAAAAATAACATTGCAGAAAAATCTGCTGAAATTTGTAATTTATCATTTTTTTTACTAAATATTAATAATACAAGAACAGCAAAAATAAAACTGTTAACAATACAAAATTTTAGTTTTATTTTATCCAAATTTTAGTTAATAGAAAATGACAAATTTATCCTGCTGAAATCAGCAAAAGATTTTGCAGAATAATTAATAGACTGAAAAATCACAAAAAAGAAATTAAATTTTCGAAGTTATTTTTAATGTGTATAAAAATTTAGCCTTTTGACGTCAGCAGTCTATTATTTGTTAGCAAAAATTGCTGTTGATTTTAGGAGAATAATCTGCTATTTGCATTAAACTAATTTAACATACCTAACTAATATTTTGTAAATATAATAGTTGTGTTCTGTCTACCAATATTCAATATTTTGCATATTTTAACAGTTTAATTAGCTATTTTCAATTAAGTAAAAGTTAACTAAAATATAAATAATTTTGTGTAAATTTTACAGTTTTGTTTTCTCTGTTTTTATCTTCAGCTAAGTAGCTTTTTTATATATATAAATATATTTGAAGGAACCGACTATTTAATCGGTTAAACGTTTCATTTGAATTCACCCACTATTCACTCAAATCTACACCCAGAACACAGATTCGGTATTGCACCATTCAATTGGCTACAAATTGGGTTGTCAGGATTGTCAGCAACGAATCTGTTTTCTGGGTGTAACTTCTCATAAAAATGTGCATTTTATTTAAAAATATATTTTTTTTTAATTTTAATTTTCTTTCTAGAATTACGGGCTCAAATTGGTGAATAATGTTTATAATGATTTAGGTTTTAGGGATCCGGTGGATGAAAATGACATGTTGGAACATTTTTTACGAGCGGAAATTTTAAATATGGCTTGTCATTTGGGTCATAAAGGCTGTGTATCGGAAAGTGTAAGACATTTTCAGAATTGGATACAAGTCCCAAATCCAGAAGCTAATAATCCGTAAGTTATATAATTAAAAGCATAGAAAAGAATTTTTTGTAGTTACAATCAGAATTGACAAATTTGCCTTTTTTGCTCTTTAACTCATATTTGATTATTTTCCTTTTTTTTAATTTTCCAATTTTTAGCTTTAAGTTGTTTTTTTAAAGATCGTTGCCCAAAAATACTTTTTTGCTTACACAAATTTATTTTTCTCCCATTTTTTAACTTTTTTTAAAAAGTGTTGTTTTTCCAAGTTTTTTACTTTTGCTTTTTACATCGAATTTTGCTTTTCTTTTGTCTTCTCTGGTTATAACACACGATCTCAAATAAATAAATTCTCGAATTTAATTGAGTCTGCTGTTTTTCGGATTTTTTTCTCACAAAATCCCCCACTATATTGCTGCACGTAAAATAACACGTCAGTAGAAAAATCTGTAAAGCGGCTTTCAAATCGATCAAACAAATAAAGTTTTCTTCTTAACCCTTTGAGGACCATACATTTTCTCCTTTACAAATCAGATTTGGAAATATTTACTCTATCTTTTGTCTGGGCAATTAAAATGCGAAAAACCCTTGGGCAAGCATACTTGCCTATAGTCGTCAGAGGGTTAAAGTAAACGAAAAATTTCTTCAGTTTTTATTTTATGAATCTAGTTTTAGTGAAAATTTTTCAATGAGAGTATTAAACATTTACGCTGTTATTCAAAAAAAACTTCTTAATTTAGCTTTAAAACATGAATTTGCTAAAGCATTCATTATCTCTATTAAACCTTTATTAAAAAATTGTATTCAAAAACATACAATAAAAGTTTATTAATTTTGTTTTTAATTCTGACAACACTTTGTATATTCTCTCTTTTTATTGTTAGTGATAAATGAAATTGGTGAACGATTGACTCGGTAATTGTAGGTAAATATATTGTTTTGTAAATTTTGGAAATTAAAATGTTTTATTACAAATCAAAACATATTAAAAAACGATTTAAACAAACTCGACATTACGAATACCGAAAGTATTCGAATATCGAGTTTTTTTTTGTTTCGGTTGGATATAAAATATTGTATTCCATCTATTCCTGGGTGGATGAATCTTTAACAATTCATTTAATCATTGTAAATTCACGTTTTATAGTTTTTACAGTGGTTTTCTTTTTCCAAACTTTATTAAACTGCTTTAAGCGTTTAATAAATTTTTCTTTATTAATCATTTGTGAATATTCTTTTTGCCAAATTAGCTTAAAAATCTGTAATAAGGCTATTTTAAAAGTTTTTGAATAACACATTTAATAAATAAAATCAAATTTTCACCACTTTTTATGAAAAATTTTGTTAATTCAATGAAAAATTTCGATGGACGAGATCCAATGAAAGTTCATTGGTTTTATGCAGAAATTCATGAAAAAAAAACAATTTGAGGATTTTTAGAGATGACGAATCTGTAATTGGGGATATCTAGAAAAAAAAAAACTAGCAACACTGCAATTCTGTGTCCAAATTTAACCAACAATTTTTGTTTTCTGCACATCCCGGTATGTAATAAATTTTTTAAATTATTGATTTCAGAATTTCATCAAATTTACGTGGCATAGTTTACTGTACAGCTGTACAATATGGCACTGAAGCCGAATGGAATTTTGCGTTTCAACGTTATTTGAAAACTGCAGTGCCGACTGAAAAGGAAGTCTTACTAACTGCCCTAGGATGTTCAAAAGAGCCATGGATATTATCAAGATATCTTCGATATTCTATTGTGGCTGACAATGGCATTAGGAAACAAGATCTTTATCGGGTTTTTGCAGCTGTATCATCGAATGTTGTGGGACAAAAGATAGCTTTTGACTTTCTACGTAATAACTGGAAAGATATAAAAGCTTAGTAAGTGTCATTTACACATACTTGGGACTAGTTAATTGAATGGACCAATTAATTGATGATTTCATTGGCATTACAATTGATCAATGCCAATGAAATTTTTTGGCATTAAAATTTTTTCAATTGGCATTGTTCAATGCTTAAATGCCCAATTATAATTGATGAAAAAAGTATTGGTGTTCATGTTTTACTAAAAGAATAAATTCAGAAAATATTAATGAAAATCGCGTATTTCTTATCTTATATTCGCTATTTCGTCAAGTCTACATTACTAGAGGCTGATCCATGTAGACTAACCAGTGTTAAAAGAAGAGTGAACAGCGTATACTTGATAAAACTTGATAAAATACCGAATATTTATAATGTTTATCCCTGAAATTTTGCATTTTTGTTTTACAAAACAATTTTTTTTGTGTACAATGCTTTTTTCTTCAATTATGTGTAGATTTCATTACTATTGGGTGTACATTTCATTACCATTGTTTTAATCAATGCCAACTGAAAAAAATTTCATTGGCATTGAATGGTAATGAAATGTTTTGGCATTAGCATTGAGATCAAGTAATGCCAATTAAATTTCAATGCCAATGACAAATTCCCAAGTATGCATTTACATGCTGTTCAGAATTTGATTCTAAATTTTCCAACTACTTTATTCTATTCCCTTTTAGTTTGGGTTCTTCGATGTCTAATTTCAACGCAGTATTGAAATTTGCAACAAATCACATCAATTCAAAATTCCATTTGGCTGAATTGGAGAGGTTTGTAAAGGATGAATTAAAAGACAACAGTCGTTTATCCCAACAAATTGTGGAACATGTACAAGTAAATGTAAACTGGATGAATAAAAATTATCAAACTATTTTCGAATGGTTACGAAAGGAAACAACTTAAAATGAAAAAAAAAAAAAAAAATTTAACAAAAAAAATTTAAAAAAAAAATAAACAAAAAAAATTAAAAAAAAAAAATAAACAAAAAAATCAGCAAAACAAAAAAATTAAACAAAAAAAAATAACGCTGGATTTCATACTGAAGAGCCCCCTTAACTTATTTTACAAAAAAAAAAATTATTTCCTTATCGTGATACATTTGTTCTGCAGAACGTTGTGTTTATAATTTTAAAGAAAAAAGTACAAAATACTTTTCATTTTACTTCAATTTTAATTTTTTTTTAAATTCGTCATTGCATTTATTTTCTACAATAATATACAAAATTAAAATCTACTTTCATCAAAAAAAAGAAAAAACAAATGTATCACTGATCAAAAGTATCATATAAATTATCAGAGTTGCTTTTTTTATATATACTTTCAGAATACAAATGCACTGAGAAAACAGTTACCAATTAATTAATAAAATATTAACTAATGCAAACTTAAACGTAATTCACATGAACGAGATTACTAATCTCCTCGTTTTTGGTTCTATAATCTACTACCATATAATGTCAAAATATGATGTTATATGGTAATATAATAAAGAACACAAATGAGGAAAATTAGTTATCTCGTTCATGTGAGAATGACCTATTAAGCATAAATAGAAGGCAGTCTGCAAAATTTGTGCATAAGTTGTGCAAAAAAATTTAAATGCTTGCAATTTCTTGACAATGATTTTCTATGCATTAATATTTTGAAAGTGGCAAACAACAAGCTGCTTTGATATACAAACAAAATAAATTAATATAAAAAGGGCTTATCTTATATAATTATAATACTTATAATACCATTTAATGTTCACATAGTTTTAGGCAAGCCCGTATGACACAAGCTTTATTTTGTATTGGATTGATATAGAATTGATAATGACAGATATGTAAATGAAATGGGAGCTCTGCGGGATTTATGTTATACCACACACTCATAGAAATAAATCTGCAAAAATAGCAGAAAAGGCAACTAAAAATTGATCAAAAATGATGCTGCAGAAAAAACTGTTCAAAATTAGCAATTTTGTTTTGCTAAATACTAGTAAAATAAGAACAGCAAAAATTACACTGTTAAATTTACAGAATTTTAGTTATGTTTCAGATAACTTTTAGTTAACTGAAAATGAAAAATTGGCTTAAAAATAACAAAAATTTTGTAGTTATAACAGTTTGTTTTTGCTCTATTTTTAGTCTACTAATATTTAGCAAAATTTTCTGCAGATTTTACATTACGATTTGTTATTTCTAACTAGAATTCTGAATATTTAACAGTTTTATTGTTGCTGTTCTTCTTATTTTAGTAGTATTATGCGAATAGAACTGTTAATTTCTGCAGTTTTTCCTACAATGTAATTTTGAACTAATTTTAGTTGCTTTTTTCGTTTTTTTTAGTGATTTATTTGTATGAGTGCATAAGTCATTGAACCTGTCAAAAAATTTAATCAGATAGCCAAAATCCTGTAATATTTTTTTTAAATAAAACTGAAACTAGAACTCCGTATCGACCACATTTTGCATTGGGATTTTGGACTAATGAACCAATTTTTAGTGATCTAGACTGAAATAATGTTTTCAAAAAGTCAAGATGACATGTATAGGATAATCTTCCTTTAATAATATGCAAGTTTCAGACACTTTTACCACCCTCACATGCCCGTAAAAATTTTCCATAATTAAAATCATTTAAAAACTAAAATTTGTGATGACCACTTTTCGAAGCAACTGTATACAAGATTTTTTTGACAATCACATCATTCAATAGGATTTGTTAAACGTAAAATCAGATAAAAATCAGATAATGCAACACCCCGCTTTACCGACATCCATTTGGCAGAGACTCATTTATCCTATATGGTTGAACTCTTCACACACATTATTTTACCATAAGAAAATTCATCAATTTTTCGGCAATACAAAATGAATACTAAATCAATACAAAATCAAATCAAAATCAAATCAATATCAAAATCAAATCAAAATCAAATAAAAATCAATATCAAAATCAATACAAAATTCAGGTAGCATACGGACTTAATTGGTTCATTAAATGCATACATACTTAGTTTTATGTACATCGTAATGAAAGAAATTATCAATATTTCTTATACCTACTACGAGTCAATTAAGAGTAGAAAAATAACATGTTTTGAGGAAAACACCTCGAACTGTTTCCACTTCCCATGAAGTGGATATTTCGCTCGCAAAAAAATACATTTACACATTCAGTATTAATGAGTTTGAAGGGACATATATTGTGATTCTAGTAATTTTTGATATTACCGTATAGTAAAATCAAAGAACAAGATATTCATTCGACCTTCTAGATTTTTTATATAGACACATTAATCAAAATGTGCGAAAATGTCAAATTAATTACAAAATAATAAGTTTTGTTATTAAGAAAAATTTAACATAAAAACTTCCAGTATGAAACCCAGCGAAAATGTTCAAAATTTTTTTAATATTCATTCATAAATACATATTTTTAAGTACTAACAAACATATTTTATCAATTTTTAAACAATTTTCTTATCCGAGCTTAGTTATCAAGTGTCTTCAAATACAATGAAATGTGCAAAGAAATTTGAAAATAACACACAAAACAACAACAACGAAAATAATTTTGTTGTTGCTTTGTGTGTTATTTTCAAATTTCTTCGCACATTTCATTGCATTTGAAGACACTAGGTTACTAACATTTTTTTCTTAAGAGAAATACGCAAAACTTATTGCTTTTAATGTTGTGTAAAATTTAAATCCCTAATCATCTTTAATTTTAACGTAAATTTAAATTTAAGCTTTTAATAATCATTATTGTATGTATTTATGAACCATTTATTTTATAAGTAAAGTACTTAAAACGAATCTATATGTAACAAATATTTTATTTAAATTCTGTTTAAATATTTATTGTAGTTTAATACCCAATTTATAAACAAAAGTTAATCTAGTAAAGAATGGATTAACTGCTAAATCAAGCAGAAATGTTTAGCGCGCCTTTCCCCGTTTTGGCCATATTGATCATGTTATTCCACTTTATTTTTGAAAGTAAATTTAAATTTATCTATTTTTTAATTTATATCTTCGATCTGAAGCGGTTTTGGACACATGTGATACATTTCTGTAATTTTCTATTCCTTTACTTTAATGTAAAGTTGAAATGGTTACCCTAACTTTTCCCAATTTGGCCACATTGGTCATGCGATTCCACCGTATTTTTTTTTAACAAATTTCAATCTATCCATTTTTTTCCGACCTGAAGTGGAACATTTCTGCAGTCTACTATTCCTATACTTTAATCTGAAGTAGATATGGTTACCCCATCTTTTAACATTTGGGCACATTGGTTATGAGATTCCACTATATTTTTAAAGTAAATTTAAATATATCCATTTTTTTTTAAATGTATACCTCAGATCTGAAGCGGTTTTGGGATAATCTATCGGCCTTACTATCTAAATTTTTCAAATCTATATTTTAGTTAAAGTCGACTTTAGTTAAAATATTGGGTGGCAGTATGCCTTGACTTGGTTTATTTTTGGAGCATTCTGATTGGTGAATTTATTTTCAACCAATCAAAATATTTGAAAATATAAATATTTTTGTAGGGTTTTCATACACAAAATGAACAAAACCGTATGATTAAAAATAAAGTCGCCTTTAAATTTAAAAACTCTTTTTTTATATATATTTATTCCCGTCGTTCTATGTTATAGCATAGGGCCATACTCTTTTATAGTAAGGGCCTATTATTCCTGCACTTTTTCCCACTTCATTTTTTATATGGAAATTAAGCCTTGAACGCTTTTTAAAAAATTTCTGATCTGGAGCGGTTTTTGGAAACATGTAAAACATTTAGTAACCTACTATTGCTTAGCCCCATAGAAATAATCCGTAAAAATACCAGAAAAAGCAACTAAAAGTTAGTTAAAAATGAAAAGACTGTTAAATTAGAAGATGTTTTTGTTAAATACTAGTAAAATAAAAACAGCAAAAATAAAACTGTTAAATTTACACAATTTTATTTATATTTAAGTTAACTTTTAGTTAATTGAAAATGACAAATTGTGCTGTAAAATCTGCAGAAAATTTTGCGAAATATTAGTAGACTAAAAATAGCAAAAACAAACTGTTATACCTACAAATTTTTTATTATTTTTAAGCTATTTTTAAGCTGTGTTGTTAAATTAGCAGAAATATTTGCTAAAAAAATTGTTAACTGTTGTTTTCAAAAGGCTCCATTTTTATTCGCATTTTAAAAAAATCGAAAAATAACTTCGAAAACTTTAAAATTTTTTTGTGCTTTTTTAGGCTACACTCAAAAGAATAAGTTAGTAGAAAAATTAGTAAAACGTCTTGTATATCAAGTTTACTAGTTTTTAGCAATAATTTTGCTTAAATTCCGTTTTCAACTAAAGTTTAAGTTGTATTTTTTTAACACTAACCTAATTTCGAACTAATGTTTTAGTAATTTATTTTGCTAAAAAAATTGTGCTGATAACCGCAATTTTAGCGTGGACGACAACCAGATAGACAAGATGTAGATACCGCAGCTTTTCTAGATGTAGTACAGACAACGGAAATGATAATTAAAAAAACAACTCTACACAATTTCTATATTTAAATTTTCAGCAAATAAATTAACTAAAGTAAAATTTCTCTACAAGTCTACTAATATTCGGCAAAAGGTTTATTGATTTTAGCAAGGATTTTTTCATTTGCAATCGACTAACAATAAGTGTTAGCAAAACTTTTGCTAAGATTACTATTTTTTGTGGTAAAAATCAGCTAGCTGATTTTCAGCAAACACTTTTGCTGAAATTATCAACTTTTTTGCAAGCACGCTTCTGGCTAAAAATTTGCTGACACAGCAACATTTTTTGCTGACTTTACTGACTTTTTTTTGAGTGTACAAAATTTTTTGCTGATTTTAGCAGGTTAATTTGTTATCTTCTATTAACAAAAACTTAAGCTAATATAGCTAAAATTCTGTATATTTAACAGTTTTATTTTTGCTGTTCCTATCTTAGCAAAAATAATCTGCTAATTTAGCAGTTTTTTTCTGCAGTATCACTTCGAACTAATTTTTAGTAGTTTTAATTAAATTTTTTACAGACTTTTTTCTATTAGTGTAGTATCTAACAGGACATTGTGTTAATGGGGGATAGAATCATTCTCCCATAGAAATGGTTACTCCACCTAATGTAGAATCATACACTCATAAAAAAAATCCGTACAAATAGGTCAAAATTGTGCTGGCGCAAATACATGTACTATTTCCTGTTATTTTAGCAGAATGTTTATCTATATGTACGGACTTTTTTAGAGAAATTAACAAAAAAAATTTGTTCAATTTAATCAGAACGTGTTTAACAGACTTTTGTACTAACTTTTTTTATGAGTGTACTTATTAATTTGTTCAGTAATTAAGTTATCACTGTATGACCTTTAAAACATTCTTTCTCATTTAAAATATTAATAATTGCATGCATAATAGCAGAAAATAGTTGTGGGTTATCAACATATGACCACCGATTTTAATTTTTTCAATAATTTACTAATTAACAATATTTTCGTGAAGAAAAAATAAATAAATACACTTCTGTTAAGATCTACACACTTTCACATACACTAATTTAAAAACCGTTCAATGTGAACGGAAAGTTTCATTAACCGTTCAGTGATTTAAAAAAAAATAAATTTCCGTTCAGTGATTTAAATTGTTTTTTTTATTTTATTCGGGTTTGCGGTTAAAGCACAGTAAGTTGTTCCGATTTCATGTGAAAAAACTTATAAAAAATTATTTTTCACGACAATGAGTTTCACGTGAAAACTGTGTAGGATTTGTTTTCACGCAAATTTAATGTACAAGACTATTATTTTTCTTAAGAAAAAGTGCCATTTTGTGTTTATTATAATTGTGTCCAGAGCTTGAAAAAGATAATACTTTTTTTAATAAACTCGCATTAAAATTGATTCATTTTATAAATCAGTAAGTAATTCGTTATCACTTTAAATCAACGATTTGATATTGAATAAAGTGAGGATGTGATATATACAAATTTCAATTGATTCAGTTTTGATTCGCTTGAATTATTTGTTTAATGATTTGATTAGCGAACTATAAATCAAGGCAACTATTTAATGTTAAATTGATTTGTTAAATTGAATCAATTTGCTTGATTCTATGAAAAGAATCCAACAAAAATCAAATTGATTCTTTGAATAAGATATTGATTGAATAAAGTAGGCAATAATTCAATCAATAAAATGAATTTTGCGAATCGATTCGTACAAAATTTAATCAGATTTAAAAAACAAATTAAGGAATTATGTTTTTAAAGGTCTGATTGTGTCTTTGTTATAAAATTGAAAAATTGTTAATTTTTATAATTTAAAATGCAATTTGAGGCCTTTAAAGTTCGAGTGAAAATTTTCCACGTGAAAAACAAATTTTCCACTATTAAATTGTATTAATTTGTTTGTTTATAAGTATTGTCAGATTATCTCTCTATATTATAATTTTTGAACATTGTTTTCAACTGTTATTGTTTTTTACTCAGAAGTGATCAACAGAGGCACATACAAACATTCTGTTTTTAGATTTTTTGTTTATCATTCAATTTCCTCCGTGTCTTCTTTTTTCGCAAATGTTGCCGAATTGACTTATGGTTTTTGTTACTAATGAAAGGTGTCAAAAAGTATTCTCGAACCGTATGGTTTTGTTTACATGGAAGTCAAGTCAAGAGGGAGATAACAATATAAAATCTACATACATTTTTCATTGCGCTTTTTTTTATATATCTGTCTCTTTTGAGATGATTGTGCTTTATCTTTTGTGTTTTTCTTAAATTTTTGCGTTTTCTTTTGCTCATTTTCTGTCGGCCGTATAGCCCAAAATAGCTGATTCATATCTGTATATTAATCTGTGGTTTTTACGTTCAAGAGCAGGCAGCACAGTAAACTGGATAGTAGAATAACATGGTTGCACTGATCATGCAAATGTATTAGTGACAGCAAACGGTTTAACTTTTGTCGTTTACGCAACAACACGATAACATTCTCGCGCCGTTTCATTCTAAATAATCCCAGCAAAATATTGATAATGACACCTCATTACTATCTGCATTACCAAAAATGATATATCATTACCTTTTGCATTATTTTATAATATAAAATAATGAATTCCTAATAACGGCCTATTGTATTCATTGTTTGTAAATATAAAATAATGACTTACTCGTAATAGTTTAAATAAGTACTTTTTATACAGTTAAATTTTATACATTTTTATTTATTATATGTAAATATGTTTTATGTTTAAATTTTTATGACGAGTCCTAAAATTACACACTAGAGGAAACTTAAATTTTTCTGAATGTATTTCCTTAAGCTAATAGTATTTGCTTAACTCCTTATTTTTAAGAATCAAGTAAGCAATCGGATAACCACTTATAATTCAACTTTTTGTAAGCATGTGTGTAACCAATTATTATTCAAAATCTCATAACTACTTATTTCTCATTTTTTCGTAAGCGAGCGGGTAAGCGTGACTACTTATAAAAACGACCACGCCAAACAAAAATAATTAGTTTAGACGCCAAAAAATAAGTTGTACGGAGCTATAAATTTCTATTATATAACCACTTATTTGGTAATGAAAGATTTTGCTGGGATGTCAAACAACAATAATGTAAAAAAAGTATTTGACCTCCATATTGGGAAAAATTACACATATTCATAGTGAACTTACAATTCTATGTACATATGTTCTGTGGCAGGCAGTTTGCATATAAATGAAGACGGGTTGCCACAGGGCAAATTTCATAAGAGTAGAGATACAACCTTGCGGCTTCGGCTGCGCTTCTTTTTTTATATGGAGATTGGACACTTGTGAGCCTTGGCCACTTTAACATTTGTTAGGCGCCAGCTGATATTTTCACTAGAAAGTTTTGCATTTTTGACCATAATCTCGCTTAGAGCATTATTTGTATTGTTTATAAAAAAGTGTCAGCAAAAAAATGGAATTAACACGTGAACATTTTCGGGCAAAGTCGAGTGATAAGTGTTATTTGGACTCGAAAGGAGACGAAAGGTAGAAAAGTGGTTTGCTGACTTTAAAAGTGGTCGTACAATCACCGATGACGCCGAACGCTCTGGTCGCCCAAAAAATGTGGTGATACTGGAAAAGATCATAAAAGTTCACAAACTCGTTTTGGCAGACCGTAAAATGAATTTGCAGGAGACAGCTGATACCTTAAAGATATCGAAGGAAGAAAGCTGTTTTTCAAATGGGTGTCGCGTTTGCTCACAGTGCACCAAAAACAAGACCGTGTCGAAGATTCTGAGAGCTGTTTCAGAAACATAAAAAGGAATTTTTGCGTCGGTATGTAGTAATGGACGAAACTTGGATCTGCCAGTTCACTCCAGAGTCGAACCGGCAGTCAGCTTAGTGGACAGCCAAAGTCGCAACAGTCATCTGGTAAAGTTATAGCATTTTGAGATACGGCAGGAATTTGTACATTGATTATCTTGAAGATGTCCAAACCATCAATAGCGATGGCTACATGGCCCAACTTGTGCGTTTGAAGGAGAATATGGCAAAAAAAACTGCCCCATATGAAGAAGAAAAAAGTGTTCTTTCACCAAGACAATCCGCCGTGTCACAAGTTGTTGGCTACCTGGCCAAATTGCACTTTCAATTGCTTCCTCACCCAGATTGGGCTCCCAGCGATTTTTACTTGTTTTCAGACTTCGAAAAATGCTCGCTGGAAAGAGATTTTGTTCGAATGAAGAGGCGATTGCATTCTATAAAAAAAGGTATTGAAATGTTAGAAAGGCGTTGATGAATAAAGTCGTTGATGATGTTGATGAATAAAGTCGAATTTTGCCAAAAAAAAAAAAAAATTTGTTTTATTGGTTATCCTACGGACTTTTCAGATGACGTGTTATTTACTAGACAGACTACCGTGCTCCCCATTTTTTGTTGTTGTGTGTCAAACTTGGGAAAGCAAATGTAAACATTTTTTTTACATAGAAAAAATTACTATGTAAAAAAATGTTTTCATGGTAAAATATGACACCAGTAGCCTTCTATACCTCTCTTCCTCTGTCAACTTTTGTTTTTTATTTTTGTTGGTGAAGTCGGGCAAAGCAAATGAAAACATTGAGTGTAAAATATAACTCTCTTAATTCACTTTTTGCATATTGCTTAAAATCTCGATTTTTGGAGTCTCCAGATCCGATCCGAGACAGGTATGTATTTATTAGGTTGTGTTTTGTTTAAATAAAAATCGTTAAAAGTGTTTTTTTCGAAAAAAACTACTTTTTTGCTACTTTTTTAAATTTCTCAGCGGTAACCCTGAAAACAACTCAAATCAAATAACGATCTCTTTAGTGTAGACGAACTCTTTGATATTCTTAAAACAGCTATGACTGATCTGCAAAGGTGCAAGCCAAAAGTTCAACAAATTAAAGTTATTAGTCTATGGTTAAATGCGCCTATGGATTGCATTAATACAAATGAATTTAAAATATTACATTGGAATGCCAACTGTATTTCCAACATTTTCAAATTAAAACAATCCGAATTATTAATTAAAAGCGAAAATATAAATTGACAAGATAATGTAGGGAACGAACAGCCCTGGAAATTATAAGATTAAAATTCATATGTCTATTGATGATTATTATGTGTAACAAGTAGGCCAACCAAAAAGAAGCCAGGGCATGTTTTTTATTTCAAAATATATAACAATTTAGATTAAATACAAGTTCTGATCTTAAAAATATAAGAATTTTAAGCTATATTTGTTAGAGCTTTTTTTGCTTATTTTATCTAATTTTGCTTGTTTTTGCTTATTTTGTAAATATCGGCTTATTTTTGCTATTTTCTTAAAAAAAAAGCTTATTTTAGCTTTTTTCTGCGAAAATTGAGCATATTTTTTTCTTCTTTTTTTCATAAAATCAGTAATTTTAAACATTATTTTAAGTCGAAATAAATTTCTTTATTTAAAATTTGTTTTTTAAAATTTATTTTAATTAAAAAATCTCTTTTGTTAAAATAAACTTTTAATTTTTCCAACCTGAATTATAATAATCCAAATGTGAAAATGACGATTTCCTTAAGCAATAATGAAATCCGGATAGGGCCATGCCTTCAACAGATTATTTTTCACAATTCGTTTAAGTTTTGGGATTTAAGCACACTTAATTCTTGAATGTAATTAATGTATTTCCCGATGAAAATAAATTTAAGAATTGCCTGATTCCTGAAGTTCCTAGGAATGTAGCGTTGTATTAAATAAAAAATTTAAATTTTATGAGGATTTTAATAAAGAAATAATGAAGTTTAAGGGCTTATTTTTGCATTTTAACTGCTTATTTTACTGTTTTTCCGAGCTTTTCTTAAGAGCTTAAAACATTGGTTTTATGGCTTTTTTTTGGTTGCCCTAGTAATAAGCCTCATATAGACATGTCATGTATATTTTCTCTCAAGATCTGAATTGTTTTTATTTTATTTTTTATTTTATCTTATTTTGTCATATAAACATTTTGCCATTTTACCTTTAAAAATATTAAACCAAGGAAAGAAGTAAATTAATACCATATGATGCCTGATTATTATTTGTTGTAATATCTAGTTGATAAGATCTCAAATGTAAATATCATGTAAATATAACTTGTAAATAAAGGATGAATAAATATAAAAAACAAAGCTTAAATTCTGTACTTTTAACAGTTAAAATAAAAAATATGGTATGTTTTTAATTATTGTTATATGTTTTTAACGTAATTTACAATACCGGTACGCACCGGTATTGCTATTTCGATAACGGTATACCGTTGCACTTAATGTTATTCTTTTCGGTAACCAACCCTGTTTTTTCTCGTTCATTGTTTTAAAATCAGGGATGGAAAAAAGCTCCAGAAAAACAAAAATATAAATATTTTTTTTTAAAGCTCGGAAACCAAAATTAAAAGAGGTGCTCAAATTAAAACAGCTCGCAACTAAAAAAAATAAAGGCTCGTATACAAAACTGAATAAAGTTTTTTAAATCGAGCAGCCAAAAATTCTTTGGTTGGTTTTCTGCTCGTCATAAAATGAAGCTATATGCCAAATTTCAATTATCTATCTTCATTAGTTTAGGAGAAACACCAAACCCCCCTTTTCTCGGAGATTATGATATATGCAAAGAATTAGACTTCATTAACAAATATCGCGACTATATTGCCATGTTGAACTGCTAATACATATAATGATTTTTATTTGAAGTCCAAGATTCTAATAAACTTATTTGTAAAAAGAATAAAGTTTTCTTTGCACTATTAAATTTTATATATTCTTTTAAAGATGTGTACACTGTAGTGTACAAGGGTAGTGAAAGAGTTAAGTTGATTACACACGAAGGAACATTTGTCAAAAAATGCCCATTTTTTGACGAATATTCCTTCGTGTGAATCAATGTATCGTGTTGAAATTCGTGTTATCAAAATTTTTTGATATTTTGTGTTTCCAAAATCAATTTTTCATCGTGTGTGTCGATGTTACTGTTTTTGCTGTGTTAGTTCATTGAGAGCGGTCATACTGTCAGGTGCTTTTGTAATTACGCATTTAAGAAAATGAAAATGACGACAATTATAAATAATGAAAACTGGATTAATTTTATAAATAAATATATTTGCGAGAATTATAGGACATAAAATGTGATAACTAAAAAAATAAAACTAAAAAAACAGCAGCATATGAAAAAAAATTAACAATTAACAAATAAATTTGGTTTTCTTCCGCGCATATTCGATGTGATCAGTTCGACAAACAAACAGAAATGATGGTTCAGCTGCCTACACACTAGGGAACATGGTTGAGGGAACAAAAAATATCAAAAAATTTTGTAAACACGAAATGCACGCTCTCAACACTCACACACACACAAACGCACTCACACATTCACAAAAAATGCTCTCTTTTTTTAAGTATGTTCCCTAGTGTGTAGGCAGCTTTCGTTTGACGTTTTGTTGTTGTGTGGCACAGTGTTGCCACCAGTAAAACAAAAAATTACACAGCTGTAGGTCAAAAATTATCCAAAACCGTATAAAATTACACAAAAAATATATTTTTCATATTATTTCAAAATAAACTCTCCTGGACACAGTGGAGAAACATACAAATCTTTTGGGAAGAATTTCGCAATTTCTTACCGACTGATATGAAATTTCACACAAGTTTTGGATGGCCGAAACTGCGGGAGCTATGCCATTCGACTCCAAAGTTTTGCACATTTTTCTATTTACAAACCGATTTTTAAAGACGTAACATTTTTATCATCTACAAAGTGCAAAAGTTATATGCATTTTAAAACTAAAATTTAGCATTTTTGCTATAACCTGGTCCGTGTTTTTGCATTCTTCAAAAGCAAATCCAGGCCAATTTCTCTAAAAATATTATAACAAATTATTCTATTAACAAATATTAGCAATATCTTTTTCAGGATTAATATAGCGTGTTTTTAAATTTGAATATTAAAGAAATGGTATTTTATCCATATTAAAAGTTTCTTTCAGAACAAAGTATTTATGTTTTTCAGAAAGGCTACTTCATTCAGATGCATTGCATTCAAAAATATTACTTACTTGCTAATTATTCTCTCCCATACTCCTCAAAATTTAACCGTTTCTATTTAAATTAAACTAATTTTTCGCTGAGTACAAAGCTGGAATTTAAAAAAAAAGCTGGAGTAGATCCTCCAAGGCGTCCGTAATGTGATGGCATAAGCCCTGTTCAACCCTAGCTCTAAATGTCGGCAAGACAGGAAAAAAATTTAAAATTCCGTATTTGTAAAATTTTGCCTGTTTTCTTTAATTTTTATGATAATGGTAGCAAGGCAGACCTTAAATATGTCAAACGGTGATTTGTAGAGGAGGGTTGGGGAACAAAAATGTAGAAGGAGGTAAATCCCTACCTGATCCCGCTTTCCGCTTGCGAGCCCTCGAAGTTGGTTAACTAGGATTCTTCATTTAAGGGGTAAAAAGCACAAATTTTGACAAGCAAAATGAAAGGCAAGAAAGGGGTCTATGATGCCAATATTTTGTAAAATATCTATAATTTAGTTGCAGATCACGAAAATAAAATAATAATAATAATCGCTTCGTCCGGAACGGCAGGGTCATCAAATGTCAAATATTTTTGTAAGGAGGGGTTCCACGGAGCCATTTTTTTTGGCATAACTATTATTAGGTCAGAGATCATGATCCTAAAAATTTTAAAATCGCTCCGGCAGAAAATGTATGGTCCTCAAAGGGTTAACATGAGATTTCTTTGCAGTATGTGTATCAACACATACTTTGCTGTGTTAATAAAAATTTTGGCTGGTCAAAGCCCGGTATCATAATAACTACAGCAAAAATATTTTCACACATTAGAAAATCACAATCATAACAAAGTCAAACTTTCCCACCCTCTCGCTGAATTTTTAAATGTTCTTGCAAACCAAGAGAATTTTTAAAAAAAGCTTGACAATTATTTTCACTAAAAATAAACAAAAGGTGGTGCTTTAAACAAAACAAAAAAATACATAGCACCATTTTTGATTTCTTCTAAATTGGGTTAAGTGTTGAAAAAATTTACAAAAGTAATTCACCAGAAAAAGGAGATTTGTGGTAAATGTTTCACTGACAAACTGGTTTCGTCTTAATATCGACTAATTTTCAAGGTTGGTTACCGTTATCGTTATAATACCGTTATCGCTAAAATACCGTTTCAAATTGAATACCGTTACCGTTATCGATACCTCTAAAAAAAATTCTAAATACCGGGATCGTTACCGATACCGTTATTTTTATGGATAGTTACCGGTATTTTACCGGTATTTATTATTTTATATAAAAATTACAATTTTTTTATTTTTTATTTTATAATCTTGAGTGTTTTTTCTTTACAAAAAAATTATAGATAATAATTTTACTTATTAAAACTACCAGTATTGAATTTATAACTTAAAATCTGTATTTTCAGTACCCGACTAAAAAAGATGTTATATAATCATATATCACCATATATAAACCCATATATACGTCCATATCTAATTTGATCCGAATATTGGAATATATAATTATATCAAGTGAGATAAGCATGTTATCTCACCTGATACAATTTAATCCGAAAAATGGGTCTATCTAACTGCATCAAATTATATATAAATACATATAATTTGATGAAGATTTTCAAAGAAAATTTTAGTAAATATTGTTGAGATCACTTATTTCATTCATATTAAATACTAATGCTTAATGTTTAGAAAAATGTTTGCTAATAAACATAGAAATAGCTGACAAAATAAAACATTACAAATTAAAAATTTGTCGGAACAAATTTTTCTAGGTTAGAGTTTTGGTCTTTCTTACAAAATGTGTGTCTTTCTTATAAAATAAAAAATTAACTTTCACAATTATTTTTTTTTTCACGGAAAAATAAATGAACTTAAACCATATTAATTTCAACATATGTTTGTCTAATTTTTATTTTTAAATTTAAAGTTAAAATATTTATTTCGGCTTTTAATTCCACAAAGAAAAAAAAAACTTCTCCCCTTATTTATTTTTTTAACCCTTAAATGCATGATCTCTTCGATTTTAACCATTTTTTTATATATGATTTCTAAAGGCGTGTACATTTAAAGAAAAGTACCAAAAAAAAATATTTTTAAAAAAGGTGATTTTTATTGAAAAATATGGTTTTTTGCCAAATAGCTAAATTGTGATTACCCGGTGAAAAATGTTCATATACGCTCAAACATGTTCATATATGGTTTATGTATGGACACATATGAACAAATATGGATTTTTTATGAACATATATGGATTTTATATGAACATATATGGAAGTATATGTGATTCCATATATGAAAAAAATTTCATATACAGACATATATGGAAGCATCTGTTATTTCATATATGGAAATGGCACTCATATATGGACAAATATGAAAGTATATGTTATTCAATTTATGCAAAAGGGACTTCTATATGAACATATTTCGAAGAATACATTTTTCCATATATCCCGGTGAAAAATGTTCGTATATGTTCATATATGGTTTGCACATATATGAAGAAATTCAAAAAATGAGGTAACGCCTAAATATATGTTCATATATGGACATATATGAACAAATACATTTATTAAATATATGCGAATACATGCGAACGTTGCTGTCCTTTATTATAAGGTTGTACGATAGATATAAATTTATGTATGACATTCAAATTAGGCGCTACATATGTTCCTTTTTTTATTCATGGCATTAAATATAATTCCATATTTATCCAAATATGAGTTCCTTTTACATATATGGAAAAATGTATTCTTCGAAATATGTTCATATACAAGTCCCTTTTGCATAAATTGAATAACATATACTTTCATATTTGTCCATATATGAGTGCTATTTCCATATATGAAATAACAGATGTTTCCATATATGTCTGTATATGAAATTTTTTCAATATATGCAATCACATATACTTCCATATATGTTCATATAAAATCCATATATGTTCATAAAAAATCCATATTTGTTCATATGTGTCCATACATAAACCATATATGAACATGTTTGAGCGTATATGAACATTTTTCACCGGGATGTAAAAGGAACTCATATTTGGATAAATATGGAATTATATTTATTGCCATGAATAAAAAAAGGAACATATGTATGTAGCGCCTAATTTGAATGTCACACATAAATTTATATCTATCGTACAACCTTATAATAAAGGACAGCAACGTTCGCATGTATTCGCATATATTTAATAAATGTATATGTTCATATATGTCCATATATGAACATATACTTAGGTGTTACCTCATTTTTCGGATCCATACATATATGGTTGAACCATAAATGTTCATATATGGACATTTTTCACCGGGATTATATTTAATGCCATGAATAAAAAAAGGAACATATGTAGCGCCTAATTTGAATGTCACACATAAATTTATATCTATCGTACAACCTTATAATAAAGGACAGCAACGTTCGTATGTATTCGCATATATTTAATAAATGTATATGTTCATATATGTCCATATATGAACATATACTTAGGTGTTACCTCATTTTTCGGATCCATACATATATGGTTGAACCATAAATGTTCATATATGGACATTTTTCACCGGGTTATTAAAAAGCTCCGGGACTTTTAAAAATTTACTGGAATTTCTATAAAAAGTGAAATTACACAAAAACTATTCAAAAATTATCCAACGAATGTGTAAACAGTCCCGGTGAAAAATGCTCATATACACTCGAACATGTTCATATATGGTTTATGTATGGACACATATGAAGAAATATGGATTTTTTATGAACATATATGGATTTTATATGAACATATATGGAAGTATATGTGATTCCATATATGGAAAAAGATTTCATATACAGACATATATGGAAGCATCTGTTATTTCATATATTGAAATGGCACTATTATATGGACAAATATGGAAGTATATGTTATTCAATTTATGCAAAAGGGACTTGTATATGAACATATTTGGAAGAATACATTTTTCCAAATGTGTAAAAGGAACTCATATTTGGTAAGTATGGAATTATATTTAATGCAATGAATAAAAAAAGGAACATGTAGCGACTAATTTGAATGTCATACATAAATTGATATCTATAGTACAACCTTATAATAAAGAACAGCAACGTTCGCATGTATTCGCAAAATGTATATGTTCATATATGTCCATATATTAACACATACTTAGGTGTTACCTCATTTTTCGGATCCATACACATATGGTTGAACCATAAATGTTCATATATGGACATTTTTTACCGGGGTGGCATTGTCTATATAAAAAATGTAAAAAAATAGAAACACATGTTCCTCGTGTGTAGGCAGCATTATATATGATAAAATAGATATCGTAGGTAATATCGTGTTGATATCGTTCGGTTTATTGGGTTTATCGACATATTTTTAAGTTTTTTTTTACACCTCTTGCTCTTTGCTTTGTAATAAAAACAGCAATTTCTATATAAGGAATTTGTGGAATAGAAACAACCATCGTTTTATCATATCTTGTTAAGTTCCTAGAAGAGGAACCCTACAAAACAAATACAACAGGGTTCCCAGTAATACACGTTCATAAATTTATTGATTTACAAAGCGCCCTGTAGTATTACAACGAATACAAAAACAAAACAGAAACGTCAAAACAAGTATTCTCTTTTTTTAAACCAATACTGAAACCACAGTTGCCGCAAATAGTAGATAGGCAAATTAAAATTTTTGAATAAATAAATCATTTATTAAATATAATTTAAAAAATAACGCTTTTAGATAAAAATTCCTATTAAAATAGAAATTATCTTTGAAAAGGAGAACAGTTAAGGAAACATTTTAAAGAAGATTAAAAAGAAGTTAAGCAATATTCAAATTTTCTATAAAGCATGGCAACACTACATTTGTTTACGAAACGAAAGAACAGAAAAAGACAAAAATGTACCTTAAATAGAGTTGTAAAATTATTGAGTATTTGGGCATTGAGTACTCAATATCGAAAATTTTTCAGAGTACTCAATACTTTAAAGTGCCTAATTGAATACTTCTAGTTCAATTTTTTTCTACATATGCGTAATTTTGTCATGAAAAACAATACAAAAATACAACAGTTTTTGTATGAAAATACAATGTAATGCTGGCTAGCCACATTCGTTGAAAGATGTTTTTCATTTTTGTCTACATTTTTCAATACAGACGATGCCACAGTGGAACAATTTCCACATAAAACATTGATACAGACGATAGAACATTGAGTAGAACATGCCCATGTTCTGACGAATGTTCTTCGTGTGTGAGCAGCATAAAAGAAGTATTGAGTAGTATCGAGTTAATATTTGTAAAGTATTGAGTGTACCGAGTATTCAAAAGTACCGACACTTTACAACTCTAGCGTTAAATATCCTCTCAAATAGAAAATAAAAAAGATATTTCAAAATGGAGAGGAAAATTAAAAAACAAAAACTACAAGAACTACATGTTGTATATTGGGGTGTCGCCGAAAGAAGATAGAGAATTGGGAAACTAAAAGAAGGAACAAAACGATTTCAGAGCAGAAATTTTCACACTTCGTTTTGTCTGCTTAATTAAATGCACTTAAAATTTAAGGTGCTTTTTTTGTTTTAAAAATATTAAATATAGTTTGATATAAAACATTAATTGTTAATATTATACTACTGTGCGAAATCATTGGTTGTTTGTTGAACGCGAATGAATATAATGATGTTTGTGTAAATGTGTATTGTGTATTATTACAATAAATTAGAAATAGTTAAGATACTAAAGTAACAGAAAAGTTAACTTAAGTTGATAATTTAATGAAATAACAAGCGAGGTAAATATTGAAAAACGACATAAAAGAAGAAAATCAATCATAAAAAATATAGTTTTACAAGAAAAATGCAAAAACAAGATTTGATTTGTTCTCAAGTGGATTTGTGTGGTTTGTTCGTTGGTGATGAGTTGTGTGGAGTGAAATGATGAAAGAAACGCCATTTATTTAATAGTGTGTTCTTTGTATTTTATGAAAATTTTCATTGTTCTTATCTTTTTCATGTATGGTAAGTGGTTACATAGATGGATCAATGGCTCAAGAATGGGGCTTTAATTCTGTTTTTGCTTTCTGAAATAAGAAATATATGAGAATGACATTTTGCAAATTTTATTCGAGAAAAAGACTCCCGGAATCACTATTCGTTGGTATACTAACAAAAAGATGAAAAACAACAACAAAAATATATGTATGCATACAAAGTATGTGAGTAGTAAAATGAGTGCGTTGTTGTTGTTTGTGTATTTGTATATATATTTTTTTGTTGTAACCATAGTGTGTGGCAGGGATGATAAGTGGGATTTTCAAAATAGTACCAAACGGCTTAGAAAATAGTACTTTTTTTGACCTTCATAGTACCAAAAATATTTTTAATATTCTAAAAACCCTTAACTGTTAAGGCACATCTTTACGGGAAAGAAAACTTGCTAGACGTTATGAAAATCTAGCACTGTGCAAGTCTACGAAATGTAATCTCTAGACCATTGACAATTGCTGTCAAAAATAAAAAAAACTTGTTAAACGCGTTTCAATGGAATTGTACAATGGACTATGTGGTATAGAATACAATAACTTTGTGCTCACGTGTGATTCAGAATTTTATTTGAATGAAGTCCCTAAAGTAGTATTCAATTTCGTTTGAAGGCGAACATTATTTTAAAGGGATTTAATCAATTTAGCTCATTTGATTTATTCAACTAATAAATTAAGTACTCCCGGTGAAAAATGTTCATATACGCTCAAACATGTTCATATATGGTTTATGTATGGACACATATGAACAAATATGGATTTTTTATGAACATATATGGATTTTATATGAACACATATGGATTTTATATGAACATATATGGAAGTATATGTGATTCCATATATGGAAAAAATTTTATATACAGACATATATGGAAGCATTTGTTATTTCATATATGGAAATGGCACTCATATATGGACAAATATGAAAGTATATATTATTCAATTTATGCAAAAGGGACTTGTTTATGAACATATTTCGAAGAATACATTTTTCCATATATGTAAAAGGAACTCATATTTGGATAAATATGGAATTATATTTAATGCCATGAATAAAAAAAGGAACATATGTAGCGCCTAATATGAATGTCATACATAAATTTATATCTATCGTACAACCTTATAATAAAGGACAGCAACGTTCGCATGTATTCGTATATATTTAATAAATGTATATGTTCATATATTTCCATATATGAACATATACTTAGGTGTTACCTCATTTTTCGGATCCATACATATATGGTTGAACCATAAATGTTCATATACGCTCAAACATGTTCATATATGGTTTATGTATGGACACATATGAACAAATATGGATTTTTTATGAACATATATGGATTTTATATGAACATATATGGAACTATATGATGATATGGAAAAAATTTCATATACAGACATATATGGAAGCATCTGTTATTTCATATATGGAAATGGCACTCATATATGGACAAATATGAAAGTATATGTTATTCAATTTATGCAAAAGGGACTTGTATATGAACATATTTCGAAGAATACATTTTTCCATATATGTAAAAGGAACTCATATTTGGATAAATATGGAATTATATTTAATGCCATGAATAAAAAAAGGAACATATGTAGCGCCTAATTTGAATGTCATACATAAATTTATATCTATCGTACAACCTTATAATAAAGGACAGCAACGTTCGCATGTATTCGCATATATTTAATAAATGTATATGTTCATATATGTCCATATATGAACATATACTTAGGTGTTACCTCATTTTTCGGATCCATACATATATGGTTGAACCATAAATGTTCATATACGCTCAAACATGTTCATATATGGTTTATGTATGGACACATATGAACAAATATGGATTTTTTATGAACATATATGGATTTTATATGAACATATATGGAAGTATATGTGATTCCATATATGGAAAAAATTTCATATACAGACATATATGGAAGCATCTGTTATTTCATATATGGAAATGGCACTCATATATGGACAAATATGAAAGTATATGTTATTCAATTTATGCAAAAGGGATTTATATCCCGGTGAAAAATGTCCATATATGAACATTTATGGTTCAACCATATATGTATGGATCCGAAAAATGAGGTAACACCTAAGTATATGTTCATATATGGACATATATGAACATGTACATTTATTAAATATATGCGAATACATGCGAACGTTGCTGTCCTTTATTATAAGGTTGTACGATAGATATAAATTTATGTATAACATTCAAATTAGGCGCTACATATGTTCCTTTTTTTTATTCATGGCATTAAATATAATTCCATATTTATCCAAATATGAGTTCCTTTTACATATATGGAAAAATGTACTCTTCCAAATATGTTCATATACAAGTCCCTTTTGCATAAATTGAATAACATATACTTTCATATTTGTCCATATATGTATGAGTGCCATTTCCATATATGAAATAACAGATGCTTCCATATATGTCTGTATATGAAATTTTTTCCATATATGGAATAACATATACTTCCATATATGTTCATATAAAATCCATATATGTTCATAAAAAATCCATATTTGTTCATATGTGTCCATACATAAACCATATATGAACATGTTTGAGCGTATATGAACATTTTTCACCGGGATATGAACATATTTCGAAGAATACATTTTTCCATATATGTAAAAGGAACTCATATTTGGATAAATATGGAATTATATTTAATGCCATGAATAAAAAAAGGAACATATGTAGCGCCTAATTTGAATGTCATACATAAATTTATATCTATCGTACAACCTTATAATAAAGGACAGCAACGTTCGCATGTATTCGGGCCCGGTGAAAAATGTCCATATATGAACATTTATGGTTCAACCATATATGTATGGATCCGAAAAATGAGGTAACACCTAAGTATATGTTCATATATGGACATATATGAACATATACATTTATTAAATATATGCGAATACACGCGAACGTTGCTGTCCTTTATTATAAGGTTGTACGATAGATATAAATTTATGTATGACATTCAAATTAGGCGCTACATATGTTCCTTTTTTTTATTCATGGCATTAAATATAATTCCATATTTATCCAAATATGAGTTCCTTTTACATATATGGAAAAATGTATTCTTCCAAATATGTTCATGTGCAAGTCCCTTTTGCATAAATTGAATAACATATACTTTTATATTTGTCCATATATGAGTGCCATTTCCATATATGAAATAACAGATGCTTCCATATATGTCTGTATATGAAATTTTTTCCATATATGTTCATATAAAATCCATATATGTTCATAAAAAATCCATATTTGTTCATATGTGTCCATACATAAACCATATATGAACATGTTTGAGCGTATATGAACATTTTTCACCGGGTTATTAAGGATTTTTTTTAAGAATTAAAAAATTCAAAAATTAAATTCACCTTATTTTTATATATTAATAATTTTAATAATAATTTATTTACGTTTCTTTAAATTTTTAAACCTTTAACTTTGGTTTTTTAACACATTTTTATTTAAAACTCCGATAGTTGATTTGTTCATTTTAAATGCAGTATTTGGTATGAAAACAAAAAAATGAAATATGAAAATTAAAAAAAAAAATTTAAATATGAAAATTTGGAAATAGTACTAAATGAGTCAGAGGAGTATCATAGTACTTTTGAGGCTCTAATAGTACCATAAAAAGTACTATAGCACCAACTTTATCATCCCTAGTTTTTGGTTAGTGGATGATTATAGTGTATGCATTAATGATTTGTTGGTTTGGCTGTGGTCAGTCAAACACTCTTCCACCGGTGAATCGTCGGCGCTGGTGGTCAGTAAATTTTTTCAACTTACGAAAAAAAACGTGATGCCAAGCCTGCTAAAGAAAATTTATTTTAGGGTTCAAAACCGGTACGCGTAATTACCCATTAAACTTAAAAATTCAAGTGCTTTAACTATTACTTGAATGAAAAATGGTGAACTTCTTTAATACACAGAAAAACAGTAGGCACCAACAATGGGAATTTGTAGAAGCAATCACATTTTCTTTGAAATTTTATTTCCAACAATTTTTTTGTTTGAAATATTTGTTACTCGTTTTTAAATTGTTTTCTTTCATATAAAAATTGTTTAAAAATTCAAAGTTACAAAACAAAAAGAATTTTTTTTTTTGGATTTAGAAATGTTTTTGTTGGTGCCTTTTTAAAAAGTATTTTTTTTTTTTACAAATTTGGTATGAGAAAGGTGTTTAAAAATTGAATTAGAATTTTGTAAATTCTTTCTGGGTATGGAAAAATGGTACTTAATTGAAAGCAAATTTCGCCACGATTACAAAAATAAAGACTGCGTTCGAAAAAATTGTCTATCACATAATTCAAAAAATGTACTGAACCAGTCACTCAATTTTAAAAATAAAAACTGGTTTATAACCGTGTTTTTATTAAGATTATTATAAAACTATATACAAATTTTTATTATTTTTAATTTACAAAATTTTTTAATTTTTCTGATACCCATTTCATCAACGCTTTTATGGTATTATTAGATACATTTCGAGCTAATAAATACCACTTTTTTTTGGTCTGAGTTCTGGACAGTTTGGTATATTTGCTTCTCGAAGCACTAAAAGCACATTATTATTTAAGTAGGGGAATGTCGTGTACCTTGGATCGCGTATACCTTGGAACTTAGCAGTTTTCCCTTATTTGTTAATGTTTTATTGTAGTCCTCTTCTATGAAGTTTTTTGTCTAATGATCATTTTAAGCTATACTAGGTTTCAGATGAGCCTATATAGTATCATTCCATATTAAATGTATATAAAAATAGACATGACTCCCTTTCGATTTTTACAAAACTTGGTACATACATACATTCTAACAATTGTAACGATGTTAAATGTAAAAACTTTTTTTCCAAATTCATTTTGGTACGCGTTCTATCGCTGTTTTTAGTTGATTTTTTTCAGTAAATATATTAAAAATACACGATCAAATGATTACAACTTTTGAACGCAATGTCCGATAGTTATAAAATTTTCAACTACACCTTTTGCAATTATAATTCAGAAAATATCAATTGAAATTCTGAATTTCCATTTGAAATTCGGAAAACATTAATTGAAATTCAGAATTTCCATTTGAAATTCAGAAAACATCAATTGAAATTCAGATTTTCCATTTGGAATCCAGAAAATAACAATTCAAATTCAGAAAATATCATTTGAAATTCAGAAAATATCAATTGATATTCAGAAAAACATCAATTGAAATTCGGAAAATATCAATTGAAATTCAGAAACCATCAATTGAAATTCAGAAATCGTCATTTGAAATTCAGAAAATATCAATTGAAATTCGGAAACCGTCATTTGAAATTCAGAAAATATCAATTGAAATTCAGAAAATATCATTTTAAATTCAGAAAATATCAACTGAAATTCAGAAAATATCATTTGAAATTCAGAAAATATCAATTGAAATTCAGAAAATATCATTTGAAATTCAGAAAATATCAATTGAAATTCAGAAACCATCAATTGAAATTCAGAAATCGTCATTTGAAATTCAGGAAATATCAAATGAAATTCAGAAACCGTCATTTGAAATTCAGAAAATATCAATTGAAATTCATAAAATATCATTTGAAATTCAGAAAATATCAATTGAAATTCGGAAATTATCATTTGAAATTCAGAAAATATCAATTGAAATTCAGAAAACATCAATTGAAATTCAGAAAAATGTAAACATAGTTTTTTAAAGAATCCGGCCACCCATGTGAAAATCGAAATATATATGAGCATACATGATCATACATTGGCTCATATGTGACCATGCATGGGCATACATAGTCATATACGTACATGCATAGTTCAATGTATGACCATACATGATCTCATATATTTCCATATATCTTTGGATCAGAAATTTGAGGGTATATGGAGGTATATGGCCATATATGATCATATATGAGCATACATGAATCATATGTGAGCATATATGGTCATATATGAACATGTACGGTCATATACCCTCAAATTTCGGATCCAAAGATATATGGAAATATATGAGATCATGTATGGTCATACATTGAACTATGCAATGACAATGTATACCCATGCATGATCACATACGAGCCAATGTATGATCATGTATGCTCATATATATTTCGATTTTCACATGGGCAGGTAGATAATGTTATCCGCTATAAAAAATTTATATATGGGTTTTATGAAAATACGTTTGATTAATAACCCGGTGAAAAATGTCAATATATGAACATTTATGGTTCAACCATATATGTATGGATCCGAAAAATGAGGTAACACCTAAGTATATGTTCATATATGGACATATATGAACATATACATTTATTAAATATATGCGAATACATGCGAACGTTGCTGTCCTTTATTATAAGGTTGTACGATAGATATAAATTTATGTATGACATTCAAATTAGGCGCTACATATGTTCCTTTTTTTATTCATGGCATTAAATATATTTCCATATTTATCCAAATATGAGTTCCTTTTACATATATGGAAAAATGTATTCTTCGAAATATGTTCATATACAAGTCCCTTTTGCATAAATTGAATAACATATACTTTCATATTTGTCCATATATGTATGAGTGCCATTTCCATATATGAAATAACAGATGCTTCCATATATGTCTGTATATGAAATTTTTTCCATATATGGAATCACATATACTTCCATATATGTTCATATAAAATCCATATATGTTCATAAAAAATCCATATTTGTTCATATGTGTCCATACATAAACTATATATGAACATGTTTGAGCGTATATGAACATTTTTCACCGGGAAGTGGGAGTAAAATTCATTTTACTCACGCGAGTGAGAATTATTGAAAATTTGTGTGCCTGAATGATTTTATGTAGACTAATTTCTTTCTTGTTACGAATTATGGCTCCAAAATGTAAGGCTGAAATTTAAAGCCAAATAATAGTCTTTAATATCAGCGTTACGTTTTAATGTCTAATGGAGCCATAATTCGTTACAAGAAAGAAATTAGTCTACATAAAATCATTCAGGCACACAAATTTTAAATATTTCTCACCCGCGTGAGTAAAATGAATTTTACTTATTTTGATAAAACCCATATATAAATTTTTTATAGGTGATAACATTATCTACCTGGACAAATTCTTTTAAAAAATGTATTAACATTTTTCTGAATATCATTCAAATGTTACCTTTCGTAAAAAAAAAGTTTTAGCAAAAATCTTACTTTTTTAATTTTAGTGTGTAGTATACAAGGTTTAGGATAAAAATAAATTAAAAAGTAGAATTTTTATACAGAATTATATTTTTAACAATATTTGGAAGATTTACGAAGTGAGAAGTCGGCTAAAACATACGTCATACGGACGACAATCCATGATGTAGCAATTGAATTTTTCAAAAAAAAACCTTTTATTACTTTTTTGGCATGCTGCTTTGCTTTCGTGTTCTTTACAACATTCCTGTCTGGAACTTTTTGTACTTTAAAAGGTCAGAAAGGACGCTGTCCTGACACTTTTCGACCTTGCGTACAAAAACCTCCGAACAGTCCACTTTTTGAACGACTTCTTTTCCTGAAATGTTGGGAGTCTTCTTCAACATGGCACTGATATTGTTTGCCTCATTCTGGTCACAGATGGCCCTTTTTTCTGCCAGAACCTGCCTTTCGAGTGATCTCAAAGTCGTCCTTGAACTTCTTTAGAAGTCCAGAAACCATTTTCGGACCAACTTTTAGTTTCCATGCTATTTTTTTTTATATGCCTATTTTTTTCGCACTTGCCATTTTGAATATAAAAGCTTCTAGCGAAAAAATTTAAAATGTGAAATTTTCTAACATTCATTTTAAAGCCAATTAAAAAAATTTCAAGTTGAGTGTTTTTAAAAAAATTATTGCAAAAAATGTGATGGACAATTTTTCAAACGCAGTTTTTAACACATTTTATCTTATATCTTATATGAATAAAACTTAGCAATTACTTTGAAGTAATTACTTTGGGCTTAGGATTGGCTTTTAACTCCAAATTTACCAATTGGCTGGTAGAATAGCATGAAATGTAAACGAAAATTTAAAAAATTAAATTTCTAGTCTACTCCCAAGCAGACTAGATTTGTGAAGTAATTACTTAAAAATCCAGTATTTCTCCCTATTAGTAATTAGTAGAATGAATTCATATAATTTAAAGCTTTTGGGAATTAAACTATCGAATTAATTCCATAATAATGCTATTACGGAATGAAATTTAAACCAAATTTCATTAATTTTTAAAAAGTGAATGAAAGAAGCCTTTTAATTTTAAACCTTTGCATTAGACCGTACCACCTTCTAATATAAAGTATTTTTGCAAGGCAATTTCGGAAATTTTATTTTTTTTCCGAACGTAGGGGTCGCCTTTTTTAATTTTTCGTTATAGCTTCGGCATTTACAGTCGGATTTTAAAGTGTGATATATCGATTTGTTTGCCTCGAGGAGACCAGTGTTTTGCTAACCAATGAAACAAAAATTTAAAAAGGCGACCCCTACGTTCGGCAACAAAAAAAATTTCTCCTGGAATTATCGAAAAACTTCCTTAACAATGGCCCCTCGAGAGAAAAACATCGACGTATCATACTTTAAGATCCGCCAGTAAATGTCAAAGATATTACGAAAAATTTAAAAAGCCGAAAACTACATTCGGCAAAAAAAATTTTTGTTTTAATCCTTGCAAAATTAATTTAGATTCGACGGTTTACGGCGTACTTTTTTTTTATGGTACTGTCTAGTAAACATGTAAATATCTAATAATGATATTAGTAAATACGGTCGTGAATCATTAAGGCTTATTATCCCAGCAAAAAAAGTCATTACAAAAGTTATTTTAAAAGCTTGAAGTAGTTAGAATTTAGCTTTAACACTGATTTATTTTACACGTGATGTCCCATGTTGTCAGTAGTTCAATTTAAGCATTTTGTTAGTAATTTAAAAGTGATTACATGATGTTAACAAAGTATGGTTTTTAGGTATGCATTTCCATCACATCTATACGAGTACATTTTGTTTGTATTTTTTGAGTGATGTAGAAGTACTCTTTATAATATATAATATAATACATTTTTAAAAGTGATTTAAATGTGCTTTTTATGTCTGAAATAGCATATTTTAGAGGCAATTTTAATGTTTAGCCTTTACAGAGCCCATTTCTGAACCTATTGTGTAACAAAAGCTTCAATTTATTATTATTTGTAGGGCAATATTGCATCTGAATCAATTCGATTAAGCCCAAATCAGACAAAACCAATTTTTTTTTTAATTTTTGTTCAACAGTTTTTTTAAATAAGTTAGTAACATGTTTACTTCAGTCTTTAAATTCAAAAAAGATAAGATATTGAATTAAATAAGATTAATACATTAAGACCGAGTTTTTGGTATGTCACTTAAACTTGGTTTAGTTAAACCGAAAACGAATTATATCAGCCATTTCAATTTTATTAACAAAAATTTGCCCGAACAACTTTTTCTCGTTTAGAATTTATGTCTTCATTGAAAGAAAATAAAATAGATTTTAGAAGCAGTATTCCAGTTATAAACTGCGTTAAACTAAGTTTAAAGATAATATACATTTTTTATAATTTTAACAAATAAAGGAAAGAAAAGAAAATCAACATTTTACAACTCTACAGTAATAAAGCCATCATTATAAATTTGCTGAAGCCGCAGATCTATGATTGAAATTTTAGCTTTTAATTCATTAAAGAATCCGAGAACCGTTGGAGGACAGTTTTTCCCCAGACATATTTGGAAGGCGAATACCATGTCGTCATTTGAATTTTGCAAGTCAACCATCGTTAGCTTAAAATCAACGATCAATCAAACGATGCATTAAGTTCCAATGCTATGATTTGCAATCGTGATTAGTTAAATTCTTATGTTGAAGAAGTTCATTTAGCAAAATTTTAACTTTAATTAAAATTTGGAACTTTAAGGACATTTTAAAGTTGACGGCAGTTATTTTTTTAAATCTATTTTTGAGTTGAAGAAATAATATATTTTTTGTCACTATAGAATTATTTATTTAGGGTGTGTGTGAAACGATAGCAAAGTATCATGGTGAAAAACATTTGCTCTATGGTGAAAAATTTTTAAATTTTGCTGTGTGAAATGAAATCTTTTTCGACAATGTAAAATTTTTGACAGTTTTAAATAATAATGAAAAAAGAAATAAAAGGAAACAAATATTTTTAAGAAATATATGCGCTTTTTAATTGCAATTTTCCTACGAACCAGATCGTTGAAATTAAGTTTTAGTTTTGCATAAAAAAAAGACGAAGCCGAGAAGTAAAAATGAGGTAACCATGTAATCATGTAATGTAATTTGCTTATTTGCTTCTGCCTCTTTTCTGGTACGTTAAAGTTAAATCTGTTTTGTTTTTGTTCAGAATTAATTAATTTTAAATCTGTTTTGTTTTTGTTCAGAATTTTTCATTTGTGTGTATATACTGTTTCTAAATTTTTCTTTTATAGGTTTGTTTTTTTCGAATTTTATATCTATATCTATAACAACTTGTAAAAAAACGACTATCCGTACTTACCTGGCTTTTCTTTTATTTTTTGTAAACAAATAAAATTTAAATATTTGGAGTCGCCTTTGTACAAAAGCTGTTTTCGTACAAAGACTTCGCCGGAACTCGAAATGGAGCAATTATATTCTAATCACTTGGATTTAATAAATCCAAAAAGTATTTCTAAAAGTGATCAACAGATGGCGTTAGATTCTCCCTATTTTAAAAAGAATTTTCTGTCCGACACTTCTTTCACCCTAATTTTTAATACCGAATTCGATGATGAAGGATTTTACTTTAACTTTTAATTTTTAATTATATTTTATATAAAACAGCGATAAACAGTCTGTCTGCCTTTTCAGTTTTATCACTTCAATTTATATTTTTACACAATTGAAAAATTCCATTGCAATATTTAACATTCACTAATTGGATTTAATTAAATTACTTACTGTAGAGTGAAAAATTGCCATTCCTATTTCATCTATTTCTCCATATCCAAGATTGAAAATATGTATGTGGTGAGGTGTAGTTTTTTTTTCTAAACATATTTGATAAAAAAAAAAAATGTAATAAAAACCTTTTATTTGTTAGTTTTTCAATTTTTTTGTTTGTCTTTTAATTTTTATTCGTATTTTTTTCTGATATTAAATTAATAGGATGTTTCATATATTTGTGCTTTTATTATGGATTTATTAAATCCAGCTTTTTTTTGGATTTAATAAATCCACTTTTTGTATGAAAAATTCAAAATCCAGGTGATTAAAAAACACGCTAATTGTGTGCCCTGCCCTACCTTTACTAACAAACGCATAATTCATTTGTTATTCGTTGCTGTTTTTAATATTTTATGAAATAAAGAATTCGAAAATTTCAAATATTTTTATGACAAATATTTTTGTTTACATTTAAAAGAGAAAAGCCAAGAATTTTTAAGACTTGGTAGCATTTTTATAACTACTTAATTTTTAAGCAGCTAATTTATATCTACTTAAAAGTTTTATAAATGCTTAAATTTGTATGGAAAATTTATACAAAATTCGAAAAAAACAAACCTTATGTATATAGAAACTTTCAAATATCAAAATGTCAAATATTTCTATACTTAAGCACCGTAAGTTGTTTTTCCCGTGGAAAATTCTCACTCAAACTTTAAAGACCTTAACTAATAATTTAAATTCTGAAAATGAAAATTTTTTAAATGCAATTAGCAAGCAACAATCATAATAAACACAAAGTGTCACTTTTTCACGAGAAAAATAATAAGGGTACTCACGATGGGTATTGCAAACGATGCAAACGTTGCAAATGATTGCAAAAAAATAACGTTTGCATCAACACAACAACAAAATGTATGTATTTGCAATTTGCTTTATTTTTCTTCATTTGTAATAAAAAAACCTTTAGCAAAAATCACTTTGCATATAAGCTAAGTTGCAAATAAAACAAAATATCTGTTTTTAACATATCAGCCGCCATATTATGATAAGATATTAAATAAAAAAATTGTTTGTGATTTTTTAACATAAAATTTTTTTTTATTTTTTATTTTATTATTATTTTTATGATTCACAAATTTTCTCATAAATACGATTTATTTTTACTTTTGACGTAAACAAAATCACTGTTGCCAATTTAGCTATTTTCTCATCAAATCTAGCGATATTTTAGCATTTTCAGCTATTTTCTAGTGATTTTTAGTTTGATTTAGAGATATTTTTAGGAAAAAAGTTAGCAGCAGTGAACAAAATGGCTCATAAAGCAAATATGCAATTGATCTTAAAGCTGCCTACACACTAGGGAACATACTTAAAAAAAGAGAGCATTTTTTGTGAATGTGTGAGTAAGTTTGTGTGTGTGTAAGTGTTGAGAGCGTGCATTTCGTGTTTACAAAATTTTTTGATATTTTTTGTTCCCTCAACCATGTTCCCTAGTGTGTAGGCAGCTTAAAAAAGACGCTCACGATATGTTACAATTTGCATAGCAAATTAGCAAATTGCAAATATGCACATGTACCATCGTGAATACCCTCTGATGAAGAAAAATAGCAGTTTTTAAAAAAGTACTTATTATGTTAATTCATAAATTGGCCTCGAACTGAATTAATAAATTTCTAATTAAAAAACTTTAGCTTTGCTTTTGGATTGTGTTTATTTAATGTATAAATTTTTTGTTTCATTAAATAGAAAAAATATTAACGTCCAAGTGGCTGTGCCAGAATTGATGACCATACGGCTCCGATTTATGGCATTTTCCATCAATCTTGCCAAAACTTCGGCCGATAGTTTCCCCATTCCTTACGGATATTTTCTTTTAGGACTTCAAGAGTCTGAGGTTTGTTGACATAAGACTCGTGACTTCAAGAAACTCCACAAAAAAGTCTAGAACGGTTAAATCACCAAAACGAGATATTAGGCGACCCGGAAGTGCAGCCCTCAGAATTTCGATTGTAAGTCGTGCAATATGCGCCGTTGCTCCATCTTGTGGGAACCACATGGTTTGCAGTCCTAATTCGTCCAGTTGAAGTAGGAGAAAGGTATTGAGCATAGCTTTGTAACGCTCGCCGTTCATAGTAGTTATTTCGCCCGCAGCGTTTTCGAAAAAATAAGGTCCGATGACGTCTCCAGAGTAAAAACCACACCATACAGTAACTTTGAGGGGGTGTTATGGTTCTTCGGCCCTATGCTCCTTGCAGGAGTAAAAGGAACAAATATATAATGGCTCTTCGTGTGTTATACGCGGATTTTCAGTGCTTCAGAAGCGATAATACTGCTTATTCATGTATCCACAGAGATGGAAATGGGTCTCGTCGCTCATGATGATTTTCGATGAAAAGTTGTCTTCCTCGTGGTTGAGATTCAGGATGGCTTGAGCTGAGCGAAGGTTACACGCGCTTGGCGGTCAACGGCTAGCATCTGATGCACTGTCTGCACTTTGTAAGGGAACATCTTTTCTCAACGAACTCGGTAGGAACAACTCCTTGACAGGAGACTCAGATTTCTGGTAGCCTGTAGCCTGAATCTCTAGGGAACTCTAGGCAGCACAAAAGATCTACATTGGTCGCGGTGCGTAGTGCCTTGATATCTAATCTAAGGGGACATCTTCAAGTCTTTCACCAAAATTCTCTGTAAAGACCGCCGATTGATGATTGATTTATGTCATCTGATCGATACTCCGGAGGCCTCTGGGACATCTTCAGCCGCAGCCGGGATATTCTCAGCAGAACGGCTGCTCCGGTGCCGCCCAGAGCTAACAGTATCTCGTGTTGTCCCATACTCTTCTAGGCGAGCAGCAAAGAGCCGTAGTGTTTGTCGAGTAGGTGTCGGACGACCGGTAAATTTACGTCTAAATTCATGCTGCGCCAGCACCGTCGACTAATTATTACGCAAAAGAAACGAAACAATTTTTCCGGGTTCTTCAGGAGTAAATTGATTTATGTCTTATTGACGTGTATTATGTATCTGTTTACTTCACAAATCTCAAAGCAGAACTGACATCTACCGCCATTTGACAAAATTATAGCATCTTCCGATAGGATGATGACTTGCGCCACCTTGTATTTAACAATATATTTACCATGGAACTGTTTGGTATGCTTAATTTTGTTCAGCAGGGACAGGTTTTTCGATTAGATCCCACAAATCCAAATGCTTCAGACGTTGCATCTTAAACTTCCATGTGAAGTAATTTGTATTGTTTGAAAATTGGAATAGTTTCCATTTTGCAAATGATGGTGCTATCGATAATGTCCTTTTTTATTACAAGCGCTGGCACTGTAACCTATTGGATCCCTATCCAATAAAATTTGTTTTATCTTGCACAAAGATTCAAAACCTTATATGAAATTTTATTGAAAAATTTTCTCAATTATTTATAAATCAAAGTTTATTTGAATTAAAAAATTGTTTCTTTTTAATGTATTTTAAGCAAAGTGAACATTTTGTTGATATCCAACAGGCATTTACGACTTAAGTTTATACTACATTATTTTTGTTTGGAAATTTTTAATATTCCCAGCAAACAAAGATGATGATTAATGACTCAGAAATGAGCTCCAAAAACATAAACATTTTTCCACTTTTTCCTATGAAAGTGTTCCGTCCAAAAAAACCCTTGTGTACTCAGAAATGACTCCGAAAAAAGAACGTATAAAATCGAAATTTTCTTCATAAATTTAAATAATTTTGGTATCTTCATTGAGTCCGAAAAATGAATACTCGTTTTGAGACAGCTTTTTAGATTGTAGAGACAACTTTTTTGGATTGTTTTCTGAGGGTTCATATTTTCTACCAAAAAAAGTGTTATCAAAAAAACAATAATCATTTCTATGAGCCATTTAAAAATCTTATTCATGAGCGCTCCAAAATTGCTGGCTGGGTTCTTAATAATAGGAAGCTATTCTTCATAATAGGAATTTAAATTTGAAGAACAAAATTTGATTTTTATCTAAAAAACTAAAAACGTTTGAAAAGTCGATTTGTATGTTGAACATTTAAGTCGTATTTGGCGAGTATATTGATAGCACCTGACAAGATTTTTATATGTCTATATACGTCGTATTTATACTACCCGGGTACCCTGGAATGTTCCCACAATTTTACCGATCCCTATTAGTAAAAAAGTCAACTCCTTTTAATTCCACAGTTTAAACGTTAATTTCGTGGTTAATTTATAACAATTTCATACCCACACAATTCACAAATTTAATATTCAGCCACACTAATTTATCTCCATCTGTCTATTATTTCAGAGTTAACCAACAACAATTGCAACTTAAAAACTTAACCAGATTTATTAGCAACAAGAAGAGAAAAAAATAACCAATAAAAATGGATGAAAATGAACAAGAATTAAAAAGTCCCATGAAACGAGTTGGATCCACCCGCAAGGTGTTTCTTTTTAATAATATACGACAACAATTAAACGAACATTTAAGATGCTTAGATGCACGTGTCGATTCACAAGTATCCCTTATACAAGAGCTACAAGACCTCTTCCGTCGAAGGGGAGAATTGGAATTAGAATACAGTAAAAATTTGGATAAACTAGTACGTAGCTTACATGTCCGACACAAAGAACAAAAACAAAAACGTGATCAATGGCATATATTTTCCGCATTTTCATGTTGGTCCCACCTGCTAGAGCAGACACAGTCGTTAAGCAAAGATCATGCCACACTGTCAGAGTTATATTCTGTTAATATAGTATCATCGCTACAGACGACCATTGAAGATGTACAGAGAATATATAAGAAATGTCGAGCTATTGGCTATGATATACATGAAGAGATTTTAAGGGTATTGGAAGAGCTGTATGCCACAATGAAAACTTATCAAAAGTACGAAGCCGAGTGGAAAGCAGCTAAAGTTAAACTAATAACCGCTGAAGCGCAACAACAGAAACTAGAACAGACTATACAGAAAGAAAAGCTGCGTAGCAGTAAAAAATATCGTATGATTGAAAAAGAAGTTCTAAAGCGACATACCAAGTATTCAGATGCACGCATGAAGGCCCTAAAGGCTAAGAATGAATATCAACTCTGCTTGGAATCGTCCAATACCACAATTCACAAGTATTTTATAGATGATTTAAGTGATTTAATTGACTGTATGGATTTAGGTTTTAGTTCCATGATATCAAGGTGTCTGGTAATGCATGTCACAGCCGATCAGGGGCGAGCAAGAGCCATTCTAAGTCAAGCTGACAATTTGGCTCATGTCATTCACTTAATCGACAGTCAACAGGATAAACAAAAGTTTATGGAACAATATTCGGCTGCTTTTATGATACCCAAGCGATTTGAATTTCAAGGCCAATTCAGTAATGATCTGTTAGAGCAGAGTGTCCAGAAAGAATTGTACGTCGATATGGAACATCGCCTGCAGTTGATTGGCCAGCGACTAAATTCGTTACGCACAGAATCGGAAGAGATCTGGAAAACATTAGAAATGGCTGAGGTAAAGTTGTTAGAACATTTCAACAGCAAGGACTGTGATGTTAGCCCCGCTTTTACGGAGCATAATAAAAGCCTTTTGCAAAAGGGCGGTGCCACAATGGCTTTTAATCCCAAACTCAAGGCTGAAAAAGAAGAAGTCGAAGACTTTTATATCAATAAGATACGAGAATATATACGAGGTACATCGCGCATAGCGCGTTTAGACGCTAAAGCCAAGTATTTAAGGGAGATGTTATTGACAGACAATAATAAGGCCTTTACCACCGAGATCTTGGAACATCCCATCAACAGTAAACGTAAACGAATAGGTAGAAAAAATCAATCGGGCAGACCGAAATTATTTGGCGGTTCTTTAGAGGAATATCTTGAAAGTTCCGGTGAAGAGATACCCGTCATACTAAGAAGTTGTATACGTGTTATAAATCTATATGGTTTACATCATCAAGGCATCTTTAGAGTGTCAGGATCACAAGTAGAAATAGCCAACTTTAGAGAAGCCTTTGAACGAGGTGAAGATCCTTTAGCCGATACCACCGATGCATCCGACATCAATTCCGTGGCTGGTGTCCTGAAGCTGTATTTAAGAGAATTGAGAGTGCCACTATTTCCCAAGTTTTACTTTGAAAGTTTTATATCCATAGCTGAAATGCAAACAAAGGGTGACATGGTTAAGGGTATACGACAATTTCTACAAAATCTACCCAATTCAGTGGTCATAGTCATACGATATCTTTTTGCGTTCCTTAATCATCTATCCGAATATGCTGATGAAAATATGATGGACGCGTACAACTTAGCCATATGTTTCGGGCCCACTCTCATGCCAGCACCCGAAGATAAAGATCAGGTGCAATATCAAAATCAAGTTAATGAACTCATCAAGCATATGATCATCTACTATGAGGAACTGTTTCCTAAAGAGCTTGGCGGTTTGGAATATGAAAAGTATATATCACCCCATACCCTTGATATGGATGTTGGCGATTCGCCGTCGGAGGTGCTCACCGAAGATCCCGAGTCAGATGCCTATCCCTCGGAAGATGAATGTGAAGTGCTGGAAGCCATGGCTCAATTTGATTTCAACGCACGCTCAAGCCGTGAATTGTCGCTGACTAAGGGTGATTGTATTATTTTAAGAAAACAAATATCAAACGATTGGTGGCAGGGTTCGGTTAATGGTAAAGAGGGTTTAGTACCCGACAAATACATATCGCTTAAGCTCAAAGATGAAGTACGTCTACCAGCACAAAATTCTCAATCTATGGAACATTTGTACTTAGAGAATTCATGCTCTTCATCAACTTCAATGTTAGTAGACAATAAAGATATCGCAAAGTATGTTGTTAATGATGTTTATTTTAACAATACCAATAATTCCGCCTCTGCCAATGTCGCCGCCACCGCTTCCTGCTCCTCCGCTTCCATTTCTCCACATCATAATAATTATTATGATAACAATATGACGACAACGACGTCAACAGGTGGTGGTAGTAGTTGTAGCAGTAGTATTGGTGGTGGTGGTAGCAGTGGTTGTAGTGGTAATAATGGTACAGGTGCAACAGTAGCAACTGCAACACATCATACAATTGGTGGTGGTGGTGTTAGTATTGTTGGTGTTAGTGGTATTGATACTTCAACAGGTGATTCTTGCTTAGATGGTGCTTATTCTATTTTAACAAATGACGACCATTCACACACTACTCCTCCTACTCCTCCTCCTACAGCGGCAATGGCACAAGCAGTCATTAATGCAGCAGCTACTAACAATTCATTAATTAAATTTATTAAAAATAAAAACAAACAATATCATGATGAGCCACATTCCTTTGAGAATGCTATAGAATTTCAAAATGCTTACGATGAACAGATAGAAAAATTTGAAACGACTGTATAGAAGTGGCGCAATATGATGAACGATGCACAAAGAACGAACGCACATACAAAACGCATAAAAAGTCTTGAAAAGTAAGATTAATATAAAAAACAAAAACTAATCCACTAATGCTCTCCTCCTAAAGGAAAAAAGAAAAACAAACAAGGACTTTTAAAATTTTGTTGAAATTCAAATATAATTTGACAACAATTTGTTTTTGTTTTTTATTTCTCAGCAAAATTAAGAAGTTTCTGTTTAAGATCTTTTTTCTTCTTTCTGCAAAGTAAAATACTTGGCTAAGGAATTGTTTAAAGCAGCTTGTGTTAGAGAAATACTTGATTTTGTTAACTATCAACTAAATATTACAATAGTATCGAACAAATAGGTTTTAGCTAGACCTTTATTCAAAGGCAAATAAATTTAAAAAAACAGTATTTTATAAATCATATAGTATCACCAAGTGTTTTTCAGAAAAATCATAAACACTGAATTTTCCAAAAAAAAAAAAAATTCAAGCATTGGTGACAAAATATCCTTTACAATTTTAATATAACAAATTATAGCATTTGTCTTAAAAGAATCGTCCCCTTTAAGGAATTTATAAAAAAAAAACAAATTAGTATTCGGTATTTTCACAAAAGACTTTAATATTCAAGATTATTCAAATATTCATAAAATATTTCAATCAGTTCTGAAAAGACTTTCGCAGTACTAATTCAATTAAATCGAGTAGATTAAAATTTATTAGAAATAGTAATAAGTAAAATGAAATGTATAATAAAAACCAGTATTTTATACATAAACTGCTTTTACCAACAAATTGTTGATATTTTTATGTAAAGAACAGTATTTGTCACAAAATTATCTTATTATAATGCTGGACTTTAGAAATATTGGTCTAAATTTACAATTTTTTTTAGAAACTTCTGTATTTTGCATAAAAAACATCACTTCTCACAAATACCATTATTTAAGCTTAGTTTTGATATTGGGGGTAATAGGGGAATTTAAAAAAATAATCTTTAAAATTAAGGTGGTATTTCCAGATTCCCCATATAAGTCTACTTATGTGTATCAGTGACTCATATTAGAGATAAGTAAAACCCCATCATCTGTCACAAATAACTGCATTTAAAAGTTTTTGATAAGATTTAAAAAACAGTATTTATTATTCTTTATTTATATTTATATATAATAACCAGGGCAAGGACTTTCATGCAAATGCATGTTTGTTGTCAGTGGCCCAAAAATGATTTTGACCAAATACTTTTCCGAATCAAAGAATTTGCAAAAAAAATGACATCGATTTATTGTTGCGTATTTTTGCATATTTTGTTATAATTGCATATTTTTTGCATATTTTGCTTTTAAGTGCATATTTTATTGCATATTTTATGATTTTTATTGCATATTTTGCACATTATTGCATATTTTTTTAATATTTTTAAATATGAAATTCGATTTAAGAATTCATACTTTAAAACTAACAAAAAAATTCTAAGGAATTAATTATTTGGAAGCTCTGTTGGTAATACAACACTACACTAGAAAGAGAAATACATAGTATACAATATGCTGTCATCCACTAACACATTTTTTATAGATGTAATTTTAAATTAACGTTTTCGGGCGTTATTGCTCACAAACCGAAAGCAGACAAATTTTATAAAAATTATTTTAAGGAAGCTTGTCCCCGAGCATTAATTTTTGCCACTTTCTTCTCTGAGTTACGAAAGTGAGTACGATTTTATAGTACACATATTTAAGTTCTATTTTAAAATAAAATGCCACACACCCTTAATATTTACAATCGACTGTATTTCTTTTTATTTTCACTGAATTTTCTAAAAAATATATTTAACTATCCCAGCCAGCAATTTTGGAACGCTCATAAATAAGATTCTTAAATGGCTCACAGAAATGATCATTGTTTTTTTTTTGAAAACACTTTTTTTGGTAGAAAATATGAACCCTCAGAAAACAATCCAAAAAAGTTGTCTCTACAATCTAAAAAGCTGTCTCAAAACGAGTGTTCATTTTTCGGACTCAATGAAGATACCAAAATTATTTAAATTTATGAAGAAAATTTCGATTTTATACGTTCTTTTTTCTGAGTCATTTCTGAGTACACAAGGAGCTCTTTTGGACGGACCACTTTCATAGGAAAAAGTGGAAAAATGTTTATGTTTTTGGAGCTCATTTGTGAGTCATTAATGATCATCTTTGTTTGCTGGGATGTGTATTTGAAGACATATTCAGTGTGTTCGTTTACTCGAATTTCTTAGTACTTTTACTACAATTGCAAAGTTTTGTTTACTTTTTGTATTGAATTTTTTCAGCTGTAGTAAATATAGTAACTTGTAGTAAGTAAACGAACAAGCTTATTGTAACCGATACCTGAATTTTTACGTTTATGTTATTTTTTAATAAATATAATTAAAAAAAACATTTATTTTTAATTGCAAATTTTTTGGTTTTTAGTGCATATTTCGTTATAAATGCATATTTAAGTGCATATTTTCTATTTTCTAATGCATATTTTAAGCGCATATTTTCAATTTTTTAGTGCATTAAAGTCCTTGCCCTGATAATAACCATTATTTTTTAGTGGATGGAGTATTATACCGAATTTAAACAAAGTTTGCAGTAAATTGTCTTCAACTTTTCAAGGTTTTACTTAATTTACAAAAGAACAAAATTTTTATTTTTGGATACTTTTAACTCGGCGAATAGTGTTTTCGATTTCACTTGAAGTCCAATTTAATGCAGAGATACAACCTTGCGGCTTCTTCTGCGTTTCTTTTTTTATATGGAAATTTGACAACGGATGAAAAATTCAGTACTTTAGTACTATTTTCAGTACTTTTTCACCTGCAAAAGTACCGCAGTACCCCGTGACCGATTTAAAACTTTTTTAATTGTAAAAACAAATCTGAAATTTTAAAATATTTCTTAAATTTTTTCATGGGAAAAATTAAGAGTTTATTAACAAAAAAAAAACGTAAGAATATATTTCAACGGAAAAATTTATTACAATCACTTTTTGAATAAACAATTACAAAGGGAAGCTTGAGGCCATTGGGGAACAGTTTTGATCAGGCTCAAAAAAACGTACCCAGGTAGAAAACACAAACGGCACAATGTCAGTCCTATATTGGAGATATAGTATATGTACTGGCAATGCGTCGGATATTCAGCTTTTATTTATTATTCAAATAAACCAACTGAGCCCTTAGGGCCATATATAGTTGGTAGACTAACAAAAACAAGTTATTTAATAATATCCCTTACAACTATAGTCTTAAAAAGTAATTAAATTTGTATAAGAGCATTTGAAATAGACTACAAAACTTTACTGGCATGTTGTCGAAGTGATAACACTAATAAACGCTTGGCCGTAGTTATTTGTCAACGTTGGCACAGCCTTGGGATTTTTTTTTTTTTTTGGTATATCCTAGCACATTTAATAAATTGTTTAGTAGTTTGGGACTAGGGACTTTACTATACTTTTAGTGCACATGACAAATTTTTAATGCGTTCTTTCGGAATTTCATAAAAAAACTATGGATATGTCTCTCTTACATAAATAATTGCGTAATACATATATCTAAAATTAATAAAATTGTCAATTTTTATAAATTAAAAAAAACTGTCGTTAATTTATAGAAAACAGTACTGGCAAAGCACGTTTGAGTAGTACCGACATTTTGACAAAAACCGTGCTCTCCCAGTACAATGTTTTTTGTAACGTCGGCAATTTCTACCTGGGTATGTATGAATATTTGTTTTAACTTTTTTTAAGAATATATTCTAGAGTGGTTCGTGGTCCAACTTTGTACATAATTACCGTAATTGGCTGGGTTTTTTGGTGGTTTTTTTAGCAAATCAAATTGTTTGCGTGTCCCATAGCACCATTGATCAGGAATTTGATAAATTCTTTGGCATACTAATCCTTATAGAAAATTGACACAAACACCAGTATATTAAATAACCATTTTTGTTTTATACCAAATTCGAACAATGTTGTGCCAATTAAGCCATCTATAGCAGTTCCCAGCAAAATCTTCTACTACCAGGTAAAGGGCAATGGAATAAGAAGCCAAAAATTACAAGTGCTTACACTTTTGTCACATTACACATTATTTTAACATGAGGGTGTCATTGGAGGTAAATGGTTGCTTAAATCTAAATCCGGTATAGGCTTAAATAAGTGATTACTAAGACAGTACTGAAATAAGTTGTTACTTATAATATTAAATTCGCTAGTTAGCAATAGGGGCTAAAATAAGTACATTAGACCGTACCTCAAAAAAAAGTCCGCCGTACACCCTCCAATATGAAGTATTTTTGCAAGGCAATCTCAAAAAAAATATTTTTTTGCCGAACGTAGGGGTCGCTTTTTTCAATTTTTCGTTATATCTTCGGCATTTAAAGTTGGATTTTAAAGTGTGATATATCGATTTTTTGGCCTCGAGGAGACCAGTGTTTTGCTATAATAGAAAAATCCAAAGAAAAAAAATGTAAAAAGGCGACCCCTACGTTCGGCAACAAATATATAAAAAAAATTTATACTGCGTTTATCGAAAAACTTCCTTAGCAAAAGTTTAATGATTTTTTCGAGCTTTAATTTTCTGACATTAGGATGGTAGCAACTGAGATCTGGTGGGTAACTACTAGAACGGGATACTTGAGGTCAATGGCCCTTAGGGCAAAACACTGGTCTCCTCGAGAGAAGAACATCGATCTATTATCCCTACGGGAAATTACAACAAACTGTTTCCGAACTGGCCCCTTTATATGGAATAGACTGGTCACTTTTACATGGCGTTGTCATAGGAGGGGGAAATTGACCCCTTGTGACATGTCACAAGACAAATCCTAGGACAGGTTACTGAACTCTCATAAAAAACAAAGTTCAGGGATTATGAATTCATTTAATTTGATTTTTTCACAGCGGCGGAATCCACAGCTACAAGGTTGTATCTCTTCTCTTACATTCGAAAGTAGTTTTTGGTTGTAGTCCAAATTGAACTTAAGATTGTGTTTACACTTGCATTGAAATTTCGATATCCACCACTCTGAAAAAACGTTGAAGAAAGGCTTACAGACGTTAAATTTTTAGAGAATATATTTATTAGAACTAACTTCTGTGATTTTTTTTTAATTGGACATTCATAGGGGAGTGCTATCTGTTGTATCATTGTATCGTCCTAACAAAAAACAGAGTTGTTAAAATTTTTATTTGGTTTTAACAACGATGTTCTTTTGAGTTTTCTATCTGTTAGCACAGTCAAATCTAGGACACTAAACATACGTAAAAATGTTGTATCGTGCTATTCTCAAATGTTGTATTTTTTCAATTTAAATTTTAACATCTCTGTTTTTTGTTAAAACGATACAATGATACAACAAATAGCACACCCCTTGTGAACAACCTTATTGTATTTGTATTTATTTTATTTTATTGGCTTTCTAATAAAACAAGACATAATGGGTCATATGAATAAAACTTAGCAATTACTTCGAAGTAATTACTTTGGGCTTAGTATTGGCTTTTAACTCCAAATCTACCAATTGGCTGGTAGAATAGCATGATATGTAAACGAAAATGAAAAAATTAAATTTCTAGTCTACTCCCAAGCAGACTAGATTTGTGAAGTAATTGCTTAAAAAACCCTGTATTTCCCCCTATTAGTAATATATATTTTTTATTCATACGAGCCATTGGCTCATATACGAGCCATTGGCTCATATGAATAAAAAATAGATATTTCTAATAGGGAGAAATATTGGGTTTTTTGAGCAATTACTTCACAATTCTAGTCTGCTTGCGAGTAGACTAGAAATTAAAATTTGTTATTTTCGTTTATATTTCACGCTATCCTACAAGCCAATGGGTAAATTTGGTGTTAAAAGTCATTCCTAAGCCCAAAGTAATTACTTCGAAGTAATTCCTAGTGTTTTATCCATATGACCCAATATCTTACAAATGACAGTATTAGAATCAGACAATTTTAAGGAATTTCATCGAATATTTTCCATGAATTTTCAAATTTAAAAAAACCATTGAAAGCATAGTTTCGACTAGTGAAAAGTAACCGAATGCACCAGCGCTACAATCAACTGAAAATATCAATAAAACCATCTACATAAGGCGGCATATTCGTATTGGTTTCATCAATACTTGTAGTCACATCCAGAAAACAAATTTGGTGCCCTAATTGAATTGTGTTCCAACCGAATCGTTCTGTTGTTGCAACCGAAAATTTTGTTGTCCCAGCCTTTTTTCTTTGTGTACGGCTCTAGTTTTGTTAAAACAACAGATATAGGGATGTAGGGTTATTGGTTGCATCAACCGATCGATTCAGTTGAAAACAATTTCGGTTAGGAACAGAGCTATGAAGAATTAATTCTTTTTTGACTGAATTCCTCTTTTATCGAGTTCAGTTTTTAACCAAATCAAGTAAATTCATTCAATTGAACGCGTTCAACTGCAGTTACGATTTAAGAATTAATTTCGGTTGCGTATACACTTGCATCGAAATCTCGAGATTTCGATATTCACCACTCTGAAAAAGCAATAAAGAAAGATTATAAACGTTAAATTTTTGGAAAATGTATTCATTATGCTGCCCATACATTGTGTGGTTGACTTTATTATAAAATCGTTAAAAAGAAAGAAAATTTTTTTATGTTTAAGGCACTGTCATTTCAAAAAATATATAGTTTGTATAGATCCGATCAGTACTCGCTAAATTTTACTCTGTTATTTGATAACAGGTCGATATCACTAATTTTTCATTGAAAGCCACGCCCACTTAAAACAAGTGACAAAATAACAAAACAGACATTATGTTAAAATTCTGCACAATATTCTAAACCACATATTTGCCTCCCGTGGCGAATTTAGCCACTATTTTGATTTTTAAAATAAAGGCAACGAAAAAAAATTAGAAAAAACTTGAATCGTTCCTATTAAATTTGCCACCACTGTATATACATATGATACAAGTGTAAACGCAACCTTAATTGTAACAAAAAAAATTCGTTCAGTGATTTGAGTTTTTACCGTTAAGTGGTTTAAAATCAACCCCCGTATTCAAAATGAAAAGTTGGTAGCTTCTTATACATCGCACACAACGAGCTGTTAACTAGAATGTTTTTTAGGCCTAGCAGCTTGTTAGAATAGAGTTTATTCAAAATGATTTCTTAGCACACCGATTAAGACCAACCCTGTGTTGGAAAATACAAGACGTTTTTATTATTGTGAATGAATATTTTTTGTTTTTTGGCGTTTGATAACAGAACTTTAGAAGGAATTTAGCAACAATACTAGAACAACAGTATTATGAATATGCTCCTTGCAGGAGTAAAAGGAACAAATATATATATATATATATTATGAATAAAACTCATGTTAACTCTATGCTAAATTTTCATTTTGTATACCGCTGTAACTGTAACTTCAATTGACTTACTATTTGACAAGTTTGTTTTAAAATTTCCGCCACATTTGCGAATTTATTTTTTTATTTGTTTTTTATTGTTATTTTTTAATTTCTACCGTTCGTTTGAAATGTTTTTAATTTAATTAATTTGGATACGATGAGTTTCGTTGAAAAATGTTCTTTGCGAGTAGACTAAAATTTTATTTTCCTTTGTATTTCATGATATTCTACATGTCTATGAATAAATTTGTTAAGTCATTCCTAAGCCAAAAAGAATTTCTGCGTTTACTTCTGGCTAATTAAGACATAAATCTGTTGAACAGAAAGTTGTTTTAATATTTTTTATTAACTTCGATTCAATAAACGACAAAAAATGGATTTTAAATAATTGAACGGATATCACTGAACCGAAAGTTTTTACGGTTTTCTATAGCAAAAAAGAATTCCAAATCACACGATACGATGAGCGGGTTTCCCAAGTCTAGAATTTTATATATTCGTATTCAGCTATCATAAAATTGGTCACAAATGCGTCAACGCGTATTTTAAACTATTCCGATAACAAACAAAATTCACTAAATATTATGTGAAGAAAGTTTTCTTGTGCCAGGCACTATTATTTGGAAGCAAGACTCTAATTAAAATTTCGTAGAATTTAATAATTATTTTAAAACAAACACAATTAATTACTCCCAAGTGTGATGTCAGTTATGATGCGAGATATCGAGAATCGGGGTTCGGAATCCGAAAGAGGATAAACCCATTTTAATGGGGACAAAATTATTCACACAATGAAAATTTAAAAATGGAAAATTCTAAGTTTTAAGTAATATGGCATCACTTTTTTTTAAAGAACCGTTATGAATTGGTGTCCTTTCATTTAATCTCTTTAGCGTTTTATGTCATTTTATTTTTTGGGGAAAACTATAAAAGTCTTTAAAATGGGTCTGAAGCAAAAGGAAACCATGGAGGCTGAAAGAAAAATAATACTAGAGATGTATAAACAGAAAAAGTCATGTGCAGAAATTTGAGAAATTGTTATGAGAAGCCGATTTACTGTTTAAGCATCATAAAAACTTAATACAAAGAATGAAAGAAAAATCGTAAGAAAAATTAAAAAATTACTTCTATCCAGTACTAGAGATGAGCAATATTTTCATACCGGTGATTTAATCACAGTTATTGATAAATCACTGGTAACGGCAATGATCAAATATTTCAAGTCGCAGTTACTCGGAATGCCGTTGTTTTAATATTTTTGTACCATTCTTTCTTGCAAACTTCATTGTGCACAGTAATACATGTTCTTTTTCAATAACAGTGACTTGCTTTCACACTCTTCTGAATAAAACTTAGTTTAACGCAGTTTGTAACTGGAATACTGCTTTTAAAATGTGGTTTATTTTGTTTTATTTCAATAAAGAAATAAATTATACTCGAGAAAAAGTTTTTCCGGCAAATTTTTGTTAATTAACTTTGAAATGGCTGACAAAATTCGTTTTCGGTTTAACTAAACCAAGTTTAACTGACATCTTAAAAACTCGCCGTAAATATTATTTCGTTTATTTATCAGAAAATCGGAGTCTTTTCCATAGAAAAACCGTGATCACGATCACAGTTTAAAAGAACCGATTTGCAAATCACATTCACCGAGAACAATGTTACTGAAAATTCGCCGGATCGCCCATCTCTATTACAAACCCGTGATCACGGTCACTGTTTAAAAGAACGGTGATTTGAAAATCACGATCACTGGTAGCAGCGTTATTCAAAAATCACCGGATCGCTCATCTCTATCCAGTACCAGTGTTCTGTAACTATGTGAGAAGTCACATAAAAATTGCAACTCTACGATGTGTCTAAAATATTTAAAACAGGGCGAGTCACAAAATTTCAAACTGAATATAAGTAAATTTTTTTTTACATACCTCTGGGTAAATTTGACATTATGACACTCACTCTGTTTTAAATATGGCAGAGTTGCAATTTTAATGTGAGAAACTTCTCAAATAGTTACAGAACACCGGTACAGGTGGCAGAAGTGTTAGATGAAATTGTAAAAAAAGTGAATCCCAAAAATATACGTAGAACCCTTCTACGTGCTGGTTGCAGCTCCCAAGTAGCACGAAAAAGACCACCTTATTAGCAAATTGAATCAAGGAAAGAGAATTGAATTTGCAAAAACCTATTTGAATAAACCCGCGGGCTTTTGGAGCACAAAACAAAAACAAATTTAATGTTTTCCAATCTGATGGAAGAATACGTGTATGCAAAAAGCCGAATTGTGAACTTAAGAACTAACGTGTTGCTGGGCATACTGCCCATGACGTCCGTATGTGCATCATTCACCATGTGCCACATATTCTACTGACCCACGCAAAGAAATTCTCCAACAGGAATAGAAGAAAATTGGAGGGGAATTGACAAAAAAAAGTTTGTCGATTCAATGCCAAATAGGTTAAAATAAGTTTTAGAAAGAAAAGGCTTGGCAACAAGATATTAATTTTAATGTTAATCTTAATCTTAACCCTTTCTACCCCAAAGTTGCCTACAGGCAAATTTATTATTATGTGCCTTTATATTTATTTTCTCAATAACATTGCAGTTCCGCAATGCCTGTGTATAATTTCACATATCAGGCTTTGAAAGCGTTCATTTGCGAGTTGATTTTCATATTGTCCACACACATTTTTTTCTCACAGCAAAGTTAAAGCAAAAATAAAAATTTTGTTTAAATTAGTCTCAAAAATTGTGTGATAAATAAATTTCAAAAAATCAAAAATTTGTATGTATAGTATGTAAAAAAAATCTTGACCCGCAAGGATTCCGCTAGGGGTGAGCCATAAAAGTAATAAAAAAAAACATCTCTTTTGCATAGATCTACATTTATACGAAGTTTGGTCGGAAAATTCCCAGCCATTTAAAGTTGGGGTCAAAAGGGCTTAAATACAAACAAAATGTGCGAATAATTTTGTCCTAAAGAAAATGGGTGTGATATTTAATTTTTATTAATTACTTTATAAAGAAGTTAATTATGTAAATGAATGTTCTTTTTAGTTTGACTCTCGATCATAAATTAATATCACTTTCTGTTTAAATTATTTTCAAATCAAAGAAAGATGAAGTTAATTATATTTAATTTTTTATTTTTTTTAATTACGTTATAAATAGATAAATATTTCATACAAACAAAATATGGAGTTAACTTTATTTGTTAAGGAGATATAGCTTGACATATATAAAGGAAAGGTATGTGTGAATAATTTTTTTCGCTTCTGTACATGTGCGTATACGTACAGTTACATGTGTTTTTGTAACCTCATCAGCACCCCCCGTTACTGTATTTCTCGCATCGAAAAAGTTTTCGCAAAAATCATATAAAATACAGCTCAACTGTATTTTACATAGGGTGAGTCGCAAACAATTAAATATATTTAAAAACAAAAAAGCCAATAATGCACTGCATGCAACGTATTTCTCATCTAATTATGTATTTTACAAAACATAATGCATACTCAGTTATAAAATTAACAAAATCTAAAAGATTAACCACTAAAATTCTAGTCCACTTTATCTCATAACTCATTCTGTATAAAGCAGGGTGACCATGCATTTCTCGATGTGCAAATATGTCGGATTAGATACAGGAACGGGGTACAGGTTACTTTGTGCGAATTTTAGTCCATTTAAATAGGTTTTTAAGTACTGAGCCAGAAAAGATTTTTCAAAATTGTTTAAAACGTATATGCAAATTAATCCCCCTCATACGCCAACGCCTTACATAATCAGGGGGAATGTTATAAATCACAAAAGCTTAATAAAGTTTAAAGGAGGTTATTTGACATATTTTGTTTTTTTGTATGTTCGACTCAAGGTTAAAATTAAATTTAAACTCAAAAATTAACACAACTATACTTTATTAAAACCCAATATTTCGATCACCTTCGTTGATTATCATACGGGGATATTAAAAAAAAATTTATTCACTCCGTACTAAATTCTAGACACATTGTTAAAGCTTCTGTTAAATATTTTCTAATAAACCTCCTTTAATTTTCGTGAGCATTTGTGAATATGTGATTAAGATATACAAATTTAATTTATTTATTCTTCATAAGAAACGAATTCAGACGCACCTTTATATTGGAAGTATTACAATAAACTAATGAATATTACCTAAAAAAAAAATTTTCTATCTACACCTTTTGCAATTGTAATTCAGAAAATATCAATTGAAATTCAGAAAATATCAATTGAAATTCAGAATTTCCATTTGAAATTCAGAAAACATCAATTGAAATTCAGAATTTCCATTTGAAATTCAGAAAACATCAATTGAAATTCAGATTTTCCATTTGAAATTCAGAAAATATCAATTGAAATTCAGAAAATATCATTTGAAATTCAGAAAATATCAATTGAAATTCAGAAAATATCATTTGAAATTCAGAAAATATCAATTGAAATTCAGAAAATATCATTTGAAATTCAGAAAATGTCAATTGAAATTCAGAAAATATCATTTGAAATTCAGAAAATATCATTTGAAATTCAGAAAATGTCAATTGAAATTCATAAAATATCAATTGAAATTCAGAAATAGTCATTTGAAATTCAGAAAATATCAATTGAAATTCAGAAAATATCATTTGAAATTCAGAAAATGTCAATTGAAATTCAGAAATCATCATTTGAAATTCAGAAAATATCATTGGAAATTCAGAAAATATCAATTGAAATTCAGAAAACATCAATTGAAATTCAGAAAATATCAATTGAAATTCAGAAATCGTCATTTGAAATTCAGAAAATATCAATAGAATTTCAATTGATATTTTCTGAATTTCAATTGATGTTTTCTGAATATCAATTGATATTTTCTGAATTTCAATTGACATTTTCTGAATTTCAAATGATATTTTCTGAATTTCAAATGATATTTTCTGAATTTCAATTGACATTTTCTGAATTTCAAATGATATTTTCTGAATTTCAATTGATATTTTCTGAATTTCAAATGACGGTTTCTGAATTTCAATTGATATTTTCTGAATTTCAAATGCCGATTTCTGAATTTCAATTGATATTTTCTGAATTTCAATTGATATTTTCTGAATTTCAATTGATGTTTTCTGAATAATAATTGATATTTTCTGAATTTCAAATGATATTTTCTGAATTTCAAATGATATTTTCTGAATTTCAATTGATATTTTCTGAATTTCAAATGATATTTTCTAAATTTCAATTGATATTTTCTGAATTTCAAATGGAAAATCTGAATTTCAATTGATGTTTTCTGAATTTCAAATGGAAATTCTGAATTTCAATTGATGTTTTCTGAATTTCAAATGGAAATTCTGAATTTCAATTGATATTTTCTGAATTTCAAATGGAAATTCTGAATTTCAATTGATATTTTCTGAATTACAGTTGCAAAAGGTGTAGTTGTACAGTTACTACTCCATTTATACGCAAGAAAATCTGCTTTTTATAATCTTATCAAACTTCTCATAAAAAATTAAATAAATTTGCTCAAACTTATTGGAAAAGTATAAAAAATACTAAAGAAATGATATGTATATCTTTTAACATTGTACGGTGGGTCTTATGCTGTAGGTTTAACTTTAACTTAACTATTAAACGAAAGAAAATGTCAAAAAATTGTATACAAAACAATAACAAATTTTTGGGTTAACTATAAGTTAACTCTTAAACCTGCAGTATGAGACCCACCGTTAAAGTAATAAAATCAAAAATTAAACAATATTTTTGAATAAAACTGAAAATCAAAAATAACTATTGAAATTATTTTTCTACTATTAATAATAAATAATAAAACTAACAAAGTAATTAAAACAAAAAATCAAACTATTACATCATTAGCATTAAAAAACAAAACATTTAAAGATATGAAAATTTAACTAATATTTCCACTTAAACATTTTAATTATCATATTATATGTATTGTAAAATCAAAGCCATAATTTTGTTAATTTCTAGGAATTTTGTTGCATATTATGACAAAAAAAAATATGAAAAACAGAATTAATATTTTATTTTTTGATAGATTTTTTAGTTAGGTTTCATTTTCATAATTCATTATCATTAATATTAACATTTATAATTAACCATTACATCATCATGTTAATAATTCTCATTTTATATAAATCACTTTGAAAATATGCCTTTTATAAAAATACAAAATATTTTATATGCTTTTTGTCACAAATTTTAAAATATTTAGGAATTATGTTTTTTTATATTTATATTGATTATTGTATTTTATGTATTTTTTTAATTTTGTTTTGTGTTTTAGAGTTTAGAGTAGATGGAGCCATGGGTCTCGTTTACTACATATAAAATTATAAATATATCTGATATTTTTTTTATATAAATTACTCATTATAACTCAAAAAGCGAGAAGATTTTATTCGATATAATAAACTTGCTTTTAATTTTTATTTTCGCCATATTGTTTTAATTTTTTAAATGTTTATCTATCCTACCATTTATAATTTTATTTCAGAAATTTATTAAAACAATTTTTGATGTGAAAGCAATTTTTTGAGAAATATAATATATATAATATATTAATAAAGTTGAAATCAAGTAGAATTTCAGCATTTTTTTTTCAAGTTTCAAGACTTAAATTTATCTTTAATTACATTTTGCTTCAATAGAATACTGCAGCAAAAGGAACACAAAAATTCAAGTTTCAAATAATTTTGTTAAATTAACAACCTAGGTCAGGGCTGGCAAAAGTACGGCACGCATACCAGTAGTGTCACGCGCGGAGTTTTTCGGTGGTATGCTACATTTTGTTGAATATTTTCAAAAAATCATAATTTTATTATTTGATCAGTGAAAAATTTTGTAAACTAATTATCAGAAGTTTAACCCTTTGACGACCAATGGTTGATATATGTCCCATTTTTATTTTTTGGTATATTTTCCACATTTTCCAACCGATTTTTTTAAAACTGATTTGTATTAATAGAGGATAGTTTTTGCTTTCAGATTATACCAAATAATTGGCCATATATATTCTTACCGCCTAATTAATTGACCCCAACTTCTGAAAAATGAGTTTTTTTGTTCATCTTTTTTGGATGTCATTTATTCAGATGTTATTGGTTTTGCAAAACCAAAATTATGATATAACATGTACATGTGCTTCCTATTTTCAGAAATACCAAAACATTGGGAATAGTTTTGTTTTCTTGCCTACAGGGCGCAAATTCAGCATGGGACATATGTGTCCCATTGGTCGTCAAAGGTAAACAAAGAAGAAGTTTTATAGTTTTATTTGTTTCATTAAATTTAACAAAAAAATTAATAAAATTAAATAAACCCTTCATTCAACCAAACATAAAAAAGACTTAGGAAAAAGATATTTGTTTTAAATATATATATCGTCGCCGAAAATGCAGAAGGGCGTAACAACAAAAAAATTCAAAATCAAGTTTTTGATTGATTATGATGCACTATGCTAAATACATGTCCCTACAAAAATTTAAACTTATATACAGAAATAAATCTATAGTCAAGAGAAGAAATATATCCTTTAATTCCAAAATATGTATAATTCTACAATGTTTTATGCTTCTCCTCTAAAAAGATAAAAAGTGTTGATACGCCCTTCTGCAATTCAGGTGACGATATATGGATTGACTTTCGTTTGGTTTCACTCATAGCTCTTCCAAATGACGAATTGTAATTATTCTAAATTGGTTGATTCTAAATACTCGATCATATGATGGATCGTGATGGCTTGGTTGCTGAACATTGTTTGTGAAATCCGAATTTCTTCAAATCGTGGCCGAACCATAACAACCAAGAGGCATAGATGATACTGGTGATGTTAATTGGTGGTTTTAATCATTTTCATATGCGTTAAGCAATTCTATAACTTTATCATCTGCTGAATAAAATCGACGTTGATTATTTCTTTTCTTCTTGTAGTTATATATTGCAACGTGCAACATTTTCTAATTTTGCTCTCACCCATGGAGGAATCAAAATATATGTGAAGGTAGACACCATTTATAGATGAACTACATATCGTCACCTTAAATGAAAACGGACGTACCCAGGTGGAAAAATACGATCGTGTAAACGTTTTAAAAGCATTTTAAAAGGTGGTACAAACGTTTTCAGAATATACCGATTTACAAGTTTAAAGCGTATTGACAACGTCCCAAATGATAACCATGATTTACGGTGTGAGGGTGGTATTTTATAACGTTTTTAAAGCTTTGCAGAAAAATAACTTTAAAATGCTTTTTCAACCGTCAAACTAGCATATGTAGAACATTCTGGTTTACAATTTCAGAGCGTTGTGAAATCGACCCAAATGATAACCATGATTTACGGTCTCAGGGTGGTATTTTATATCGTTGTCAAACCGTTCCAAAAACAAATTTTAAAGTACTTTCTCGACAGTCTATAAACGTTATTACAACATACCAATTTTAACGCTGACAAATCGTTAGAATCTAAACAAATGAAGTACTTTGCCATCGTGTTAAATACAAATATGGGAATAATTTTTTAAAACATTTTTATATATTAACATTTTTTAATAAATTTTATTTTATTGAATTTGAATTAAAATTTATTGTAAAGCTATGAAAACTATACTTAAGCCCGATTACTGAATGTACAATTAAAATTTTGCCGACAGTTAAAATCTAAATAAAGACTATTTTAAATCAAGAATTAATTCAAATTTTAAGTTAAAAAACTAAATATTTAGTTAATTTAAAACAAAAAAAGTTAAAAATGTTTGCAGAAATAATATGTAAACATCCCAATTAACCGATTAAAGTATAAAAAAAATTATAAACAGTTAATTTAATTTAAATTTGTGTTTATTCGACCTTTCAACTTCTAATTAAATAAAATATTCGAGCTCGAGGCCAGTTGTTATTATAAAAATTAATTTATTTTATTTCTCAATATTTCGACATTCATCGAATGTCATCCTCAGGAGAATTGTATTTAATATTTACATAAAAACACACAGCTTAGAACTATCGTTGCTTGTTGATCATCATTGAGTGCAATAACAAGTGATGATCAACAAGCAACGATAGTTCTAAGCTGTGTGTTTTTATGTAAAAACTAGCGGGCAAGCCCGCTAGATTTAGCGGCGTTCCTTAGGCCTAGTTTTTGGGATGTCAGTTAAACCGAAAACGAAGCCCGATACGACAAAGTTTAATATGAAATTTATTTTGGATAGGAATTTAATATTTTTATAAAAATAAAATACAATGTTTTTTATTAATGTAAAAATCTTCAAAATAAAAGCCCCCTTCGATGAGAATGCTTATTAGGAGCTTATATAAGAAATAAATAATTGCAAAAATTATTCAGAGGAAGCTTAGGTTAAAACAAATTTTCTACTTTTTTAAGTTAAAATAAAACCAAATAGACAAACTTAATAATTAACAACAAATAACGATGACGATGTGAGGGATGTGGTGTAATGGTTAGCGCTTTGAATTGTTATACATGTGGTTGCAGGTTCGATCCCCAGCGACCGCAACATCAATTTGGAAAAATAATGTGTATGATTTTATATCCCTAATACAGTGTCCTCCTTCGCTATTCCCATAGCACTTAACCCCACCGAAGTAAAATAATATAACAGGGCTATGAAATAAACAGCCTCAACTAAAGTTTGCCAACTCACCATCTAATGGCGCGCAACAACTGTTCTAAAATTCAACATTTCGCGCAATTATAGTGTTGCCATATTTGAAGCCTTTCATATTTTACCACCCACTATCTCTTCTTTATTCCTTTCCAAATAAAGTAACATGTTAATTAATAAGAAGAATTTAATGAGTATTGCTTCTCTAAAAAAAAAAAAAAAATTCGAATATGAAGTTCAAATTGGTCAACAGATATTGCGACATTGTTGAAATAAAATAGATATGTTTTATTCTTAAAAGATTTCCAGGTTTAACTTTCAGTATTCAAATTTTTACATTGCATATTTTTACTTTATTCAAAAAACATATATCACTATAAATTCTACTTTCGAATAATATATAATGGCCAGTTTATAGTATGAACTAAGAACAATTTTTGTCGTAAATATTTCTTATGTTAGAAATTTTGTTTGAAAATAAAACCTTAAAAAAAATTAGTTCTTAGCTGACTTCAAAACTGGCCCAAAGTTGTTAAATTGAATCAATTCTTAAAGAGAAATTAACAAAAAATAAGATAAATGATTTCTTTTAAATTTGTACTAACTTTAACAATAGCTGTATTTTGTCTCATGCCTATCAACGTTAAGTATTTAAAGCAAATCTACGTTAAACCGATTGTGGTACAAAAAAAATTTAAAAACGTTATGTTTATAATTGTTTCGTTTTAATCGAACGTACCTCAGCAAAAGTTTTTAGGAAGTAACACGAATAAGTTACGTTAGATGTGAAAATGTATAAACGTTGAGTTTTCAACGTTGATAATTATCCGTGTTGAAAGGTAACGTGCATACGAAAAGTCATATGTTATTTTCGTCTTAAGCGCGCTTTAAATTTTTTTATGAGTTAACGGATATAGTTAAGTCGAAAACACGGCTAATATATTCGTTGTCAACCCGGCCACAGTTCTATTTAAAATTGGTGTAGGTTTTAATTTTAAAACTCATTTAAAAAACTACCTTTAATGCCGATTGGCGGATTTGAAATTCTATATTTTTGATCCAATATGACGAAAGTTTTTTTGTTTTATTTCAATGCCGAGTAGCGGTTTTTAAAACTTAATATGGCGTTGGCAAAAAATTTTAAGCATCTAAAAACCCCTTTCTTTAAATTTGGCGTAGGTTAAAATTATCGGTTTTAGTTTTAAAAATGTTTACTTTTTAATGCGGATATAATTTTTGATTCGGATCTTATTTGCCAACTCCAAAACCACGTAATTGAAAATTTTTGAGAGAATCCGATAATTTTTCTGTGTATAAAAAATAAAATAATTAATTTTGAAGGTTTATTATTAAAAAAGTTCATAGCATGTAAGAAGTTTGCGCTATAGCCGACAAAAAACCTAACTAAATAGTTTTCCAAGTAGAAATTGTGAATCTAATACTTTTCTATATCTTCATGAAATCCTCTTCAAAATCCAAAAGCGTTTCTCGAGAAAAGAGTGGATATAATTTATATTTAGTTTAGGGTTTTTTATAAAAAGAATCTCACCTTCAGAAGGACCTTTTGAAATTCGGATAAACTTGGAAACTCATAATTAAACATGTAATTACATTAAATTTTGGATATTTAGAAATAAAGAATACAAAAAGGCATAAATTTGATGTATATACTATGGTACTTTTTATGACTTTATAATTAGTATTTAAAGGGGATTAAAATGGGTGCAATAATAAGTTTTGTATCTTCTTAGCAAATTAAACTCTTATTCGCTATTTAACATGACGTAAACACCTAAACACAGCAGGTGTAAAACTTAGTACTTTTGGTATCTCCTAAGCAAATGTAACTATATAAAAGCATGAAATTTGGCTCGCTTAAAAAATACTTGGCCCTAAAAGACTTTTATGTTCAGATTCTAAGTCTATATTGAAATTTTTTTTACGTTTCAGTTTTAAGCAATTCCTGGTTTACTGGGTGTTTTTATAAAAAGAATCAGAGGAATTAGTTAACAAATTTGAGTGAAAAATATAAAATATATAAATATAAAAATTTAAAAACGTTTTTCTTTCAAAATTATTGCACAAAATTGTTACGACTCCATGTAGAACAAATGCGGCTAAAAAAAATTTAAAGATAAATCTGTTTAAGTTTGTGTTTTTTACACAAATGTTTTAACGAATCCGTCTGATTCTTTTTATAAAAACAGGCAGTTACTGGGTGTTTTTATAAAAAGAATCAGACGAATTCGTTAACAAATTTGTGTTAAAAACACTAATTTAAAAACGTTTTTCTTTCAAAAATATTGCACAAATTTGTTAGGACTTCTATGTAGAACAAATGCGGCAAAAAAATTTTGAAGATACATCTTTTCAAGTTTGTGTTTTTCACACAAATGTGTTAACGAATTCGTCTGATTCTTTTTATAAAAACAGGCAGTTAATCTTTGTAAAAATTCTATTTACAATCATGAATTGTTATGAATTGATATGTAATATTAACATTTAAAAACAGATATTGAAGGACGAGATGGAAATTTGTTAGAAACAAAAATTTTATATATAAAAGACCCTTCTCCAATGGTACTTATACCAATATTTTACCGATCTGCCCATATTGAAAATAACCTGTATCTTAAGTTTCAAATCTTTAGCTCAAAAAGTTTTGCAGTTAATTAAGAAGGACACTTAACGCCTACTTGAAATAAAAATTTTGAAAAGTATATTTTCAGTGAATTACCCCACATCGCAAAGTAAATACATTTGGATTTCTAGCCGATGGGTTTTTGTGCAGGTCGTAAAAGTCAGGTCTAAGCCTCTCCGTTAAAATGTCAAAAAAATCCCGTCTATAGATGTCTATGTCGGAGAAGAAACCTACTTGAAACATTTCAGGTTAAAAGCTCCAGGGGTTTGGTGTGTGCGATGCTAACCCTCCAGCCGGGGTATATAGGATAGAAAGAGAATTAATTAAAACTTTGTAAATTTTAAAAAAATATTCTGAAACTAACACCATTTTCAAAAATGTTAAAAACATATTTAAGTTACCTTAAAACCATTGATAATACACACAAAATAAGACTACAGCTTTAGCTTTTAAAAAAAGTCATTACTTTGGTCCAAGCACATACAGGATTCTATCAGGATACCTTTAACGAACATCGTCTTAACTTGAAAACGAATTTTTATGAAATTTGACAAATAGAATTAACTTAGTATTAGTTCCAATATTTATTAAAATTAAGACCCGTTACTTTCCGAAAAACGAAAATCGTTATATCTTCTTAATGAAAGGCACAAAAACTTTAATTTTTGGATTTTATTTATACCTTGGTGAAAAAGCATAGGCTGGTTAGAGGGTAAAATAAGTAAGTCATTCACTCTTATATGTAATTATAAACAGAATAGTATTAAAAAAGTTAATATTAGGAATGTTCCAACGCTTGCATGGATATGGTATTGTTCATAAAATTTATGTTCAAAAAACTTTCAAAAAAAAGGTACTTTTTCGATTAAGTACTTTTGGGAAAAAAAAAGTACTTGTTTTATTTTTTTTAAAAGGTACTTATTCAAAAAGTATAATTTTTTGAAAAAAGTATTTTTTTCAGTTTCTTTTTTTTAGAAAATGTACTTTTCGGACAAAAGATTGTTTTGGAAAAAGCACTTTTTTGAAAAAGTATTTTTTGGAAAAAGTACTCTTTTGGATATAATACTTTTTTGAACAAAGGTAGTTTTTTGTGTGAAAAGGTTTTTTTTTTGGAAAAAGGAGGACTTTTTCCTCTTTTTGGCCCTCCCATTCAAAAATACAAAAAAAAAATGCATGCCAATATATATATTGTTTTTTTTTTTTTTTTTTTGAAAGGGTAATTTTGTTGGAAAAAGTGCTCCTTTTTTGGCAAAATGTATTTTGTTGAGAAAATGTGCTATTTTTTAAAAAGGCATTTTTAAGTCATTATTTTACACTTGAGAAAATGTGCTATTTTTTAAAAAGGCGTTTTTAAGTCATTATTTTACACTGTTTTTGGATAAGGTACATTTTTGGAAAAAGTAATTTTTTTTTGGAAAAACCCCGTTTTAGTGGGGGTCTATGTCGGAGCATAATAAGTTTTTTTTTTTTTGGCAAAATAGCTTTTTGTTGGACAAAAACTCTTTTTTTTTAAAAAACAGTACTGCTTAAAAAAGAAATATTTTTGGAAGTTTTTTTTTTTTTTGGAAAAAGTTACTTTCATGGAAAAAGTATTATCTTCTGGGAAAAAGGTCTTTTTTGGAAAAAAGTAACTTTTTTAGAAAAAGGTACTCTTTTTGGAAAAAACATACTTTTTTGGGAAAAATGTACTTTTTTTCGAAAAAGGTACTTGTTTTTGGAAATAGGTATTTTTTTCAGAAAAAGGTACTTTTTTTTGGAAATAAGTACTTTTTTGGAAGAACGTACTTTTTTTTTGGGAAAATGTACTTTTTTTGGGAAAAGGTACTTTTTTTGGAAAAAGGTACTTGTTTTTGGGAAAAAGGTACTTTTTTCGGAAATAGGTACTTTTTTTTGAAAAAGGTACTTTTTTTGAAAAAGGTACTTTTTTTTGAAAAATGGAACTTTTTTTAAAAAAGGTACTTTTTTTTGAAAAAGGTACTTTTTTTTGGAAAAGGTACTTTTTTTTTTGAAATAAGTACTTTTTTTTTTTTTGAAAAAATAAATTTTTTTTCTGGAAAAAAAGACCACTTTTCTTGCAAGAAGGAGGAAGTTTTCCACTTTCTGGCCCACTCCGTTGGAATATCCAAAAATCCCGTCTTAGTGGGAGTTAACGTTGTAGGAGGAACATATATGCCAAATTTCCAGTTCCTAGGTCCAGTGGTCTAGGCTGGGCGTGGATCGTCAGTCACTCACGCCACTCTTTTATATATATAGATTAAATACAATTCTCCTGAGGATAACATTCGATGAATGTCGAAATATTGAGAAATAAAATAAATTAATTTTTATAATAACAACTGGCCTGGAGCTCGAATATTTTATTTAATTAAATAAACAGTTAAGGGCGGATTATGGGACCGTAAACGTAAATGTGATGTAACTGTAACCGTAGCTAAAAATTACACATATAGATTACCGTAAACGACATTACTATTTAGCATCTATTTCATGTGGTTTTATATTTTATTCAAAATTTTTCCATTTATTTGTTAATTTCTATTCCTTATTTGTTGTTTGAATCAATTTTCTTTATTCATTTCATATTTTTTCCGACTAAAATCATTCAGCTGTTTCGATGCCGGATAGAAAATTCTGATTTCAACAGAATGATCCGGCAAGTACGTTTACATTTACGTGTTAGTAACCATCGTATACATTTATTCTTGTGGTTTCGAAACAGCTGATTCGTTACAGATACGTTTACGGTTGGGTAAATCAGCCTTTAATGTTTATAATAGTTGCGGTATAATCGAACGTATGTCAGCAAAACTTTTTGGGAAGTAACGCGAAGAAGTAATGTTATATGCAAAAATCTATAAACGTTGAGTTTTCAACGTTGATAATTATTCACGTTGCAAGTTAACGTGCATACGAAAAGTAATGTAATAATATTCATCTCAAATAAATTCCAAATTATATACTATCCCGCATTTTTTATTTAACTGTAAACAATTTTGTTTAAAAAAGTGCTTGGAATGCACTTTTTCGAACAATTTGAAAGCGCTTTTAATCAATGTTTTGAGTGTTTTTTAAATAATCGGTTATATATTCTTTAAAAGAAGTACATCCCCAGTGGTACAAAAAATCAAGCACTGGCATACCACTGGGTAACCACGGTATTAAAAATAAATGACTGGCAGAACACTCATTTGGGACGCTTTGCCAGCGTTTGCGAAAAGCGTTTTACCAGTATTTGTTTTACAAAAATTTCGGTGGTTTATAAAAAAAACCACTGGCAAAGAATTGGCTTAGAGTGATATGCCAAGGTTTGCAACTAGTGCTACCTAGCCAATGCTACCAGGCGTACAAAAATCAATTCACTGGAAAACCAATGTTTTTATAAAAATGCTGACGCTTCGATAAAAATGTTTGTAGTCGGAAGGTTCCGAGTTCAAATCCGGTTGCAAGCAAAAATTTTTTTTTGGATTTTTTTTAATTTAAAATTTTTTTTGTTTTATAAAATCAATTTTTTTGTTTGTGGGAAAGCTCCTTCAAGACCAACTTTTTTTTTGCCCTCCCAACACTGGCATACAAGTTACAAAAAATTGTTTGCCAGTACTAGCATTTTGGCACAGCCAGTAGTTGTCCAGCTATTATCACTCATTTATGTGTTTAGCCGTTAAATATTATATATCTCGTTAGCTCAGTGGGTAGAGCAATCGTCTGCCAATCTGACGGCCTGGGTTCAAATCACGGCAGGACCAAAAAAAATACATATGAACTTTTTTAAATTTTATTTTGGAAAATATATTTCCAGACCACCTATTTATTGGTTTTGCCAGCGTTTTGCCAACGTTTAAAAATGTTGTTCCTCCAGTGCTTCTCCGGCGCTTTTTGAACAGCCGGTCCTTTTGTCTAATGATGTCATCATTTTGGGAATGGAAAAGCACTTTTTGCCAGTACTTGTACCACCTGTTAAAGTGCTTTGCCACCGCTTTCCCGTTTGTATTTTTCTGACTGGGAATTTACACTGCTAAATTCAGAATAACCTTTTTCTGAATATTAGTAGACAAAACACAGCAACAAAATGCTGTTATATCTCCAAATTTTAGTTATATTTAAGTTAAATTTAGTTGAATGAAAGTAACAATTTTCCAGTTAATATAACAAAAAATAAATAATAATAATTGCTTAACAATAGTAGAGTCCTAATTTCAGTGAGTTAAATCGTTATTCATATTACAAAAATCTACATATGCTTTGAAAACTAAAAAATTTATGATGTTTTTAGTCGACTAAAACTAAGCAAAACTTGTTGCTGATTTTAGCAGGGTGAATTGTTATTTTCAGTTAACTAAAACATAGCAAAAATTTTGTTCTTGCTGTTTTTATCTTACTAATATTTAGCAAACCAATTCTGCTAGTTTTGGCAGTTTTTTCTGCAGGGCCTCTTTTATAGAGTTTTTCTTATTTTTTTTTAAATTTTAACGTTTTCACTACCGACTTTTTGTTTGCGGATATTACTGTTATTTTAACTTCATATTCTTGTTAAGGGTCCTCAAATTAGAAAATGTAACATGTTTGCCCCCTCCCCCTCCCCCTCCTATCCACCAAAAGCGACGTTCGAAAATCGATTTTTTTGGAACTTCTCATCCCCGTTTTACCCCTTAAACATTCGAATAGCCAAAAATCCTTTGGTTGATTTTCTTTTCGTCATAAAACGAAGCAAATTTCAATTATCTATCTTCATTAGTTTATGAGAAAAACCAAAACCCCCTTTCTGGGAGATTATGATGTATTAAAAAAATTAGACTTCATTAACAAATATCATGACTATGTATATCGCTATGTTGAACTGCTTATACATATAATGATTTCTCTTTTTCCTTCCTAGAAAATAGCACATTTGAAAATCTATAATTTTTAATGGAGATTGGCAGACGTTTTCACAAATTTAAGAAAATATTAAAGGACTACACAGAGAAAAGAGATTCATTGTGGGAACCGAATTTTTTGCCAACCGATTGGTTTGGTTGGATATACCGATATATTTGTTTGTGGCAACAGAAATTCGGTGAATACAATAGAATTTCGGTTGAAACAATATATTAAAATTATGTCAGGAATACATTTGATTGCAACAGCCAATAATTCGGTTACTGCCACCAAACCATTCAGTTGGCAAGAAATTCGGTTGTCACAATGAATTGGTTTTCTCTGTGTATAATAAATTACAGCAGAACTTCTAATTTTTTTTAATGAATTATCTGAAAAATAAAATTCACTTCATTTGAATTGAACTGTCGGAGTTAGTTTTACTTTATGCAATTAACTAAAAAATCTGAAAATATCATTTATCCAATTCATGCATTGAATTCTTTTTTAATTGTGTAATTTATCCGATTACCCAAAAACTACTCATGAAAGAAATTACCCGCGCTCTATCCACGAAGGCAAAAATTACCCGCGATTTGGGTAATTACCCGTTTTGTGGCAATATTTTTTTTTTCATTTGAAATTCCTTAAATATCTGTATTAAAAATACATGTATTTTTTTAGTTTAAAAATTAATAACAAATCCTTTTTCTTTTTTTAAATAAAATATAAACATTTAGATTAAAAAAAAATTAAGTAAAATATAAACAAGTATTTTTATTAAAAAAGCTTGAAAAATTTACTAACAAACATGCATGTTTTAATTTTTGTGGCGTTATTGGTTGTACAACTAAAAATGACTTTAGTGTAGTTACGTCTTCTTGTTTCAGAAAAAAGCAAGTCAAAAGGACGTAACTAACTTAAAAACTTAAATATATGAAAATAAAACAAAAGTTGTTAAAAAATAAATAAATTTCTATACCATAAGTAAAATTTGAAAAAACTGCAAAGAATACTTTATTGTTATTGATTTTCTAACGTTTTTTGCTTCTCCTGTAAAAAAAATAAAAGTGTAGTTACGTCCGTTTGCATTTAAGGTGACGATATCCATCACGTCAGATGTCCTTTTTAAAGGACTTCGAAATACTAATGCATACTAAAATGGCAATATATATTTTTTTCACTTCTCTCCAAAATCAAACAAACAAGTTCAGTGATAATATAAATTCTGACAAAAAATGACGAAGAAAATATTTTTTAAAATTTTCAATAGAAAAAAAAGAAAAGCTTTTATTAAAATGTAGAAATTCTCCTCTTTCATTTGATCCCCATAGCAGCATCATGGAATGTACAAAATATCCTTAAAAAAGAGTTTGCCAAAAACCATGCGCTGAAAATTTAAAGTCCTTTTTTAAGGACTACTAAAGTGATCATGAAAAATTGAGTACGCATTTTTACTAAACGTAGTTTCTTCTATCACTTGTTTTTCCAAATAAGCAAAATTATTTTGAAAAAACGTTAGAACACTCGACTTTAAGCATAAAACGCGATATACAAACTACTTCGTATGATAAGAAAAACAAAAAAAATAGTAATTGACACTCTATGTAAAAATTTACAACAACAACAAAACCAAAAATGCAACTATTTCTTCAAAAACTACAACACAACACACTATACTCGATACGAGCAGACTATGTTAGTTGTTCACAAATTTTTACCGTTGACGACCAATGGGATATATACAGCTATGGACATATAAATGACACATTTTACGATGAATTCTTTCTTATGCCACTATATTGCAAATACTATTAACAACAAACAAGTTCTTGTTTTTTTCCAAAGGTTTATTATGCACTTTAGTGGAAATTCATTAATATAAATAAAAACTTATCATTATGAAAAAAAAAACCAATTGAAATGAGCTGGACACATAAATGGCACAATCTTAAAAAAGAGAAGAAATGGTTTTAATATTGCATTTGTTAAATTTTTTGGTATGTACAAATGTTTTACTGTTAATATTTAGTGCTGTGGCCTTTTTTCTGATGACAGCTTTGCACCTGCGACACATACTTTCCACTAGTTTTAGGCATTTTGGCATACCAAGCTTCCTGTGCGGCCGGCCACAGTTCGTCCATATTTTTGTAATTTTTTTTTGGCGATTTCAACCTTGACTTCGTTCCACAGGTTCTCTATTGGATTTAAGTCAGGGCTCTGGGCTGGCCAATCCAAAACATCAATCTTCTCCGCACAAAACCATTTTGGAGGAGTGTTTGGGGTCATTATCTTGCATGAATTTCCATTTATTGGCATGGAGTTGAAGGCATATGGCTCCATATGGTTTTTTAAAATATCTAAAGACTGAAACTTGTCCATTTTTATATTGATTTTTATAAGCGGGCCTACGCCATGCCAAGAAAATGCAGAGAAGGGGTTTTTTTCAGGAAATGCGCCAAAACAAATTTGCCTCGTTTAGTCTTCTTCCGACAAGTCTGCTTGATATTTCCATGTTAAAATTTTCATTAATATCCAATGCTATCTGCCTAAATGACTTGAATGGATCAATTTTCACCATTCGTACTATAGCTGCATCCGTACGCTCATCTGTTTTTCGTGGCCTTTGCTTCCGAATTTTACCCTTAGTCAATATATCGGGATCCTCAACACAAGAATTAATTGCATTGTAGACTTTTTTGCGAGAAATTTGCATTATGTCAGCAATTTCCGCTACTTTTTTCCATTTTCATACATTTTCCATATGATCCGCCTTTCTTCACCTGTGGTATGTTTTCCTGATCCCATTTTAAAATTTTTTTAACTTTTTATATTTATTTTTGAACTACGAAAAATATTTATTGCTTTGAATTAAATCTACACGACTACTGCCTTTTTTAAGTAAATTGTGCCATTTATATGTCCACTTTAAATAAGCATTGTTAACGCAAAAATGATAACGGTAAATAATAAGCAAAACATAATGGAACATTTGAGCACTATTAAGACAAACATTTTTTTCAACAACAATCAGAAGATATAAAACTTGCATTTTGAAATATATTTAGTTGGAAAATACTTAAATTTATGCGCAATTTAACTTTGTGCCATTTATGTGTCCATAGCTGTATGTGCCATGGATTTTTTCGATGAAGGAGTTGAAAAAAAAATATTTTTGCCGACACTTTTGTTTAGAAATATTGGGTCAATTATCACGAATCCGCAAAAAAATTACAAATTTTCCAGCAGTTTATGTTCGGTCGTCAAAAATTTGCTTTCGCCACAAAAATGTATGCTTTAAGCCGCCGATAATGGTGAAATTTAAGGTTATAAATAATCTCCTTTTGATATGATTAAAAATATTGTTTTACAAAATATTTTACATATGTGGTGAATGACTCTAAAATTCGTTTTTTCAAGAATCACAAGTTTTAAATGTCAGATATACAAAAGTATAATGCATCGGATTCAGTACATTTTTGCCCTTAAAGGTATCGAAATTTCACTTCGATCAACAATTTTTTGTGTTTTAGATTGATAAATGTTTAAACAAAAAAAAAATAAAACTACAATTTTTATATGTATACCCAGCAAAAAAATACCTGACCAAGATCCGTAAAATCACCTATATTGTTCGGCACGAATGCGTTCAAATTGAGGTGAAAAAGGCATTTTTTTAACATTGGCTTGTCATAGGAGAGAAGGTGTTTATGCTACTTTAAGTCTGCTTTGCACGTCATAAAAATGAGTGCTTGGATGTTCTTTTTTATACAGGAAAGCAATTCATTTTTTTTACTAGCTAAGAGAGATGAAAAGTAACTTCTAGGGAATGCATTCAAAAGTCATAAATATCACTTCTTAAATATATATTTAAATGCATTTCCAAGAAGTTACTTTTCATCTCTCCTTAGATAGTAACAAAAATGAATTGCTTTCCTGTATAAAAAAGAACATCCAAGCACTCATTTTTATGACGTGCAAAGCAGACTTAAAGTAGCATAAACACCTTCTCTCCTATGACAAGCCAATGTTAAAATAATGCGTTTTTCACCTCAATTTGAACGCATTTGTGCCGAACAGTATAGGTGGTTTTACGGATCTTGGTCAGGTATTTTTTTTTCTGGGAAGTAAAAAAATTTTTTAATTAATGGCATTTTGGAAGTCATTTAAAATACGTTTATTTGGAAGTAAGAAATCAGCATATATAGCTACTTTATATGCAGTGAAAAATGTATTTCTGTAGAATGCATTCGGTTTTTTTTTTGCTAAGGAGAGATGAAATGTAACTTCTTGGGAATGCATTAAAATATATATTTAAGAAGTGATATTTATGGCTTTTGAATGCATTCCCAAGAAGTTACTTTTCATCTCTCCTTAGATAGTAACAAAAATGAATTGCTTTCCTATATAAAAAAGAACATCCAAGCACTCATTTTTATGACGTGCAAAGCAGACTTAAAGTAGCATAAACACCTTCTCTCCTATGACAAGCCAATGTTAAAATAATGCGTTTTTCACCACAATTTGAACGCATTTGTGCCGAACAGTATAGGTGGTTTTACGGATCTTGGTCAGGTATTTTTTTTTTCTGGGAAGTAAAAAAATTTTTTAATTAATGGCATTTTGGAAGTCATTTAAAATACGTTTATTGGAAGTAAGAAATCAGCATATATAGCTACTTTATATGCAGTGAAAAATGTATTCCTGTAGAATGCATTCGGTTTTTTTTTTTGCTAAGGAGAGATGAAATGTAACTTCTTGGGAATGCATTAAAATATATATATTTAAGAAGTGATATTTATGGCTTTTGAATGCATTCCCAAGAAGTTACTTTTCATCTCTTCTTAGATAGTAAAAAATTTATAAAAAAGAACATCCAATCACTCATTTTTATGACGTGCAAAGCAGACTTAAAGTAGCATAAACACCTTCTCTCCTATGACAAGCCAATGTTAAAAAAATGCCTTTTTCACCTCAATTTGAACGCATTGGTGCCTAACAATATAGGTGATTTTACGGATCTTGGTCAGGTAATTTTTTGCTGGGGGTAGTCAGTTATTTCGGTGTATACCACAATTTTTTTACAAAAAACAATCGAGAATAAAAACAAAACCAAATTAATGTGCGGAAAATACTCAATAACCACTTGCGATTACCAAAAGCAGAAAATTAAATATAACGGTAACGGTATTTTAGGAATAATGGTATTTCATTTATTTCGGTAACGGTATTTTAAGGATAGCGATATTTCTTTTATTTCGGTATCGATATTTTAAGGATAACGGTATTTCGGTAACGGTATTTTAGGGGTAACGGTAGTCAGTTGAAAGGCTTTTGAATCAATAACGGTATTATAGCGGTATTGTCTGCCAACCCTGTTGAAACTACCCAGTAGCAAATGGTCGAACTAGTTGTAAAAAATACTAGTTTTTTGACTATTATTACGAAACTAGTTCTCAAAATAATCATTTTAAACCAGTTGTATAAAGCCCCCCATACATTTGCAATATTATGTCCAATATAATGGCACAGTATTTTTCTCGTTTTGCCACACACCATACAATTAATTGTAACATATATGTAACAAAAGATCGCCACAATATTTTTTGCAATAAATGAATTCAACATAGCCTTAAATACACACAAACATAAATAGTGCAAAATTAAAATTGCACAGTGTTGCCAGTAGATTATGCAATATTTCAAGTTTCCAATAAAAATCAAAACTGTTTAGATTCACTACATAATATTGCTTAACCTTAAATTTAATACATATACGGTCAGTATGCTTGCAACACTTGGAAAGTTGTACCATAATATTGCAAATGTATGGCCCGCTTAATAGTTAAACCCCATCTATGTGGGGTTTAAACCCCATATATGTGGGACCTGTTTAAAAAATTACATAAATTAAAATATGAGATTTGAAATTCTTATTTTGTTTACATTTGTTTTTATTAAAAAAATCTGAGTTTGGAAATAAATACTTCAAATTTTAATTATGAATTGAATTTAGGTGCAAATCAACTGGTACATTACTGGTGCCAAAGAGTCACTCCAGAACTAGTTTGATACATATCTCATAAGTACCAATTAAGCTTTCTATTTTTCTTCCTAAAACAATAATTTTGAACCATTTGTGTAGTTATTGTTTTTATTAAAAGTATGCAGAGACTCTCAAAAGATTGAACTTAAATAACAGTTTTGAAATTCTAGTTTTGTTTACATTTGTTTTTAATAATATAGTCTGAATTTTCAAATAAACACTAACAATTTTTATTGCGATTAGAAATAGTAAACATAAAATATTTTAAATTCTGTTAGGTAAATATACCTAATTACCTCAGTAAGAGGAAACTATCGGTCAAATCTACGTTTCATCAAAGAAAAATCTTTGGTTTTTATCTATATAATTCAGGTCTTAATCAATTAGTACAGTACTATTTCCAAAGAGTCACATCAGAACTGGTTCCGCGAGTGTTACATAAACACCAGTTTTGCTCCCTATTTTTCGTCCTTAAATTGTAATTTTCAAACTAGTTCTACTACTAGTACCAAAGTGGGAGTTTGGCGACAATTGCCAAAATTTGGTTCCTAGGACATCTCCATGTTAAATTCTACAGCTGTTTGTATGGAGAGGCTATAGAACTAGTTGCCTAGTTCAAGTAAACTAGTACATAACTGGTTTTTTTAGTAGTATTTTTTGCTACTGCATGACAACTGCATTAAAAATAACAATAGGCCTTTTTTAATAACTGGATTTATTTTATTTTGTTAAAAAATACACATTTTGTTTCTTAATTTTGAAAATTTTATATTTTTATCCAAATCTAACATTTATTCCCTAACATAATGTGAAAGAAAAATTTAAATGTTGCGAAAATGTAATTTTTAATTAAGCTAAATCCAAAATTGATTTATTTATATTTTAATGTCGTATAATTAACTAACAAATTTTTCCTATAAAAATTTTTAAACAACTGACAAAATGGGTAAAAACTACTGTTTTTTACCGTTATTATCAAGGTTGGCAACCGAAACGAATAACGGTATAGGTACGTTCCCGCGGCACTCGGTTCTTCGTACCGGAACGACTCGGAGCCCAACAAGCCTCGACCAAGGAGTGCCAACTCAACAAACCAACAATACAACAACGGTATAGGTATCGGTATTGGTATCGATTTTTTATTTGTTTCGGTATCGGTATCGGTAAAGGTATTTTAATCATTTCGGTATCGGTATAACCGATACCGAAACATTAATACCGGTATTATTGAAAAAATTTACAAAAATATAAAAAAAAACGTTCTTAATTATAAAAGAACTCAATTTTATTAAATTTTTATAAAGGATAAGTATTTAAGTTATTAAAAATTTCTAACAACGGAAGTACTTCAGCCTAAACACTCCGATTTTGATGAAATTTGGATATGTGATTGAGAAAAAATCTAAGATCGACCTGTCTCAGCTTATCGGCCACCTCGGAATTTTAAGGGTCCAAAAAGGGGTTCAAAAATGGGTCCTTTTTAGGTTTTTTTGCTTTTTAAGATATTTCGACCAAAGGAACCATGTGCAAGTGTGGTATTGTTGGAAAGCAATTTTTGCGTTTTTCGATATTCGCACTATATCAGGTTTGCCAAAATTTTCCCCGAAACACCTTTTTTGGTACATTTTTAAAGAATTTAGGCCTCTTTCTGTGCTAAACATAGGAAATATGTACATTAAACTACATATTTTGATGGATATATTAATCCTGTGATATACTGTTTTTTAATTTCGTAAATTTGAAATATGCTCCCATACAAAAAGTTTAAAAAAAGTTTTTTAAATACTCCGTCTTTTTTATATAAAATGTTATACTTATTTCCACATTTATTTTTTATAAGCTTTCCAGTGATGTATAACATGATATATATATATAACCGTCGTTAAATAAAATAAGGGAATAAAGGCATTTAACTTATGCTCTCTTACAAAAAAGTACCAATGGTTATTTTGCAGAATATAGGCCCTATATTAGTGTTTTTTTTTTTTTGTTTTTGATTTTCGGAACACAAGTTGATTCACCACAAATATTTTATATTTGTATTGAGATCATATAATAAAATAAAAAAAATAAGTTTATAAAATTAATAAAAGGATTCTCTAAAAGAAACTGTAAATTCAATTATAGGTTTAAGAAACCAGTTTAAATTATATTTACTAAATTTGTCACAAGTTAGAGAATATTTATGAAGTTAAATAAATTAAAAACAATGTTGCCAATGCAAACTAAAGACTGATAACCGCACTTTGAATTTATAACACGATTTTCTATTAACAATGGATAATAAAGTTTAATTGTTTAACAATTTTATATTAAAAAAATTTGTATTTTTGCTAAAAACGTGAAAAAAAATTTTTTAAAACCGATTTCATACCGGTACGATACCGGTATTAGGGGAAAAGGTTTTTGAATACCGGTATTTTTTGAAATCAAGAATTTCGGTATTGGTATCGGTATCGGTTGTCAATTTGAAAGGGTTTTGAAACGGATAACGGTATTATAACGGTATCGGTTGCCAACCTTGGTTATTATATTAAAAAAAATATATTTTAACAAAAAAAAATTTTTTCTTTCGATTACAAAAATGTGTGTAATTACTTCAGCCTATTTAAAATTTTAAGTAAAATTTCCAAACTAGAGTTGTGTCGTTCATGAACGAACTAGTTCATTTGAACGGTTTAGTTCATTGAACCATATGACACGTTCACCATTATTCGTTCTTTTCGTTCAATCGTTCATTTCGTTCTTTTTTTTATAGAACATTTTTATCTATCGGCGCTGTTCTGAGTTCCGAATCCACATCCGAATTATTTTTTTTGTTTTATTTCGTGTAGAAAAAGCTTGATGAAGGTGAAATGAATATGTTTTTTTTAACAACAATTATTATATAATAAATTTAAAATTAGTCTATTAATATTAAAATTTGGTAGACTTTTTGAGTGTATTTCTTTACTTCCTTCAAATTATTTGAAGTAAATAAAAAATATTAATATTTCAAAACACAAATATAAATATTTGTTTTCTTAAAACCAGTTTAAGTAATTAATAAAATACTTATAGTTGAAATTTTAAGTATAATTATGAAAAATATTTCAAAATGTTAAGTATATATTTTTAAGTAACTAATCAGCTTTGACACTGATTAAAGGCAACAAGAAAAATACAAAATATATATAAATGCAGTTTGGAAAAATATTCAAAATAGGCATTAAAATATGCAAAAATATTTATTAACAAATCGATGCCATTTTATTGCAAATTTGTTAATTCGCAAAGATATTTGGTTTACGTTGTTATCCAGCTAATGACAACAAACATGTATTTACATGAAAATCCAAACCCTAATTATCGTTAACCTTATGCATGGTTTGCCAACCCTGATTTCTAGCAGTTATATATATCTCACATGTAAATGAACCTTTAAGAGTATTTTTAATTTATGATGACAAATTTTTAATTTTAAATGAAAATTTAATTTAATTTTTTAATAAAAAACAAACACGGACAATATAAATCTCATCATCGTGATCTTATCGAACAGCATCATCCTCATCATTATTAAAATTATTATTGTGTCATCAAAAGTAGTGTTTCAGTAGAGTAATGAACTAAAATTTGAACAAAACACATGGAAGTCCACTGATTATTAACCCTTTCATGCCAGAATTTTAATGGCTGGGAATTTTCCGACTAAACTTTTTGGGAATATAGACCTATGCCAAAGACATATTTTTTATTCGGCCTTATTACGAGTGTCGTAGTCGAGACTAAGTCGAATTTGCTGAAAATACGCTAACAACACAACTTTTGAACAATTTTTAAATTGGATTTACCATATATAACACTCAGATTTAAAAAAGCCAACATCAGAGTTTAATTTCTTTATAATTTCCATTATATACAAAATTATTTTAAATGGAGTCGAAAATTGGAAATGAAATGAAATTCGATACTCGTAATCAGAGATATTGGAATTAAAGTTCAAACGTTAACATGCAGCCGGTCCCTAACAGGTTAAAATTTTTTTTTAACTTTATTTTTATATTACAGTAAAACTTGTTTAATACGAACTCGGTAAATACGAACCAATTTGAAAGTCCCGGCGTTTTGGCATAATTTTTCATATAAAAAACATCTGTTAATAAGAACTCGTTTTAGACTAACTTCGGTTTAACCGAACTGTTTGTGATAGTCCCACACCCTAAATTTCACATTATTCTCCATATTTAATACAAACTTCTAAAAAACTGGGAATATTCCTTACAAATATTTTTCAATTTGACAAATCCTAAATTTTTCACACAGTTATTTTCCTTAGAAATCCATTAAAAATAATTTATTATGGAAAATGCAATGAGTCTTAAACAATTTGTTATTAAAATTTTCATTGTTTCAAAAATCTAAATTTTTTTGCGAATAAAAAAATGTGTAAGACAAACTTTAACTTGGTTAGTACGAACTTCGCTTAAAACTAATTTCTTTGCTCCCCCGGAGTTCGTCTTAACCGAGTTTTACTGTATCTCTATAACTCAACTCAACATAAAATTTTTAGAATTTTTGAATTTCATTCTTCACATCATTTTTGAGACTAATTAAATTAAAACAAAAATTTTATTTTGCTTTTAAACTTTAATGTGAGAAAATTTGTGTGGGGACACTATGAAAAACAGCTCGCAAATGAACACTATCAAAGCCTGCGATATGAAATTATAAACACACATAATAACAATGTTGCAGGTATTGGGGCTGTTAGGGTTAATTAAATAAAACAATCTGTCAAGAAAATTTTTTTTTTTTCATTTTTTTCGAATACAACTCATTCAGTTTAATTATTAGAATTTAAAGAATTTATGGTAGTTATTACGTAAGGTATAAAGTGCTTATGTATAATAATTTAAAAACGTTATAACACTTTTATAAAATGAATTTTGTATGAAAAATTTGTTTTATAAGCCATTTATAAATTTAAAAAGTGATTATGCATGTGACCCTAAATATTTAATTATTATTAAACAAAAAAAAAAATAAAACTACAATTACTCATTGCAAAAAGAAATATTATAAATTATCATTGAATTAAACATATACATTCATAACTATATATTTTTAAATGAAAATACATATTAAAAATACTTTCAAAAAGTTTAAACATAAAAAAACGAGTTTTATTACTGTTACTAATTTAGAGGTTTCTTGCATAACGGCATTTTCATATAAATCACGAAACCACAAAAAAGTAAAAACAAATGAGCTATTACCATCCCGAAAGCATAACGAACAAAACCAAAAAGAATCAACCAAATATGTCGTTCCTATTGTCAGTTATGATGGAAAGCGATTACGGAAATTTGCGTTGTGTTTCAATATCAGTCTTTCTTCTTTCCATTCCATTTCTTTGCACTTGCTCCGTTTCAATCAGTTTTTTAGATTTAGTCTTTCAATTACACTTGATCCCAACTCCATTCCACGCCCCCCCCCCCCTCCCCCGTTCCATATCGGTCCACATTCCATTTCGTTCCCTGTTGCATTCCATTACTCATATCTATTGTTTTAATTCCACTCGTTCTCAGATCCATTACATTTCGATCCCATTGTCTAGTGTTTCAATTCCACGCATTCCATTTCGTTTCCCAATTTAAGTGTTCCAATTCCACTTTTTCCGTTTAATTTCATATCGTTCCCACTGTCATGTGTTTCCATATCAATCGTTCCTCTTTCTATTCTATTTCTTTGCACTTGTTCCGTTCCATTCCGCTTTTTAACTTAAGTGTCTGTGTTTCAATTCCACTCGTTGCCTATTCCATACCATTCGCTCCCCGTTACATACCATTCGTTCCCCGTTCATTTCGTTCCACATTCCATTTCCATTACCTAGAGTTTTAATTCCACTCTTTCTTCATACAATTCCATTTAGTTTCACTTCTGTGTTTAAAAACCAAAAAAAATGTTGGCATGGACAAATTTTCTTTCCCTAAAAATCTTATTCGGCCTATTACGAATATTTAAAAAAATTACCCAAATCGGTCCAGCCGATCCCAAGTGATCCGCTTACCAACAAACATTATTTAATTTTTATTTAACATCCCAGCAAAAATATGTGTAAGTTATTCAAAAAAAACAACTTTTAAATTGGTTACAATGGAGCGATAAGTACTGGTTTTCTGTTTCGAAAGTATGTATGTGCTTTAAAACAACTTTCAAAAATGTATATAAATATGTTTTTTCCTTGTAAATACGTTATTTGTAAATTACGAATTTATTAGAGATTCCATTTTTTATCTCTAAAAAAACATAATAGTTAATTTTTTCACGTACTTTATTAATTTACGATTATTTACATATTTTTAAAAATACTTCAATTAAAGTTCCCATTGAAAAAGGGAAAGGAATAAAGAATTTGCACCCATGGGCCATGACCCAAATATGAATTCTTCTTTTCACTAAATGCAAATACATACATATATAAAACTTAACAATTAAAATGTATTGCTGCTCGCGTTCTATTACACCAGAGGAAAAGTTATGTGTTAGATTTTTTTTCTGAGTTAACGGATATAATTAAGTCGAAAACACAGCTAATGTTAATATATTTTGTAGTTTAAAGCAGACGCATCCAGAGGTTTGTTAACAGAGGTTGAGTATCCTACAATCCCTTGTTGCTTTTTTTTTTTTTTTTTAAAGAGAAGCAACACTCAAGAAATTATTCCTATTAATTAACGTGTTGCTTCCTTTGGAAAGGGGATAGTGAAGAAGTATTAAGTGGTGAAAGATGAAGGGCTTCAAATATGGCAACACTGTAATTGCGCGAGATGTTGAATTTTAGAACAGTTGTTGCTCGCCATCTCATGGTGAGTTGGCGAACTTTGTTGAAGCTTTTTAGTTCATAGCCCTGTTATATTATTTTACTTCGGTGGGGTTAAGTGCTATGGGAACACCGAAGGAGGACGCTGCGATATGTATGAGGGATAGAAAAAACTCAACTTAACTACAATATATCCGCTAACTCAGAAAAAACTCAAAGAACACAAAAACGTGTTTGAGACAAAAACTGACACATTACTTTTCCTATGCACGTTAACTTTCAACGCGGAAAATTATCACCGTTTAAAACTCAACGTTTATACATCTTGACATATAAATTACTTTGGACCTCATTTTTTAACCCTTACATATGAGATTGGGCAGCTAAAAAAATACAACATATCCGAAGCTCGTTAAGATCTGGCATTCCGCATTGGGAGTCTTTCCTTGTACCCATACTAAAAGTCGTAGCCAATACAGATTGAAAAATCAGGATATTAATTGAGGAAGGTTTGAGAAAAAAAAATAAAAACTAACATAAATAACGAGTCCCTAAGAGATTGTTAGTTTACTTCTAGGATATATTCAAGTAAACCAAAGGTGATGTATTCCATTCGAATCTTCAGAAAATTTACCGAAGGTTATTACGTTGTAGCAACGGTTCCCAAATGGGGGTCTGCGGACCCTTAGGGGTCCGTAGCAGAATTCCAGGGGGTCCGCGAAGAGATCCGACAAAAAACATAAAACAAGTTATTAAAAAAAAACAATTTTTTTTATAATTTTTAAATTATTTAACAAAATATTGATTTGAAAAATGTTTTTTCCTTATTCCTGCTTAAAATTGGCCATCATTTAAAATAAGCAGCTGCTTTTATTAATTTTGCCCCATAACTTAAAAAGTACCTCTCGCTCAACACTGGTTTGGGGGTCCATGAGCTAGTAGAAATGTCTCAAGGGGTCCGTGAAGCAAAACTTATTAGGAACCGCTGCGTTATAGGCTTAGATAAAAATAAAACTGTAAATCTATGCATATAAAGGGAAATCACCAGCAAAACACACTTCATTCGGCGCAAAATTTACACTCTAAGGAGTATATCAGCGAAGGTAGGTCCCCGATTATCACTCCGTTCAAGTCTGAGTTGGTTCCGACCGAAGTTAGATCCAACTACTGCCTTTTTCAAAGCGAGATAATCAGGCTTTGTACGTACGCCCAAAACGTACGTAGTCAAATTCGCAAGTTTACAAGAAATTATAGATCGGAGCTAGTTTATGGGCACAGCTCCGATTTTGTTGTTTTTTTTTTTCAGATAGTACTTTCTGGGCTGAATAGGAAATTTTTTTTTGTCGTAGATCCCTATTTCAGGTGTTATTTGGGGTCAAAGTTGAGGCATGGACTTGCCCGTATCTTCGGTATTTATTATCGGATATGGGCAAAATAAGCACTATTGGAATGGTAATTGAAATGGCTTTAACATGCCATATAATATTTTTTAACCCATTACGAGCCGGTTCCGGCTTTTTAAATTTTTAGAGAGTTTTTCGGGAAAAGGCTTTGAAAATTAAAAAAGTGCTTATATAATGGTGTGATTTGTGTATACAAAACTGTAAGTAAGATTACAAGCTTTAAGTTGAGGTACAACTTTTGCTTTTAACCCTTATACGGGCAAAGTTGTAAGTGGTTAAAAAAATTTTTTTTTTGTTAAGTAGTTAAATAAGAAAATAATTTTGCGTTTTTTTTTTTCATAGAAATAATGAAGTTTTATTTTCTTTATAGAAATATCTTTTACTAGGACCAAAAATAAGACCGATAAGTTAACCCATTGAGAAGACTAGAATTTCGTAAAAAATAGCCATTTTTGGAAGGTAACAAAAAATTGTCACTAGGACCAAAAATAAGACCGATTAGTTAACCCACTGAAAATCCTAAAGTCTCACTATGGAAAAATCTATTGAAAAGTTTCCCAATATTTCCCAGTTAGTGTAATAGAAAAAAAGTAAGTTTGACGCCTAATAACTTTGTTGTTTGATGAATGAAAGGTGTAATTCTCGAAAATAAATTAATAAGTAAGAATTATGTTGTTATATACGCAATATTCTTATATAAACCCATTTTTTTAAAAAAAGAACCTTCTAAAAATTTTAAACTGGACCGCAATGGATTAATTGGTAGAAAAATCTTTAATGTCATATGAAAGATATTTTAAATACGTTTCATATGGTGACGTACTGTCCGTATCCGACTATAAATCACGAGTTATAAGCAAGTCCAACTTCGAATTATGAACCAAAATAACTCCCGAAATAGGAACGACCGACAAAAAAGTTTTTTGGAATCCCAAAAAAAGTTTTACCTGTGGCAAAAATTTGGACCCCATCGGAACTCATTTTTAACCATATTTTATATCTTTGCTATGAAATACTAGTACAAACGAGCGGAACGGTACAAAAGTACAGGAAACAACTTTGTTGAGTAAAAAAGCTTACATATGTCAACTACATTGGATAATATAAAAATTAATGATTCTATTATAAATCAATCATATTATTTTCAACATCATTCTTATCAGTATGTAAAAGCAGAAAAAATCAAGGAAAACTCACCATATTTCAGCGGTCATTTTGCAAAAACCTGCAAACTGAGTTTTCACACAACAATCAAATCTTTAAAACCAACTTTCCACAAAAAATATAAAGTTTTAGCATGATTTTTAAACTTTAACACTTGCCATAGCACTTTTGCATAAGATTTAATAACTTTTTTTTTATTTTTAATAGAATTTAAAGCCATATTTTACCATTTTTACTGATTTTTACACTTTTTAAAAAATAACTGCGTATACACAAAAATTCACCACCATTTACTAAAGTATTCTATTACAATTGTATAGTAAAAAAAATAGTTGGAGCTGCCAGATTGTTGGGTAATTTCATTCTTTATCAGAGTTTCAAGTTGGCCCAAAATTTGCTGTATGTGTTATTGAAATTATTTCAGCAGGTATAGAGGTTAAGCACAACTGTGTCGATTGTCGACCGACTACAGCAAAAGTCGTCACGGTTAATTTAAATTCAGCGACAATCGACCGTCGACATTTGTTGACGTTTAGAAAAAATGAAAGCAAAACAAGAATATGTTTGTATTTGTTTCGCTACAATTCTTCACCAATTCAATTGCTTTTGCATTAATTCTGGTTGTTTTGCATATTTTTGTATTTAATTTTGCTTTTTTGCGGTAAATTATGTATTTTTATTTTCAATTATATTTCTTCTGTCAAAAAAATAAATTTTTTGTAAACAAAGTACGAATTTTTGCAACTTTAATACGAATTTCTGCAACTCTGTTCCCTTAATTAGTTAAAAATATGGCAACATTTTGACAAATATTTTGAGTGTGTGTTAGTGTGTCGTCACGAAAATAGAATAGATTCTATTACGACGACAAATCGCCGGACGACATGGCGACATTTTGCTTCCCATACAAAATATATGAAAAAGCACATGTCGTTGTCGACTCAGTTCTGATTAATCTCATAGTTGTAAAGCGGGGAATACACTCAGAGCTTTGAAGAATTAATTCTTTTTTGAATGAATTTACTACCAATCGAATTCAATTTTCTCTAGAATTGAATGAATTCCTTTTCTTAAGTAATTCACTGAATTCGTTCAACTGAACGCGTTCATCAAACAATAAATTCAAAGAATTAATTCCATTGCAATAGTCCTTTTTATTAAACCAAATGAATTAATTCACTGGTGAACGCGTTCAATTTTATAAATCGAACGGAAAAAAAGTAAATTAATTACTTACTGAACTAATTCACCACTGAATTCGTTCAATTTCATTTTTGTTCAGTGAATTAAAAAAAATAAAATTACGTTCAGTGAATTAAAAAAAAATAAAATTACGTTCAGTGAATGAAAAAAAAATTAAATTACGTTCAGTGAATTAAAATGAAAAAAAATACGTTCACTGAATTGGAAAAAAATACGTTCATCTAATCGAAAAACAAAAATTAAATTCGCTGAATTCACAGCCTGTTTTCTGCCGTTCAGTAGAAGAAAACATTGTATTGTAAAAACGTATAAATGGAATACGTCATAGTCAAGCATCTAGATTTTACTGGGAAGCATAAGTTTTCAAAATTAATAGTTATATTTTTTCCAAATTCATCTATATCTGTAAAGTTTTTATCTTTAATAGTAAAAGGCCTTATTTTTTAATCATGTAGGTTCATAAAGTGCATCAGATTTCTCTAACACTTAATATATATATGTAATTTGTTTATTTTTACTAGCGAACGCTGTAAAATTGCTTAGTTGCAAATTTTATTTGTAAATAAATGTTTTCTTCAACTGAACGGCAGAAAACAGGCTTTTATTCACTGAACGTAGTTTTATTTTTTTTTAATTCACTGAACGTAATTTTATTTTTTTAAATTCACTGAACGGAATTTTATTTTTTTTTTAATTTACTGAACGAAAATGAAATTGAACGAATTCAGTGGTGAAGTAATTCAGTAAGGAATTAATTCACTTTTTTCCGTTCGATTTATAAAATTGAACGCGTTCACCAGTGAATTAATTCATTTGATTTAATAAAAAGAACTATAGCAATTGAATTAATTCGTAACAAAATAAATCGAACGAAAACAAATATGAATTAATTCCATTCAATATATGGTAATTTGTGAATAAATTCATCGAATTTTTAATTCAGAATTGAAAAATTTAATTAAGGAATTAATTCTTCAAAGCTCTGAATACACTATAAAGAACATTCGTGAAAAATGGCCATATTTTTACGAATGTTGATTTGTGTATGTTAATGTTCGTATTGACATTTGTGCAATTCGTGTTTACAAAATTGTTTGATATTTTTTGTTCCCTACTCAATGTTCCCTAAGGCACATCTACACGAGAGAGAAAACTGCTAAAGATATAGCAAAAAACAACTCTAAATATCTCTATTGTGAATGATTTAAGCTATTTAGAGGTGTTTTTGTTCTATCTCTAGCAGTTTTCTCTAGTGTAGATGTGCCTTTAATGTATTCGCCGCTTAAAACTCTTTGGAGAACGACTTAAGCTGGGAGTTTTTTGCCTTTCATACAAAATATTTGGGAACTTTTTGCTACTGTTGTGTTCGATGTGATTAACCTCTGAAACTGGTGACTTGTAGTGGTTTATGATTATTAATAGGCCATTCACATGAACGAGATACGCGAATCTCATTTTTGTTCTATTACCACGTAAGGTAATTTTTTGACACTATATGGTAATAGAATGAAGAACAAAAATGAGGAGATTTAGTTATATCCTTCATATGAATGGCCTATTAATAATCATAAAGCACTGCAAGTCACCAGTATCAGAGGTTAATCACATCGAACACAGCAGGCAGAATTAGAAAAATGTTCCTAAATATTTTGTATGAAAGGCAAAAAACTCCGAGCAGCAGTGTTGCCATTTCAGTGCTTTTCGGGTATTTTTTGGTGCTTTTTTCCTTCCCGTACCCGGTGCTTTTCTACAAATACCCTTTTAAAAAAATCGGGTATTTACAGTGCTTTTTCAGATTTCTGGCAGTGCTTTCTGTACAGTTTATATTTTTGATATTTGTTTTGGTTTTTTTTTTAATTTTTCTTGAATTTTCTGTCAAAGTTGAAAAAATAATACGAACCATACAAAAAGTACATTTTTTACAATATTTGTAGTACAATTTTAAATACCAACTTCGTTGTATTTAATCTTCAAAATTTTGAAATGTTAGTTTGGTGCTTTTACCCCTTTTTTTGGTTATTTTTTTACTCTTTTTTATATGATTTTACAAAGCTAAAATGTATTTTTAAATTCTTGACTTAAATTTTTCAAAAAATTTCTATCGTGCTTTTTCATCCCATTTTTGGTAAATTTTTACCCTTTTTACCCGTTTTCACAATGCTCACGGAGCTTTCCTGCCTTCAAGAGTTGGCAACACTGCCGAGCAGCATTGCTGCAGTATTCTACACAGATTAATACCAGATGTGAAACCAATGACAGGTGTCAAAAAAGGATTCTCGAACCGTATGGTTTTGTTTACATGGAAGTCAAGAGGTAGATAACAATATAAAATCTACATACATTTTGTATTGTGCATTTATTGTATATATCTGTCTCTTTTTAGATTATTGTGCTTTATCTTTTGTGTTTTTCTTAAATTTTTGCGTTTTGTTTTGCTCATTTTCTGTCGGACATATTGCCCAAATCAGCTGATTCATATCTGGTATAATCATCATTTATCTGCTCTCATTTTATATTTTAGTGTTGCCAACTTGTTACCTGAAAAGGGCAGTTTTCTAGTACATGATTATATTTTTTCGTAGTTTATATTCAAAAATCAATTTTTTTTTGAAAAAAATACATACTGGCATATGATGGAAAACGATCGTTTTTTATTTCGATCGATTTGGTTAACAATAAAAAATTAAATGAATATAAAAGGCAAAGAGGGTTGAAATTGTTTTTAACCGCTGTAGTTGTATCAGGTATATCGATTTACGACTTCTTATCGCTTTTAAATTAAAAATAATAAGAAATATTCAGGATTAAAATTTCAGAAACGATCGATTTAAAACCGATCGGTTTTCATCAGATGCCAGATCAAAACTAAATGCCTGCAAGATTAGCAAAGTAACTCTGCTACAGCGTGGAAAATAAAAAAATATCTGTTGCCGCGTGTATGAAAGCAAGAAGAAACAATATCTGACTACTCCCATTGTGTATTTTTGAAAAAAAAAAAAATATTTCTGGCGCGCAAATAATAAGTACGGTGGCTGCGTTTTAGTAAGAGATTAATCAAAACTGGGTCGACAACGACATGTGCTTTTTCATATATTTCGTATGGGAAGCAAAATGTCGCCATGTCGTCTGGCGATTTGTCGTCGTAATAGAATCTAGTTTATTTTCGTGACACACTAACACACACTCAAAATATTTGTCAAATTGTTGCCATATTTTTAACTAATTAAGGGAACAGAGTTGCAGAAATTTGTATTAAAGTTGCAAAAATTGGTACTTTGTTTACAAAAAATTTATTTTTTTGACAGAACAAATATAATTGAGATTTAGAATTATAGATTTATTTATTCAGTCTACCGATACATAATTATCTTACAGACTAATACATGTAAAAAAGGTTTATAATTAACATCTTATATTCTTCATATTGATTAAATATTGAAAATAATTTTAACTTAAATTAGTTTTATCAACATTATAATCCAATGGTGAAAACTGTTACATAACCTCAAACAATCTCCACCATTGCGCCGCTCATTTTTGCCGTCAAATTTGACGTTGCCCGGAGATCACCACGTGGAGGGCCAACTTTTTCATAAAAAGGTGACATACAGTATTTAGTATAATGAGTCGACTTGAAGTTTTTAGCACCACAAAAACTCGCTTGATTGGAAAAGTATCGTGTTTTTGCATATTTCTTGCTGCATTTCGTTTAAATAAAAATGTAATTTTTGAAGGAAAAAGTCGTCAAATTCTCATTAAGCTATTTTTGATAGTAAAAATCGTCAGTGACGATAAATCGTCAAACCTGGCAACACTGTCTATCGTGCAAATAAATGTAAACATAACCAAGTACATAATACAAAACGATAAAACGTTTACAATTTATTAAATTTCTTTATGATATTCCATAACTTTAAACATAAAAATGGATCCTGACGACACTAATTTAGGTAAATTAACCGAAGAATCTATAAAACGCAAAGACCGCTTAAGACAATTGCGAGCAAAAGCCGGCAAAACTGATACACAAAAAGATAGCTCAAAGGAAGAAAAATTACCTAGGTACGTATGATACAATTCATTTAAATATTTAACTTAACATAATTTTTACTTTTAGAACTATATTCCGTAGTTATAAACCACAAAATGAAACTACCACTGGTGAAATATTACCACAGGAGCCTTCCGGCGGCATCGAAATGGCTGTTCAAGATCAATTGGAATTATTGAAACAACCCATAATTATAGATGAAATTGATATTACAAATTTAGCACCCCGTAAACCAGATTGGGATTTAAAAAGAGATGCTTCTAAAAAATTGGAACGTTTGGAGCGGAGAACTCAAAAAGCCATAGCAGAATTAATCCGCAATAGGCTTAAAAAGAACCAAGAGGGAGAGGATATATTTCAAGCTGTCAACGTGGCTACAGAACATGTTAGAGAAACAGCAACAGCAGAATATGATTAGATTTATCAACAAAAGAAAAATGTTAAGTACAATAAAAATATATATAAAACTAACGCTACATTATAATAAAACTAAAGATAACTATATATTCGAAATAACTAACGTTTTGCTGGCCTTGTCACTTCCTTACTAGGCCTTATATTTTCTTTATCTAAAGGTTGCAGCTTCATTTTAAGTGAATTTATTTCTGAAATGATAAAAACCGATTATTTTTTATAGGAAGTCATTAGATTTTTCTTTTCACTAACGCTCTGTATATTTTGATTCTAAAGAATTGGCAAATTTCCTCATAGAGTCCAGTTCTCGTGGTATTTCTTTTCTCAATGAATCTACTGTGGCTTTAAGAAATATAATTTCATCCTGTTTTTCCTTTAGCACCAACTCCTTTTGTTTAATAGCCTGTTCTTGTTGTAAAGCCACTTCAGTACGCCATCCAATAGTCTTTTTTATTTTATTCAGCTCTTGCTGTTGTTTCATAATAATTTGGTTGGCTTTTGAAATTTCTTCAGTTGCCATTTCCAAAGCCTGCCTTTTAGTTTGACTAATTTTCTTTTCTGCCTCTAGTTCAGCCACTAAATCGTCCTTGTTTTTATCATATTTCTTTAATTTTTCCTTCAACTCACTCAATTCTTTTCGCGAATCATGCAAATGCATATCATGTTTACGTTCCAAATTTTTCAGACTCGAAAGTTCCAGATGCAACTTTTCATTTTGTTCTTTTAAATTCGAGATTCTGGATTTAGAGGCTGCTAACTCTTCAGTTAGAGTTTCGTTACGTTTTTGTTCATGTCTAGAAGCAATAAACATTTAAATAATTTCTTTTATATTTGTACTCCAATTAACTTACATTTTCTCATTTTGTATTGCACTTTTCTCATTAACCAATTTATCTATTTGTTGCTGTAGAGCATTCATAGTTTTTCGATTTCTTTCACTATCATGTTGCCTTTGTTCTGCCGCTTTACGTAAACTTTCTTGTAGTTGTGTCAGTTCTTCCGAGTGTTTTTGATTTAGATTTCTGGTTGATTCCAAAAGATTTTCTCGCAATTTTTTACAATCGGCATCTAATTGATCTATACGCCGTATACGATTATGTATTTCATGTTGCAACTGTTGGCTGGTTTGTTCATGATTCGAACATTTTTTCTGGAAAAGATAAGGTTTAGTGTAAAAATTACACGGTAGAACAAAATAAGAAAAATTTTATGCATCGGGATTGAGACATATAATTTCTAATAAACTTTTTAACGTAGATCAAAATATGGCCCTTAGAAAAAGAAGTTAAAGAAAAATTTGCAAACAATACAAAATTAAAAGTAAGGACGCTGTTTTTTGCAATGTTCTAATAGGATGAAATATTTCTTTTAATTACACATTTCTAAATGTGGGTCACGTTCGATATTTCGTATATGTACATGAATTTAAAGTTGAAATTTTTCTTTTTCCAAGATTTAGTAAATAAAATAACCTACAACGAAAGGAAATTCCAAATTTTTAATTTATACCTTTAGTTGCAGGTTAGTATGTATACTCTTTGCCTAAGCATTTAATATGTGCGTTCCCGTACGTTACCGCGGGTACCCGCGGGAACCCAAAACAGCCCAAACAACAACAATTTACACGCAATTTTGAGTACGGGAACGCCTTTGTGCTAGTTTTTGGAAATTTGGAATTTCCTTTCGTTGTAGGTTATTTTATTTACTAAATCTTGGAAAAAGAAAAATTTCAACTTTAAATTCATGTTGTTGTTTGGGCTGTTTGGGTTCCCGCGGGTACCCGCTGTAACGTACGGGAACGCACATATTAGATAATAGAAACATCATGTCATATTTAAAAATGACCAGATTCAAAGATGGTCAGTAAATAGAAGTTGTATATCGCAAAGACAAAAGCATCACATTCAAACCCTTGAATTAAGGTGAAAAAGTCATTCATATAAAGCATAAATAATAAAGATCCTATAACTGAACCTTGAGGTACGCCACTGTCTACAGCTAAGCACTCCGAATCTGAGTTGTTACAATGCACAAACTGACGTCGTTCAGATAAATAAGAAAAAATAATCTGCACCTGTCGAAACCTGTAATATACAAATTAAAGGGGTTTATCCTATTTGATTGCATAAAATATTGTTCTGCTTTTCAATTTTGCATTTTCTTGCAAAAAGTTTACTTTTCCCATTTGTAATTTATTTCTTTATTCAAAGTAAAACAAAAGAAACCAGATTTTAAATAAGTGTTCATGTTACAAACTGCGTTAAACTAAGTTTATTTATAAACCACATCCTAAAAACTGGGCCTTAATATAACTTTATGGTACAGTCAGGCGGTATTCGTCGCTCTCTTTCGAAGATTGACAATTTGTATCGAAAATGTTAGCCTTTACAGATGTGTGTTGTTGTTGTTGTAGCAACGCCTCCTACAATAAATATGTAAGCATATATAATATTAATCTTCTTCTTCATCTTCTTCTGCTGACTCAGCTAGATCCAGACCCAGGAACCGGGCCGCCTCCACCGCGTGGGTCCATAGTGACGTGGGATCTAGGTGAGTCGGGTTTGCCGTGCAGCCAAAGAGGTGGTTTACGTCGTGGGGACCTCTCTGGCATGCGGGACATGTGTTCGGGATGGTGGGCTCGATCCGAGACCAATATGAACTAAGGCGTGAACACCATCCCGAACGCAATTGCGCGAGGAGAACTCTCGTAGATCGTGGGAGAGTCCTCTCCTCGTTCTCCGCAATAGGTGGGGGCGACCTCCAAGAACGATATTCATCCGGTAAGAATTGATGGCGTCATTTACCGTGTCCCGATGAATATCGTTAATACCTGCCCTATAGGATGCTTCGTCCAGCGGATCTCTCATATAACGCTGGACCGTGCCCTCAAAGATACGAAGGTCCTTTCTGACATGCCTCGAGGGGGGATCTACCTCCGTAAGATGGTGATTCGGGTGGTTCCTCCGATGACATCCCAGCAGGAACTGCTTCGAGAGCATTTGGCAGTGTTCCTTTACTGTTAGGACCTTCGTTTCCTCGTGAAGATGTTGAACCGAGGACATTTGTAGGCATCCTGTTATTGTCCTGAGGGCAGAGTTTTGGCAGGTTTGGAGCTTTCTCCACTGGGTATCGCTGACTCTAGGCGACCACACTGGCGCAGCATAATTAACCACTGACCGACCAATTGTTTTGTAGGTTGCCAACAAGGTTTCTTTGTCCGTACCCCAAGAGCTGCCGGCTAGCGACTTGAGGACCTTGTTCCTACTCTGCATCTTGTTGCAAATTGCAGTGGTGTGCGCTGAGGACATGAACAGGCTGTCGAATGTAACCCCAAGAATTTTGGGGTGGTTTAAGTGTCGGAATTCGTACGCCATCGACTACTACATTCAGTTCCAGCCTTACTTCCTTCGTCCAAGTGGTAAAAAGAGTCGCCGAGGATTTTGCAGGGGAGAGCTGCATATTCCTTCCAGTGAAGAAATTCGTAAGATCATGAAGATAACTGTTCAACCTACCGCATAAGCCATCAATGTCGTGACCCGTCGCCAGTATCGTACAGTCGTCGGCATAAGAAATCAATTCCACCCCTTCTGGTGGTGCCGGGAGTTTCGAAACGTAGAAATTAAACAATATCGGGGAATGAAAATTATAAAAAGCTATTCAATCTTGTTAAAGAAAATAAAAAAATATATGGCTGAAGAAATAAATAAAACTAACAATTTAGTTAAGGAACAAGTAGAAGAAGCAAAAAGAGAAATTGTCAACGAGATGAAAATAAATCAAGTAAAAGTAAATAAAGAAACTTACGCAGGTCAATTGAAAAAAAACAACAATGCACCAGTTATTTTGAAACCAAAAAATAAACAAAACAGTGAACTAACCGAAAAACAAGTGAGAGAGAAAATTAAGCCTTCAGCTAGTAATTTACATGTTCATGGTATTATAAAAAGAAATGATGGTGTGGTTGCCATTAGATGTGAAAATAATGACAGAAATGCTTTATCAGATGAAATCAAAGAGAAGATGGGGAATGATTATGAGGTACAAATTCCTAAAATGAGAAGACCAAAGTTACTAATAGTCGGGATGAACGAGGAACTGACTAAAAATGCAATTATTGAAGCCATAAAAAGGCAAAATAATATTGAGTGTAATTATTTGGAATGTGTAAAGATATACAAGTCATATAAAAATCCTCGTGTATATAATGCGTTGATTGAAACTGATGGAGTAGGATTTGCACAAATTAAAGCAAAACAAAAATTGAATATAGAGTGGGACAGGTGTTCAGTTTATGAAAGCTGCAACGCCCTTAGATGCTTCAAGTGTTGGGGTTTTAATCACACATCTAGGCATTGTAAGGAAGTTAATCAGATTTGTGCTAAATGTAGCGATACCGGGCATTCATACAGAGATTGCAAAAAAGATTATAATAAATGTATTAATTGCATAAAAGCAAAAGAAAGGTTGAATTTACACGAAATCGATACAAATCATGATTGCAGGAGTACTGAGTGTCGTATATTGCAGAGGAAAAACAAATTGGAAATGGAAAGAATTGATTATTAGCAATCAAAAACAATTAAAGGAATATACCTAAACATTGGAGGATTAAGAACGAATTTTAATCAATTAGAAGTAACATGCTATGAAGAAAATGTTGATTTTATATGTTTAACAGAGACTCATTTAATAGAGGATATCGATGATAGCGAGGTAATGTTAAAAGATTATAATATTATAAGGTGTAATAGTTCTTCGAGACATACAGGTGGTGTCTGTTTTTACATAAAAAGTAATTGGAATATTAAATTAATAGAAAGCTCATCAATAGACAAAATCATTTGGTCTTTGAAAATCGAAATACGGAACAAAAATCAAAAATATTGCCTAACAGGTGTATACAGATCACCTGATAAAAGAAATTGCACAGACAAAAATTTTATTGATTTCTTTGAAAATGAAATGGAAAATATAGATGCCAGCGTTAATAATATTATATTGGGCGACTTTAATATAAATTGGTTTGATAATAATATTCAAAAGTTAAGATTGCAAGAAATTATAAACGATAATTTTTTTAAACAGATTATAACGCAACCAACTAGAATAACTAGTACTTCATCCACACTAATTGATTATGTGATAACCAATATTAAAGATATTACAGCAAAAACAAATTTTAAAATGAAAATAAGTGATCATGAGTCCTTGGAAATAAATATAGCTACAAATAAAAAAATTGAGGCACCCAAAAGAAAAATTATAAAAACGTTGCATTTTAACAATCAACAGTTTCGTAATAATCTTGCTTTGTAGTGAAATGAATAATGCATATAGCTATAATAATTGTAATGAATTTGCAAGCATGTTGCTTAACAGTTTAAATTTTGCACTAACACCAATGGTAATCTCCAAAAGAATAAGAACAAATAAATCAAATCAATGGTTCAATTTTAATTTAAAAAATATGAAGGAAATTAAAGTTCAACTTTATCAAACAGCGGTATGGTTAAACAGTGATGTACATTGGAATAATTATAAATTGTTTAGAAATAAATATAAATCAGAACTTGAATTGTCAAAAAATAGTTTTATTAACAACAAAATAAATAACTGTTTAGACCAGAAAATCATGTGGAAAACATTAAAATCACTGGTATTGAAAAAAGATAGTACCCAAATACAAGAAATACATATAAATGGAAGAACTACATCCAATGAACTAGAAATGGCAAACGAATTAAATTCATTTTTTATAAACAGTGTACAAGAAATAGTTGATAGCATACCAATCGTGCAATATGAAAATCTTATAAATGAAAATCCACAACTTATCTTTAAATTTGAGTTAATTAATATGAATACGTTAAGAGATATGATGAAAAAAATGAACAATAAAAAAGATCTAAATTTTTTTACCGTTAAGATGTTGCTGGATAACTATGATATTATTGGTACTTATTTACACCGTCTTATCGTATCATCTCTACAGACAGGAACATGTCCTGATTGCCTTAAAGAGTCGTGTATAGTGCCAATTCAGAAAATAAAAAATACTAAGGATCCACATGAAATTCGACCGGTAAATATGTTAACTACAATAAGCAAAATCTTGGAAAAAGTCGTCCACTATCAACTTAATAAATACTTCGAAGAGAACAATCTATTAAACGAAACACAGTCAGGTTTCAGGCATAGCCATAGTTGTGAATCGCTTCTAAACCTTGTAGTTACACAATGGAAAACAGAAGTAACTAATAAAAAGTGTGTAGTAGCAGTTTTCTTGGATTTAAAAAGAGCATTCGAGACAATCAATAGAGACATTTTGTTGATAAAGCTAGAAAAATATGGAATAAGGGAAACTGAATTAAAATGGTTTAAAAGTTACCTGGAGAACAGAACGCAAAGAACAAAATGCGGTGACTTTATGTCAACAAGTAAAAATGTCAATATAGGTGTACCACAAGGGGCAGTTTTGGGAACACTACTGTTCCTAATATATATTAATGATTTACAAGAAATCCTAAGAAAAGCAAAAGTATGCATGTTTGCGGATGACGCCCTTATATATATAAGTGGCGAAAATACAGAAGAGTGTGTGCGTAGTCTGAATATTGAGTTACAAGAAGTTGGAAAATATCTGAAAATGAATAAATTAAAACTTAACACAAATAAAACAAAAACGATGGTGATAAATGGAACTACGGAGGAAAATATAAATATTGACGGTGTATCAATAGAGCAAGTGGCAGAAATAAAATACCTTGGCGTCATTATAGATAAAAACCTTAAGTTTGACTTACATTTTAATTATATCTGCAAAAAGATTTCTAAAAAAATTGGTTTCCTAAGAAGAATTCGGAGCAAAGTTTCAACAATCACATCCTTAAATATATATAATACTACAGTAAAACCTCATTTTGAATATTGTTCAACTTTATTATTTCTTGGGAGTCAACAAATGAAGGAACGACTGCAAAAGCTACAGAACAAGGGGATGAGATGTATATTAAGATGTCATAGACTAACTCACGTAAGGGATATGTTAAACAAATTGCAGTGGCTTTCTGTAAATCAAAGACTGGTGATGAACGTTTTAGTGTTTATATTCAAAATAAAGAATGGAATGTTGCCGACCTATATGCAAAAACACTTAGTGTATGTTGCCGATGTTCAACCTTATAATTTACGCAATGCCTTAGATTTCAGAATAAATTTCAGTTCAACAAATTTTTATCAAAATTTATTGTTTTATAATGGCCTTAAACTTTTTAATGAAATTCCATTAGAATTAAAAAATGAGAAAAACTTTTTTGTATTTAAACAGAATATAGTTAAATATGTAAAGCAATTATACTAATGTAACAAAGAATCCAAAGTTAGAATATTTTTTTAATGTATTTTTATTAAATAGAATTAAATTCTAAATAAATAAATGAAAAAAAAAAAAAAAGAGAACTCCACCCTGAGGAACTCCTTGTTTAATCCTACGAGGTTTGGATCTTTTGTTACGAAACTCCACAAACGACTGGCGACCACACAGATAATTCGCTATCCACCTCTTCGTGCCATTTGGGAGACTGGATTCGGCGATGTCTCTGAAGAGGGTCGCGTGGCTGACCGTATCAAATGCCTTCGATAGGTCAAGCGCCACTAGAACCGTCCTTTCGCAAGGGCGGCTCTGATTTAGACCGCTGGTTATCTGTGTGGCAATGGCGGTTAAAGCTGTTGTTGTGCTGTGGTGTTTCCGGAATCCATGCTGGTGCTGGGCAAGCTGAAAATGCCGTGTGAGACTGGGGAGGAGTAGAGCCTCAAGTATCTTTGCGACCGGTGACAGTAGGGAGATTGGTCTGTACGATACTCCCTGGTTCGTATCCTTTCCCGGCTTCAAAAGTGGTACCACCCTGCCCATCTTCCAGACCTCGGGTATTATTAGGGTGGATAGGGAAAGGTTAAAGACCTTTGTCAGGTACTCTACTCCTGGCATCTCCAGTTTTTTGATCATCAGCATGGAAATTCCATCGGGTCCTAGAGCTCTAGATGGTTTGGCTCTTTTGATGGCTTCGGCAACCTCTGTTGACGTAAAAGCTAATGGCTCGTCATTGACTCGGAGTTCGTGGATTTTCCTCACGACACTCCTTTTCGCCTTGTCTCTCTCGGGGTGCTCTATAAACTGCCGGCTAAAATAGCTCGCGCACCTCTTCGGGTCCGATATCGTCCTGTCGGCAAATGAGATCGATACCCTGTCGTCCCTTTTGGACGGGTTCGAGAGAGCTTTGACCGTTGACCATAGCTTGCTGGCTCCGGTGCTGAGGTTGCATGTTTTCAGATGATCTACCCATTTGTTCCGTTTATGCTCGTTGACCAACTTGCTGATCTCCCGGTTGAGTTCGTTGATCCTGGGGTCGCTCGGGTTGGTCGAACGAAGCTCGTCCCGCTCATCTGCGAGTTCTGCCGCTTCGGCTGGGAAATTTGGTCTGATGTTGGCGATCCTTCCAGCCGGAATGAAGCGAGCAGCCGCTGCGTTGACGATTTCACGGAACTTCCTTTCCGCGGAGCGCATATCGGTTGGGGTGGGTAGGTCACTGAATTTGCGGTTGGTGAACTCTCTGAACGCTAACCAGTCAGCTTTCTTGTGGTTAATGTACGTGCGGCGTTCGGAGACGATGAAGTCATTTGGTCTATCAAGCGTGATAACTATAGGAAGGTGGTCTGAGGCCAACGATATAATCGGCCGCCAGGAGGCGTAATTTATCAGACCTGCACTCGAAATTGTGGAGTCATCGACCTGTTCCGCCAAGGCTATCCCTCTCTGGTCTTCCCCCAGATTGGAGTGCCAGAGCTCATGGTGTGCGTTAAAGTCGCCCATCACCATGCGGTTATCACCCACCAGAAGGAATCTGATGTCCGGGTGATATCCTGCGGGGCAGCTGGCCACTGGCGGAATATACACATTGTACAGCTCGATCTCGGCAGCTCCTGACCTTACTGCTATACATTGATGTTCCATGTATACGTCACGTACGTTAGGGTCAGGCGAGATCATTCTGTACTGCACGGTGTTGTCGATAATGAATGCGAGGCCCCCGCCTCCGCTCCGTGTGCGGTCCTTGCGCAGAATGTTGTAATTACTACAACTCTGGAGTCTACAGGTGGCATTGAGTTTAGTTTCCTGGACCGCAGCGACCATGACTTTGTGGAGCTGCATGAATCGGGTTATCTCCGTGATCTTACCTTGGAGGCCGTTGCAGTTAAACTGCATAAGTGTTATCACCTCAGGTCGGGGGACAGCCACATGTGGTGTTAGTTGTGGTGTCTGCTGTTGGTGTTGTAGCTGGTGTTGTTGCTGTGGTTGTTGCTGTTGGGACGAGATCGGGGTCACCACGACCGGAGATGTCAAGGCCGACGATGTCGCCGACGTTGACAGCTCCGATGACGATGAGCTGTTACGTTGGCCTATACAGCATGGGGCCACGTAATTACCGTCCCAGTCCCTATGGGTTCTTAACCCACTGCAGTTTCTACTGCTGTCCTTCCTGAGGTGAACCCACTGATTGCAGATGTTACACCTGACTGATGTTCCGCCAGAGTGTAACCGGTCCTGGCAAACCGAGCAGAACCATGGTCCTGGATTTTGTTCGATTCCGGCACGGACCAAAAGGATATGGAGCAAGTTCGTCGGATAAAGTTGCTCCAGGTTAGAAAAAAGAAGAGGGCATACATACGTATTGTTGGTTTGTTGAGTTGGCACTCCTTGGTCGAGGCTTGTTGGGCTCCGAGTCGTTCCGGTACGAAGAACCGAATGCCGCGGGAACGACAGATGTGTGTAATTCTTATGGCTGAATTTTCGATATAAATTAAGAAGAGAGTGATTTAACGAGGTAGGGAGAGTTGGATAGTCTTTTAATTATATAGTCGTTGGTACAGTTAAGAATTATTCGCTAAACCACCGTTTTGTTTTTCACGTGAAAAAATTTCACTCGAACTTTAAAATTGCAATTTAAGTTATAAAAATTAATAATTTTTTAATTTTATAACAAATCATAATAAACACATAATGTCACTTTTTCACCAGAAAAATAATAATCTTGTATATTAATTTTGCGTGAAAACAAAGTCTATACACTTTTCACGTGAAACTCAATATCGTGAAAAAAAATTTTTGTATGGAGTATAACATTTTCACGTGAAATCGAAACAATTTACTTTGCTTAAAGATGATAATGTGTTCAAGAATATTTAACATGCACTGTTGGGATATTGCAGTTTTTATTTTCTTAATGTTCTCAATGGTCATAAACCAGGAACCTTAATAAACAAAATTTGACTCCAATCTTCTAATTCTGTTGAGTAGATTCGAACATATTTGAAAAAGTACAAGCAAATTTAGTATAAAGCTGGATTCACAGTGCTGGAGTACTCCACTCTACAGAGTGGAATTTGTTCCTATCTTTTTCGCACTTAGATGTTTTCTATATCATTCCATCTCTATTTTAGTACACTCCCCTCTGCAGAGTGGAGTACTCCAACATTGTGAATCTGGCTTAAGATTCGAATTACCTTGTTTAATATATGTTACTTTTAACGAAAAGTATATAATTGTTTACGTTTTAAGCCGGCTTCACAATGCTGGAGTACTCCAGGCTGCAGAGTGGAGTGTACTAAAATATAGATGGCAGGACACAATATGTAAGAACGAAAAAGAAGGATACAAAATCCACTCTGCAGAGTAGAGTACTCCAGCATTGTGAAAAAATTGTACATATTTGAGCCCGAAATACATTACAGAAGGTCAAATCCTGGCCCCCGTAAATTTATATACACAATATGCACGGGGTGCAATGGCTGACCTTGTAGGAAACGGTCCGGTTAAACAATTCATTTACTTACAAGGAAGGTATCCAAATGGGTTCTCGCCGATTTTAATGAAATTCGGGTATGCGAGAGGAGAAAATATCAGACACGTATATTTTCTAGTGGCCCAATCCCAGGTTTAAGGTTTAAAAAGTGATCAAAAACTATCATATTTTTCACTATGGGCAAAGTCGTCTCAAAGTCGAACGTAAAAAGCTTTGACACACCCCTCGATTAAATTAAATAGGCATTATTATTTGTGAATTTTAACTAAAAACACCAACAATTTCCCATACAAATGTACTATTCAAAAAATAATTGAATAACAAAAAAAGTTGGACCTGTTCGGATATGTTTTGTATACCGGTAGATGCGGCTACCATTTGAAAATCCTTTTTCTTGCCAGATTTGGATTAAGCACACCAAAGTTAATTAAAAGAAGTATATTGCAACAGGAGGTTTTTAAGGCTTTTGTATATTGTAATTGACGTGCAAATTAAAAAAAAAAAAAACATGCATGTTCAAAAATGTACTTTCCCAATAAAGCAAAGAACGATACGATAGCAAAATAGCTAGCAACTTATCAATCCAATAGGATTAAATATCGTTTTCAGTAAGATTTTATGATAAAGTGTACTTCAAAATATTAATTATTTAAAAAAATGCAAACAATTTTCAGAAACAAATAAAACTTATGAAAACTATATAGCAATTTTTTATTGTAGATATTTATACTTGAGATAGGCACGTGATCAGAATTTTTCGTGATTCACGTGAATCGTAAGTTTTCCTAAATTTCAAAATTTTTCATAGTACTAGATACATTAGCCGTTAATAGATGTTTAAATAGTTCAAATATAGGCTATGTATTCTGTAGGACTTTTCAAAGCTTAATTACTACCATATTAGGTTTGTTCTACGTATGTTACTGCGGGTGCCCGCGGGAACCCAATCTTAACAAAAAGCGTTTCTATTGTTAAAAATTGGGTAAATGAGACCGTTGATGAGAGAATAATTTGTTTCTCTTTTTACCAGAAGTTACCCGTGCTTTTTTTCTGGTAAAATGTTAAATCTGTCAAATCACTAGTTGTTTATAAATCAGCTATTTTAAATTTGTAAAAATAATTAAAATATTAACAAAACTTGTAAACAATAATTAATATCGTTAAAGCCCCGTTTACATTATCACACAAGTGCTTATACTTTTCTTCACACAAGTATGACAAAAAGTATGCTGAAATTGTGTGGTTGTCAAAAAAGTATAAAAGAAAATCTTTTCAGTGTTCAGACTGTTATCGATACACACAACAAATAAATTAAAACAGTTATTTTTTCTTCTATTATTACTTTTTTTCACCACTAGTTGTTTTTAATCTTTGTTTAACATTTATTTGTGAATAACACAACACTTGTGTTGAGACAAGTGGCAACTTTATGAAATATTTCAAAAAATAAATCTTGTCAAAAAAGTGTGACCGTATTTTAAAATGTGTGCACCCATTTTGACATTTGTGTAACGAACAGTGTTCACACTATTGTGTGATAATCTAAACGGAGCTTAACAAATACCACGTTCTAATATTTTTTGTTTATTCTCTTCGATATTTTATTCTTAAAAATATCTTTTGTTTACATGAATAATTTTGACGTTAATTTTTGGGCTTGAAATGTGGTTTTGTGCGTTCCCGGTGTGATGAATTTTACCATTTTTTGAGATAATTATTTGTTTACTCTCATTTTACCAGACTACCCAGAATTACGTGGAACAAACCTATTAGATACAAATTTTGAACAACGTTAACAGTTTTGATTAAAAATAACTTTCCATCGCATAGTTTTATCATTTTTGTAAGTATCATCGTCAAAATGATAGCAATTTAGGTCATGGTTTGACCAAAAACTAAATTGTTGTTCTTACGAAATCGTCCTCAAATTGTTCATAAATTTCTTATATATGCTTATTAGGGTGACCGGATCTCATAGAGAGTTGTTCGTCTGGAACAATATATTGAGATAGCCGAAATTTGAGATCGACTGGAGTATGTTAACCCGTGCCGCTGAGGGCTCAAAGTTTGAAATACGATTTACAAGGCGAAAAAATCACTTTTTTTGGCTTTTTTTGAAAATACAGAATTCTACATAATTTTTTCAGCCAACCATCGTTATTTAACATAAAAGATGGGTCAGTTTGACACCATGTTCACAAACAGGTTAATTTATATTTTTTTTAATAGAAAATGCTTAATTAAAGGTTTTTATAATTTCAAATTTCGGCTATCTCAATATCTGGAAAGGGGAATCGTTTTGTGGGGTCCATTTTTTGCGGTCACCCTAATGCTTATCGTAGATCTTCTCATAGTTTTAATTAAGGCTTGACAAATATTAACCTAAGCATAGTTTTTCTCATAGTCTAAATTTGGAATTCATCTTTGATCTGCATATAGATCTTGGCGATCTTCTTATGGTCCAAACGTTGGCTTTATTTTGGTAATACACTCGCAATCAAAATCGAGACGTAATCGTTGATCTGTTATAATCTAAATCGTACAATCTTCCTTTAGTATATTTCTAGATTTTAGTTAACATTCTCATTGTCTAAAGTCCGTCGTAAATAAAAATATATATATTTCTCACCTGTAATATATCCAATATGTTATTCATATAAAAAAGAACAACATTTAAAGGTGCCATCCGGCAAGGTAAGCACAAATGTATTAAATTCTTAAAAGGTCTCATTTCCACAAACTGTAATTGATAGTTTTGTTGTAAAACACCAGGATTCATACAAGTAGCACTTAATCTAGCATCTTGTAGTTGTATCAAACAAATATCTAGTTTTCCCGCTTGACAATCCTGTAAAATGTGCATTAAATTTTCAATGAAACCTGCAAATGTTACATGCAAAGATTGATCCTGTTTTAACTCTTGAAAAGAACTGCTGTCGACTGTGGTTATATACATTTTACGTTGATCGCATTTTTCGGTTAATCTTAATTGCTGCAGGATAGGAAATATTAATCTCTATTAATGACATATGGTCCACTTACAATTAATCCTTTGAAATCGAGTTTTTCGGCATAAATAAAACAAGCTTTTTCTGCTTTAAGGCCATTTGTTTTGAAATTAACCATTAATTCCACCATAGGTAAAATACATTCAATGTTTTTGCTATAATTTATGTTGGCAAAATCATCATCTTCTATTTGAGGCGTGGGGTAGGCATTAAACATGGCTATGTGTAGTATTTTGCAAAATATTTAAATATTTTTGAAGATGCTTTTAAATTTTTTTGTTTACATTTGTGTAAACCCGTGCTGCCAGACTATTTCGGATCATTCAGAGCTGTAAAAGATTGTAATTGTAATCACATGATTTCGGGTTAATGATTGCTATTCAAAATCGTTAATTGATTTTATGATTTCAATTTGAAATCAATTGCAGCATTCGGCAGAGAAACCTTAAACTGATACAGTGTTGCCAAGTTGGGGGCTTTCCCCCTAGATTTAGGGGGTTTTCAACCGCTTAGGGGATTTTAGGGGGTATAAATTTGTTAGGGGGAAATTTGGGGGGTAAGAAAATCATTTTAGGGGCAGTTTTGCCTTAAAAACCAATTAAATTTTAGAGTTCGATGATTGGTTTTGCCAAATTGTTGAAAGTTTTTCACATAAATTTTTATTTTCTTTTAGCCTACATATTTTTGAAGTCGAAAAATTTTAGACTGTGACTAAAAGAAAAGAAAACCAGCTAAAATATAACGAAGTTTTATATATAAAAACAAACCTTAAGCTCAAGAAAATTGTGCAGTTAAAAATAGAAAAAAAAGGTTAAATAAACGACAAGAATTTATAACGAAGTTTTTTATTTTAAAAACAAAAAATCAATTATTTGCATTTACTACAATTCATTTGAAATAAAAACTTATAAAATTGCTGCATTTTGGGAAAATTTATTTTAGGGGGATCTTTTTTAGTGGTAGAGCAAATTTGGGGGGTTTTTTGGACAACTTTGTAAAAAAAGACTTGGCAACACTGAACTGATACCGGTGACTTGTAGCGCTTTGAATGAGCGGTTAGTGATCAGGTAGTTCAGCAGATACCTGCACCGAAAAAATTTCTCAGTTACTGTTTACTAAATTTTTAACTGATTCTCAGGTGAAATACCCCTTACTGAGTATCAGTTAAAAAAATTAATTGTAGATAACTAAATTGTCAGTTGAAAATTATATCACCTCGAATTTAGTTAATAAGAACGATATTTTAGTTGAAATTTAAAAAGTTTTCCATATAGTAATTAGTAACCAAGTATTTTAAAAAATATCGAAATATACTGCAATTTTTACCAATTAAAAGAGTTTTCCAAAACAGATTTAACTTTTTAATAACATTTTAGTAACAAAATAATATGACAATAATACATTTGAGAAAAATCCTCCTGTAATATTAATTATATTTTGTACGAACATCCACACAAGTTCTAATTATTGTACAATAGTACGGCTTCTGTTAATACGTCTTCGATTGTGTTAAGTGCAACTCCTTTTTATATTTATATTTCTTCCTTTCCTCTAAAAAGTAAAATATTAAAACTTTTTCTTTAAATAAAAATCAAACTTATCTTCAGATATTTTTTATTCACGACTTATTTTTACACGGCATGTCCCAATTTCACCGGGTTTCACTAAGCGATTGTTCTTATTGTGCCTTTGTGCTCTTTTACTACCAAAATCAAGAAAATTAAGAATGAAATTTTGTTTAAATTTTTTTGTATTTTTTTTTAAATATTTGACATATTTAAATTTATATTTACATTTATTTCTAACTGAAATGTTAGTTGATAACGATTACTTCAGTTAATTTAACATTTTTCTGTTTTAACTGAGAAATTCTTTAACTAAGCAACTGAGAAATTTTATCGGTGTATCAATGATATCTCGAACAATTTTGACAGTAGAAAGCCGGAATACGTTGAAAAACTGTCAAAATCGTTCTTGATAACACTGATAGAGAGTCACACAAACACAGCTATTGTTTCTTTATTTTTCTTTAGAAACTTTCACATTTTAAAATGTCAAATATTTCTATGCTTATGTCAAACATTCTACTTGCACTATGGGCTAGGAAAATTTTATTAACCTGAAAACTGTCAAAAATTTACCATAAATAATACTTTGCTCCCGTTTCTCATACACCATTAAGCACAGTATTTTTCTCGTTTTGTCACACACCTTATGCGGCCTATAGACTACTCAAGTTACTTGCACAATAATGAGTTTGTGCAGGTCAGTTGAACAGTGTGTGGCCTGGTTTGTGTACTTGTACAAGTATATTTTTAGACTTGGGTAAAAATCAAAACGATTTAGATTTTTACGCAATATTTTAGAACTTGTGCAAGTCATTTGCGAGGTGTATTCTGAAATTAGCACAGTTCAGCAGTAATTTTTGAAAAGTGAACATCATAAATACGGATAAAAAAATTAAAAGTATCAATAAACGTAAAGTAAAAAATGTTAATATAAATTTATTAACATCACCAACGAATTTCAGGTATTTTGGACTGCGCAAAGTGTAAAATAAAGCTTTTAAAGACTAATATTTCCTCATAGCAATAACAATCCCCTACATGTTTCTGCTGCTATGTGTAAATTAAAATGAATATTGCACAGTTTACTTGAGTGGTGTGTGGCGAGTAAGGTGACTTGAACAAACTCGTTATTGTTCAAGTGACTTGCATAGTCTATTTGCCGCATTACAATATATTGCAACATATACATACACAGAAAAAACAGTAGACACCAACAATGGGAATTTGTAGAATAAATCACATTTTCTTTTAAATTGAAATTTTATTTCCAAAAATTTTTTTGTTTGAAATATTTGTAAAGCGGCCTATAGAAGATCAAACATGCTGTACAGCATGCTGGACGGCTGTATGAATTTGATCATGTAGTGTCTAATTTGACGTCTTGTCAAACATGTTGGACGAAAAACTTAATTTTTTGATTTTTCGGCAGGTTTGACAAACACGCTTTACAGTGTAATAGAAAAATTCATCAAACATTAGGGAATTTTACATTTTTAATTAGTTTTCTTGTAACAAGGAAAGGGATAACGTTAATAAATAAACTGAAAAATGCAAAAAACAGAAAAAATTAATAAAAATAATTTCGTCATTATCATCCGCTGTGTTAATTTTGTGTGTTTTGATTGTAAATTTTACAGCATGCTTGACCGTGTATTCTAAAACCCATTTTTTGTTTGTCAAACAAGCTGGACAGCATGCTTGATCGTATAGAGGCCGCTTAACTCGTTTGTAAATTGTTATCTTTCAAAAATTGTTTAAAAATAAAAATTCAAAGTTACAAAAAACAAGAGAAATATTTTTTTGGATTTACAAATTTCTTTGTTGGTGCCTTTTTCAAAAGTTTTTTTTTGTATTTACAAATTTGCTATGAGAAGGGTGTTTAAAAATTTAATTAGAATTTTATAAATTTTTTCTGTGTATATAAAGCCCCCCCTACATTTGCAATATTATGCCCAATATAATGGCACAGTATTTTTCTCGTTTTGCTACACACCATACAATAAATTGCAACATATATGTATGCAACAAAAGATCGCCACAATATTTTATGCAATATATGAATTCAAAATAACCTCAAAATGCACACAAACATAAACACCGCAAAATTAAAATTGCACAGTGTTGCCAATAGATTATGCAATATTTCAAGTTGTCCAATAAAAATTAAAAGTGTTATGATTCACTAAATAATATTGCTCAACCTTAAATTTAATACATACACGGTCAATATCCTTGCACCACTTGGAAAGTTGTACCATAATATTCAAACTCTGAGTCTCCATTAAGCGGGGTTTATATTATACCATAAGTCATAGGATCTGTCAAAAAAATCAGTCTGATAGCCAAAATCCTATAATGTAAACATATTTCTTCTGATACTTACAGAAAATCCGATTGAAGTTTTGACAATCAGATTGATTTTGAAATAATTCATAAAATTATGAGAATCCGATGGTAACAGCTGTTTTCATCTTATTGCATTTGATGGTGTAAACAAATATACAATATTTTTTTGACAATCGCGTCGTTTCGTAGGATTTTTTATTTGATTTGTCAGACGTAAAATCAGATACAAAATCAGATAATGTAAACCCCGCTTTAGCTATGAAGCTGCCTACACACTAGGGAACATACCTAGAAAAAGAGAGCATTTTTTGTGAATGTGTGAGCGAGTTTGTGTGTGTGTGCGTGTTGAGAGCGTGCATTTCGTGTTTACAAAATTTTTTGATATTTTTTGTTCCCTCAACCATGTTCCCTAGTGTGTAGGCAGCTTGAGATTCTGTTAAAATTAGGATAAAAGCGCTGAGCTGGCGACCAGTGTTGCCAACTCTTGAAGGCAGGAAAGCACCGTGAGCATTGTGAAAACGGGTAAAAAGGATAAAAATTTACCAAAAATGGGGTAAAAAAGCACGATGTTAATTTTTTGAAAAATTTAAGTCCATATAACGAAGTTGCTATTTAAAATTGTACTACAAACACTGGAAAAAATGTATTTTTTGTATAGTTCGTATTATTTTTTCAACTTTGACAAAAAATTGAAGAAAAATTTTAAAAAACGCGAACAAACAAAAGCACTAAAAGCACTGCCAGAAATTTGAAAAAGCACTGTAAATACCCGCTTTTTTAAAACGGGTATTTGTAAAAAATTACCGGGTTCGAGAAGGAAAAAAGCACAAAAAAATACCCGAAAAGCACTGAAATGGCAACACTGCTGGCGACATTGGTACTATTCCGAACAAAACGACTTCGTACATCTGGCAGCACTGTTCTAATTTTTCACCATTTTACTAGAGTTGTGAAATTTCGGTATTTTTTGAGTACTCAATACTACTTAATACTTTTCAATTGAGTACTCGATACTACTCAATACTTTTAACGGTTTTTTTAATTTAAAAATAAAAATGTTATGAATTCGTATTTATTAGGAAAAATTATCACAATTCACATACACGTGTTAAATAACTATTGTTATTTACATTTTAATTAATTTAAAACATTTTAAATAAATTAATTAAATAATTTTTCCCAAAAATTCGTTACAAATTTCTTTGCTTCACAAATAGAGTTGTATTTTCAGAGCTGTATTTTTAGAGTACTATTTTTAGAGTACTATTTTTAGAGTTGTATTTTTATACGAAAAATACGCATTTCTACGGAAAATTGCATCTTTAAAAGTATTGAGTAGTACCGTTTTAGTATTGAGTACTCAAAAAAAACAGTCAGTATTGAGTACTCAGTACCGGAATACTCAATACTTTTACAACTCTACATTTTACAGCATTGTGCAAAAAAGCCGCGTCAGAGGTGGTATATTCATTTTGTTAATTAATTGGTACAGGAAAGTATCATTATTTTATTGCAAATAACTAAAACGCAAGAAAAAACAAATCTCAATTTTAAGGAAATGGCGGTAAGTTTATAATTTTCAATACTTTTCATTTATATTACATAAATTCAATAAAATGCAGCCGACTTTCGTTAGCACATTTTTCTTCTGCACATTTTTTCTTCTGCACATTCTTCATGTATAACCAAATTAATGGAAAGTTTTACAAAAATTTTTTTTCATTTAATATATATAGCAACCTACTAAAGTATTCGTTGGAAGCTTACCTCCCGGTACCAAACCTGAAGAACTACGTCGTCTATTTGAAGATTATGGTATCGTAGTCGAATGTGATGTCATGAATCGTTGCGGCTTTGTACATATGAAAAATGCCGCAATGGCGGATAGCGCCATTGTTGCTTTAAATGCCACCGAATTCAAGGGCCAAAATATAGTCGTGGAACATGGTAGACCCAAAGAGAAAAAGCAAGGTGGTGGAGGTAGAGGTGGCAATCAGGGTGGTGGCCCTCGTGGTGGTAGAGGTGGTGGCGGCGGACCTCGTGGCGGTAAGTTTCAAATTTATCAAAATTGTGGTAACTTTTCTTGGAATCCCAAACCTTTGACTATTGAAGGCTTAAGGGAAGCCAACTCAAGCTTAGTTTGTAATAATATAAAAAAAAATTCCATTTATTTTTTTCCGTTTGTTTTCTTAACACATACACAAAAATAATAATGAAAAAATAAAAAGTTGGCTTCCCTGGCAAGCAAAACAACAATAATTTTAATTCAGCCGCCACTTTACAATTGGCCGGCGCAATTATGGAACTACTAGCTGATCCACAAAATCAACTCGATGAACTTTCAGGTGGCAATATGATAGTAGGCGTGGGTGGAGGCGGTGGCAACTTCCGCAGAGGTGGTGGACAACAAGGTGGTGGAGGACGAGGTGGTGGTGGCAACTTCCAAGGTGGCAATCGTGGAGGCAATCAGAATATGAATGGTCCCGGCCCAATGAGAAATCAAGGCGGCTTCAAAGGTGATAGACCCTCCCCTTATCCTCAAGGCATGAATATGGGTGGACCTCAAAATATGTCACAAGGCGGCGGCGGTAGATTTAATAATCAAAATTCTGGTGGTCGCGGAGGTGGTAACTTTGGTGGCAATCAACGTGGCGGTAATTTTGGTCCAAAACCGAATGGTAATTTCGGTGGTAATAACTCTTGGGATAATGATGCTCCTATTGGACGTGGAGGAGGTCTACCCCAGCAAGATGGTCGTGGTGGTGGCGGTTTTGCCGATGACAACTTCCTTGGTGGTTTTAGTGGTAACATGGGCAATTCCGGTGGTGGTAATTTTGGTGGCCAACAAGATAGACGTGGTTTTGCATTACCTTCAAATCAGTTCGATCAGTATGGTGGCGGTAATCAAATTGGAGGATTCGGGGGAGGTGGTGGTGGTGTACCATTCAGTGATGATGCCATTTTCTCCAGACGAAACAACGGGCCAAATATGTAAGTAACAATATTACATTTAAAAAATCAAGCTTTTATAACAAAACTTTCCTATTAAAAAAGTTTTAAAAAATGTAGAATTTTATATAATTATATCTAATCAGTAGTGGGATTCTCTAACTTTTTAACCACAAAATTCGGTAGTTAGGTTGTCAGTTTACTATGAAAACTTGTCAATTTAACTACCGAATTTTGTCGTTAAAAAGTTAAAAAATTGCCCCTCTATAATTTGAAAGGGAAAATAATATAATTAGATCTAAGCTGATTCATTTCTGAGCACAAAAGAGGCTCTTTTGGGTGGACCATTGTCATAGGAAAAAGTGAAAATATGTTTTTGATGATAACTTCTTAGTCATTAATTATCATCTTTACTGGGATGTATATATATATACATATATATTTTATTTTAATTTAAAATTCAAGTAACCCTGCTTTGTTTTCGAATTTTTTTATATTTTATTTAGATGGAGCATACTTTCCTCTATATGCTCCAAAAATTTCAATGAAAATTCGAAGAAATTAAATTTCTACATGTTTTTTGTAAAATAAGTTTTATTCCCAAAGTAATACTGTATGTTGTAAATTGGTGTGTAACACTTTTTGTTTCCAGTTTTAATAACCTGTTTTTATTAGAAATAGAATATCTTATAACAGGGCAGAATAAAAAGATAAAAACTACAACAAAAGTTGTAAGAATTGCACGCAGTTTTCAGAGAAAAGCCAATGACGATTCCTTGATGGATGTTGAAGACACGTCATATGGGGCAGGTGCTGATGGCATAATATAAGTTATAAAAGTTATCAGTATATATAAAAATGGGTAAAAAAATCCGAAATAAATTAAAAAATGTACAAAATTATAGCATTTTTACAAAATAATATGAGTAGCATTATGTATAATAATATATCTACTATCGTTTTTAAGACTACTAAGTTTAATATATCAAATACCCATAAACCGATTCGTCCCAAATTTGGTGGACATATAGTAAGCTAGGAGATATAACTTTTCTTCATTCACAATTTTTTGAAATTTAGCTTTTTTCTTAGCTTAAAATTAACTTTAGACTTCAAACGCGATTTTTTCACAACAATGAGTTCAAAATCGGCTGCCACTGTCCACCCAAGGTGGGTTATAACCGTAGTCAACGAAAAACTGTAGTCCTTATCATGGCCCTTTCTTTGAGTTTCAGTCAAATAAATTTTATATTCCCAAGTAACATTGTTTTTCTTGGCTTTTTTAGAATTTTAAAGTTTGTGTTGGAACTTTGTTAAAAAAATAAAAATCGGGCCACGATAAGGACTATAGAATTTATCTGGTATTAAGAACCACTTTACATTTTTATTTTCCAATAAATAATGAAGGCTGTATAGTAGCAGCCGATTTTTTCCTTTTTTAAAAAAGGCTATTAATGAAGTGGCAACCCTGGCGATTTTGGCTGGAGAAATTTAAAACTACCCTACGGGAAATTTTAACAAACTGTCACCGAACTGGCCCCTTTATATGAAATAGACTGGTCACTTTTACATGGCATTGTCATAGGAGGGGGAAATTGACCCCTTGTGACATTTTACAAGACAAGTCCTAGGACAGGTTACTGAACTCATAAAAAACAAAGTTCAGGGACCTGTCCTGCGATTTGTCTTGTGACATGTCACAAGGGGTCAATTACCCCCTCCTATGACAACGTCATGTAAAAGTCACCAGTCTATTTCATATAAAGGGGCCAGTTCGGTGTCAGTTTGTTAAAATTTCCCGTAGGGTATATATAGTAAAAAAATATGTGTAAGGTTAAGTTTACACTTGCATCGAAATCCCGAGATTTCGCTATTCACCACTCTCAAAAAACAATTAAGGAAAGCATATAAACTTTAAATTTTTAGAAAATGTATTTATTATAGCTAACTATGTGTGTTTTATTAAAAATTGCACATTTATATGCTTTTCTTCATTGTTTTTTCAGAGTGGTGAATAGCGAAATCTCGGGATTTCGATGCAAGTGTAAACGCAACCTAAGTCATTCAAAACAAACAACTTTTAAATTGGTTACAATGGAGCGATAAGTGCTCTTTTTCTGTTTCGAATGTTAATAGTTAATTTTATTAACGTACTTTATTAATTTACGATTATTTACATATTTTTTAATTATTCGAACATATTTTAAAAAATACTTCAATTACAGTTCCCATTGAAAAAGGGAAGGAAATAAAGAATTGGATCCCATTGAACCTCCTGGACTATGACCCAAATATGAATTCTTCTTTTCACTAAATGCAAATATATAAAAGTTAACAATTAAAATGTATTGTTTAGGCTCTATGAAGTCGCTCGTGTGCTTTTGCACCGTGCACCAAAGAAATATGTTAATAAAATTTGTTGCAATGTTAACATATTTTATCGTTTAAAACAGACCAATCAAGAGGTTCGTTAACAGAGATTTGTCCCTTACCTTTGCTTATACATTTACGGTGGGTCTCATACTGCAGGTTTAAACTTAGGTTAATAGTTAACCCAAAAATTTGTTGTTGTTTTGTGTAAATTTTTTTGACATTTTACTTTGTTTTTAGTTAAGTTAAAGTTAAACCTACTGTATGAGACCCACCGTTAAAGTTCTATAAATGTCACCTGCTTTAAATGTCGATATGCTTTAATTGCTATTACACCTTAAAAGTCGTAAAATCAAGCTAAATAAATAATTCTATAGTGACAAAAAATATATTATTTCTTCAACTTAAAAATAGATTTAAAAAAATAACTGCCGTCAACTTTAAAATGTACATTAAAGTTCCAAATTTTAATTAAAGTTAAAATTTTGCAAAATGAAATTCTTCAACATAAGAATTTAACTAATCACGATTGCAAATTATAGCATTGGAACTTAATGCATCGTATAATGAAAAAGTTGATTCTAAGCTAACGATGGTTGACTTGCAAAATTCAAATGACGACATGGTATTCGGCTTGGAAATATGTCTGGGGAAAAACTGTCCTCCAACTGTTCTCGGATTCTTTAATGAATTTAAAGCTAAAATTTCAATTATAAAATTTTCAATTATACTGTAGAGTTGTAAAATCAAAAAATAGTTTCCTAGAACGCTTTAATATTTTGAAAATTCCTTGAGTAATGTTTTTAAAAAATATAATCAATCAGAGGGTTACATATAACTTTAGGCCCAGCTTTTAGGATGTAGATTATCTTTAAACTTAGTTTAACGCAGTTTATAACTGGAATACTGCTTCTAAAATCTATTTTATTTTTCGTTTTCGGTTTAACTAAACCAAGTTTAACCGACATCCCAAAAATTCGGTCTTAATGTATTAATCTTATTTAATTCAATATCGTAGCTTTTTCGAATTTAACGACTGAAGTAAACATGTTACAAACTTATTTAAAAAACTGTTGAACAAAAATTAAAAAAAAAAATTGGTTTTGTCTGATTTTGACTTAATCGAATTGATTCAGATGCAACAGAAGTGTTTCCTTAATATTGCCCTAAAAATAATAATAAATCAAGGTTGGTTACCGAAACGAATAACGGTAAGGGTAACGGTAACGGTATCGGATTTCGTTTGTTTAGGTAACGGTAAAGGTAACGGTATTTAAGACTGTTTCGGTAACGGTATACCGTTTTCTTTATCTCAACACTTTTTTTTTATTACTCACTTTTCTTTCTTTTTTGTTCTTAAATGAATGTAAAAAAATTATTAATATATTTAAAAAAGAATAACAACACACAATTTCAAACTAAACTAGAAATTTTCTTAAAAAATTTAAAAAATATTTTTTTGACGCTTGCTTTACTCCTATATTCGTTGTAACAGGGTGTATCGAAAATTAATTATAAATGATACCGGGTGTATCAAAAATGCACATTTCAGAAATTTTAAATTGGTTTTTGGCAGAAACCAGGTAGAATTGGTTTTCAGTTTGTATGGAAAAACTAAATTAATTTTGCAGTTTTCGCCTCAAAAACTAAAAATTGCCAAAAACGACTAGTTTTTCCCCAGTCTAAATACACTATAATATTATTTGTAGAGATGGGCGCGTGAGTAAATTTTGAATCACGCACGCTCACGAAAGAAAAATACTCACGCACGAACATTTTTTTATAATCACGCTCACTCACGCTCACGTGATTAATTTTATTTTGAATCACGCTCACGAAGTACTCACGCTCACGAAATACTCACGAAAAATATGAAATTTGTTTTTATCCATGGATGGTAACCGAAACGATGCGGTTATCGGTAAGGGTAACGCTCTTTTAGATTATTGCGGTAACGGTACTTTAAGGGTAACGCTATTTCATTTATTTGGGTATCTGTATTTTAAGGATAACGGTTTTTTAGTTATTTCGGTAACGGTATTTTAAGGATAACGGTTTGTTGATTATTTCGGTAACGGTATTTTAAGGTTAGCGCTATTTCGGTTATTCTGGTAACGGTATTTTAAGGATAAAGGTAGTCAATTTTTTCGATGCATCCCTCAATTTTTTTTACGAAAAACAAACGAGATTAAAAACAACCAATTTACCAACTTAATGTACGAAAAATACTCAATAATCCAGTGCAATTGCCAAAAACAGAAAATTAAAAATATCGGTAACGGTATTTTAGGGGTAACGGTATTTATTTTGGTAAGGGTATTTTAAGGGTATCGATATTTAATTTATTTCGGTAACGGTATTTTAGGGGTACCGGTAGTCAGTTGAAAGGGTTTTGAATCAATAACGGTATTTTAGCGGTATTGCCCGCCAACCCTGTTTTTATCTTATTTAAGGAAACTTTCTTTATTGAATATAAGTTTTATTTATTTAGGGCCATTAACAATAAACAAATTAACCTAAAGTTTGAGCTAACTTAGAGTTACAGATGTCAAATTCCATACAAATTGAATTTTTTAACTTTCAGTTTGTGTTATTTGTATTTATTTGTTTATTGTTAATGGGGTTAGAATTAAAATTAGCTTAACTATAAAAAAATTTTGTGAAAAATTTAACTAACATGCAAGTACTTGTGCAAATATAAATATTACTGACACTTTAGAAAAACTTTTATTTTCTATTGTTGATTATACTTGAATGGATGTCACTACATTGCTACATCTGTCAAAACAACAGAGTAGTATATTGGAAGATGACAAAGCAAATTGCCTGACAATTGCCTTATTCAAGAATAAAATTTGGATAGGGACATGCTTTTAACAGATTATTTTTCATAATTTGTTAATTAGGTTTTGGGATTTTAGCGCATTTAATTCTTTTAATTTAATTTTATATTTAAAAATTTTAAATAACTTAAAAAATTCACTGTAAATCTTTAAATGTTATTTCAAATTTTTGTGGAGGAACAAAATTTTGCAATGTTTTGTACAAGTCGATTTCTTTTTTACATAAGAATTCTGGCAGAAGTAGAAAACACCCGTTCGCCTGTATCTGAACTGACTGGAATACACATTATTTGAAGGAGGGGAAGATCTCTGGAATTTTTCCAAAATTGTAAATTATCGCAAGCTGGTTTAATATAATCACGCAAACTCACGCACAAAAATTTATTCACGCACGAACATTTTTTTTAACTCACGCTCACTCACGACTCACGTGAGTGCTACCATTTTAACTCACGAAAATTTCGTGTCACACGCCCATCTCTAATTATTTGAAAATACACAAAAAAATAATATAGTAAAAATATTGTTATTTGAATTTTTGACAACCGTTTAAATATACCCCTTAAAATTCTGTTGTTACAGTATCCTTACAAAACTTATTGCACAAGTACAGAAAATAAATGTTACAATTTATTATTTCTTTTTAAAATTGTGCACGAAAAATACACTATAGTGAAGACTCCCAATGCTGCAAATGAAATAAGTTCTTTTGTCAAACGGAAATTAATAAAATTTCGAAAATAAAGTTGATTTCAGATTTTTTACATATTTTTGTGTGTAAGATGTAGAAAATATGAGGAACACACAGAAATATGCGAATTCAGAAGTTGTATTGTTGACAAAAATCTTAAATTGTTTTGTCAAAAGTCCCTTGATATGATTTACAAAATGAGAGAATTTGTGTAGTGTTTGATGTAATATATAATTATATCCAAAAGACGATTGACAAATTTTTCTAGTGTAACTAATTGGGGTTATATACAATTTCATCCAAAACGAAATTGTGTTTTTTTAAATATGCCATAATAAAAAAATATATATTATTTTAGGTTATGTACTAAATAGAAGTTATATTCATATAAAATTTCATTAACCGTATTTAATTGTAAATGCAATATACAAATACAAATTGATCGATATGTAATAAGATGCAACTAAATATGACATCATATTACAATTTTTTAACAAAGAAAAAATTATATATGAATACATATAATTATGTTCGGTTACATACACTGTCGTACAAAAACGTATATGCGTATATAACATTATATGTATATTATTACATACAAACGTTTTTATTCGAATAAATAAATCTTAAAAATTTTTGTTAAAATTAATTTAATGAAAAAAATTTTAATCGGATTGGAAATTTCCTCATCAAATCCATAGAGAGGATTTATAGAATCCAATATCGAAAATTTACGTTTAAAATTTTCCGTACAAAAAAATGAATTAGGAAATTTTATACATTTTTCTTACGGAAATTTCCGATAGTTGTATTATATAAATCCACTCTACGGATTTGATGCGGAAATTTCCGATCAGACAACTTTTTTCTTAAAATAACAAATTTTGCCAGATAATTTTTAGATACATATTTATTACTTTTGTAATGTTTTGTTGCAATTATTTATGTAAAACAGAAATAGCAATTGATTCGTTATAAAATGTTGTAAGAATACATTTAGTTTCCACCATATTTATACCTATTTCAGTGTTGTTTGCATCTAAATTTGTTACATTATATAATCCGATCTCCTTTGATTAGATCGGGTAGTCAAACAAAATTTTAGTTTCCTTGAAAATGTTGCCTTCCAAATGCATATCACTGTATTTGTGTTTCCTATGTTTTGTACTAAAAATTTCTTTCACAATCATAATGCTCCCATTGTGTAATAAACATACATATATTATCAGGATGAATAGATTTAATTCGAAATCCATAAATGTTTACGAAAGAAAAAACTCTAGATTCAGAAGTGTGTAAAGATTTCCCCAGAGAATAGTTGCTCTCTTATTGAGAGGATATACTAATGGAATATTATTTGGGGAATTGGTATTAAAAACATGCAATTTCCTTTGTATGTGGGAAATGGGATTAGTTGGCGATTTTATAATAGAATTAACAAAACCTAAGCTATTTTCAAAATCAAATGCTGAAAATTGTGATATAGGCTCCCCCATATTATTTACGTCATTTGAAATATGTATTAGATTATGAATATTCATTGTCACTGAGCTTGAGCCATAAAAATGTGGCGTAATTTCCACAAATTTTCTTAAAATCTTAAATTAATAAAAATTAGATTACTTAATTAAGTTTGAGACTTAAAAAAAATATTTATACCTTCATTAGTTAAAAATTTGGCTTCCAAAACAAGTTCTTCCAGAAATTTTCTAGCCGAATGCGGTTTTGAATTTCCATAATAGACACCGATCAAAAATGGCTTGGTAATGTATGCGGTTTAAAATCCCTTTCCCATTATGGACCAAAAGTTCTTTTTCGATTTTTCAAACACATCCATTCCATCTACATGAATTATAATTTTAATTTTCTTTTCATTATAATAAAGATTGGAATCAAAAGTGATATCAAGATTAGACTTTATTCCAAAATATTGAAATTTTCCCAAAGTATCGTCTAAACCTTTCATCACTTTAGATTCGCCGCTCAAAGTAGAAGTGCCTAATAAAGTTTTAGAACATTTCGGAAGAGATGTATGTATAACCTTCAGATCTCAGTACCATTAATATTTCGTCTATAGAGGTTTGTGTAAGAGTGTTGATTTTCCTTACCAATTTTTCAGTTTTTGCTCAATATTAGATTCTCAGGAATAAATTCATTCAAACTTGTTTCTCCAGGTGTGCTTAAACTGGAACTACCAACGTCCTCATCATCTGAATCTAAATTTTCCTCTACTACTTCTTCATCAAACAATTCAGTTTTGACTATTTCATTGTCGTCAGAACCCTACACCATCAAACAATTTAACACATCTACATTTCTCTTAATATCCTATAATTTTTTAACTTAATCATTTAAAACTAATTTAAGTTCTAAAAAAATATATAAATAATAAATATTTTTTAAGTACTAAGAAATTACTTTATTTTTTGTATTTAGAGTACTTTAAAATTGCTCTACTTTTTGTTTTTAAAATTCTCGGAAGACACTCACTCCACTTTTGTATTAATACACTTTAAAATCACTTTATTTTTAGTTTTTCTAATGATTTGAAAACGTTCTATAAACAAAAATTATAACGCTTTAAAATCACTGTATTTTTTGCTTTTGCAACGTTTCTAAAATACTCTAAATACAAACATGAGACCGTAAATCATGGTTATCATTTTAGTGTTCTGAGAACACTATAAAACCCAAAAATATGTTGCTTTGATAACGCTTCAACCACCATACAAAGTGCTTTCAGAACGCTTTTATGTTTGTCAATTTCTGGCTGGGTACTTTTAGTTATTCGAGTTATTTATTTTTAGTTATTAGAGTTATTAGTTTTCATATTGTTTTGAAATTATTATTGGGTATACAAGTGAATAATGTTGCTTGAAAAATGCATTCATTACAATAAAATGAATTGTTACATTATTCAAAGTATTGTCCATCTTTAGCCACTACTTTTTCCCATCTTTGTGGTAAAGAATGAATCAAGCCAATTTCTGATACCCTGCTCTGAAGTGAATCGTATTCAATAAGGGCGTTCTGCATCGATCGAAACAAATGGTAGTCAGAAGGGGCAAGGTCTGGGCTATAAGGCGGGTGAGCCAAAACTTCCCATCCACTGTTTTCCAAATAGGTTTTGACCGGTCTTGCAACATGTGGCCGAGGGTTTTCATGATGGAAGATTATTGACTCATGTTTGGTCGCATATTATGGTCGTCTTTCGTTGATTGCTCTCTTCATACGAATCAATTGTGTTCGGTACAGGTCCCCTGTGATCGTCTGACCCGATTTCAACAGCTCATAATACAAAACACCATTCTGATACCACCAAATACAGAGCATTACCTTGGCACCATGGATAATCGGCTTCGGCGTTGATTTGGCTGGTTGGCCGGGCTTTACATAAGACTATTTGCGCTTGGGGTTATCGTAATGTATCCATTTTTTATCACCAGTAACAATACGATGCAAAAATTACTTATTTTTGTAGCGTTCAAGCAGCATTTCCGACATGCAAAATCGCCTTTCAACGTTTCTCGGCTTCAATTCATATGGGACCCAATTTCCTTGCTTTTGAATGAATCCCAATGCTTTTAAACGTAGGGAAATGGCTTGTTGTGTGACTCCCAATGATAATGCAAGTTCTTCTTGCGTTTGACAACAATCTTCGTGGAATAATGCAATTCCTCATCTTCAAACTTTTTCGGCTGACCAGGCCTCTCTTTGTCTTCTGTGTCGAAATCACCACTTTTGAATCGCGCAAACCATCGTTCACGAGTATTTTCAGTTGGTGCATGTTGAACGTAAGCTTCTACCAACAATCGATAACTTTCAACAGCCGTTTTCTTTAAATGAAAGAAGGTTATCATACTTCCACGCAAAACATCTTTTTTAGACACAAAATTCGACATTATTATAGCGATTGAAAAAATGTGTGTTTACACTTTGGCGTCTATCGAATACTGAATTATAATGACAGATGTTTACCCACCAAAATACCATATTTGTTATTATTCACACAAACCATATGTGACAGTTATGCCATATGTTGTCCAAATCGACATTTTATGTAAATTTTTTTTTAACTTTCTTGAAGTGCTGAACTTGACACCAATAATTTCAAAACTAATTTAATACAAAAATAATTGAAATGTGCTTTATTTATGAATTCAATTTGTTTCTTTTTTTCTCACCAGGGGTGGCGGTAATGCCAGTGGAGGTGGTAATTTCAACCGTGGTGGTAACCAAGGAGGTCGTGGTGGTGGCGGCGCTGGTGGTTTCCAAAGTAATCGTGGTGGACAAGGTTTCCAACAAGGAGGCGGCTTTAAACGTGGAGGCGCGGGAGGTAATAACATGAATTCTGGTGATAATAATTACCAACAACAATTTCCACCTTTAGGCGGAGGTGGTGGTCAAGGTGGATTTGGCAGTAATCGTGGTGGTGGTCAAGGAGGTCGAGGTGGTGGTGGTGGTGGCGGTATGAATCGGTAAGTTTGTAAGCTTATACTTCGTGTAATTATTTACAGTTAAAAGATGCGTACTTAACCTAATTAAGGATTCGAAACAGTTAACTCGTATATGCTGGAGATTTTTTTTAAACAAATATTCTATTCTAACTAAATATATGAAAATAATCAAAACTTTTTACAAGTTACAGTTTAACTGGCAAATGCCAGAAATTTCAAAATAATTATCAAAATATTCTTGAATCCAAATTTCAATTCAGCTTGTAAATTCTCGAAATTTCGTTCGTTATAAATATCAAAACTTCTTCAAAAGGAGAATCCAGGTCAAACCATCATCAAATTTACAATAAATGATTTATATTACCAGACTTCAACAAAACAAACTCTCGGATCCCGGATAGGGACTCATTCTCTACAAATTTTTCATTCAGTGTTACTTTGTTTAAAAAACCTCGATTTAATTTTAAAAGCAATTTTGTTATAACTATCAGGGGTCTCGATGTTCCTGATTACGGCAATACAGGGGGTTACCGCGTAACTCGATTCGAAAAAAAATTTTCGAATTCGTAAATTTTGTACCTTTCGTAAAAAAAAAGTTTTAGCAAAAATTTTACTTTTTGAATTTTTATATGTAGTGCACAAGTTTTAGGATAGAAATAAATTAAAAAGTAAAATTTTTATACAGAATTATATTTTTAAAAATTTTTGCAAGATTTACGAATTCGAAAAATTTTTTTCCAATCGAGTTACGCGGTTACCCCCCAGGTTTTTAATGCAAAAGATAGCGCTGACTGCTGGGGGGTTACCGCGTAACTCGATTCCAAAAAAAATTTTCAAATTCGTAAATTTTGTACCTTTCGTAAAAAGAAAAGTTTTAGCAAAAATCTTACTTGTATGGGTAGTATACAAGGTTTAGGATAAAAATAAACTAGAAAAGTAGAATTTTATAAAAGAATTATATTTTTAACAATATTTGCAAGATTTACGAATTTGAAAATTTTTTTTCGAATCGTGTTACGCGGTTACCCCCCTGTTTTGTTTTTTCTGACAATACTGGTAGGTTACCGCGTAACTCCATTTGAAAAAAAATTTTCCAATTCGTAAATTTTGTAACATTTGTGAAAAGGAAAGGATTAGCAAAAATCTTACTTTTTGAATTTTTATGCGAAGTGCACAAGTTTTAGGATAAAAATAAATTAAAAAGTAACATTTTTATGCAGAATTATATTTTTAACAACATTTGCAAGATTTACGAATTCGAAAATTTTTTTTCGAATCGAGTTTCGCGGTTTACCCCCCTCCTCTGTTTAAAGGGGGCAGTGTTGCCCGAAAAGTTTTATCTCATCCCCATTTTGAAAGTTTAAATCCCCAATTTTACACCCAATTCGTTTTAATTTAGACAAAATCCCAATTTAAAAGAAAAAATAGAAAATTATAAAGAAATGACTCAACAAAGTAAATAAAATTGAATATTTTACAAAGAAATACTTTTTCACTAGAACCTTAAAGGTCTCAAATCGTTGTTTAAATTGTGAAAGTAAACAATTTTTTATTATAAGACGGACACAATCACAATTAAGCTGAATTGTGACTTTTTCAAAATAATAGTCTTGTACATTAATTTTTCGATAGAAAAAATTATACACAATTTTCACACGAAAATCATTATTTTTTTCAGTATCTGGAAAATAAAAGATTTTTTGAATAATTACCTTTCTTTTCGTTATTAATATTTAGACAAGATTTCTTCAATAATTCAAATATTTTGGAGAAATTCTGAAATACTTTAATAGACCCAGATTGATCGATTTTAATTTAAAATAATACGCATATAATTTATCCGAAAATTCTTCTTATTTTCGACCTAAAACTAAATATTTTAAAATTTAAAATTTTTTAGTTACAAATTTGTAATTACATATCAAAATTAAAAAAAAAAAAAAAATCCCAAAAATACTTAACAATACCGCCATATATTGTTAAATACCCAAATCCTTCTCCTCAAAAATCTGTCCCCAAACCGAAGTCGAAATCCCTAATTTTTGCCCAAATCCCCTTTAACAACAATTTTGCAACCTCATTTGAGAAAATAAAATCCTACCTTGACAAAATTTCCTACATTTTAGCGACATCTACAGTTTGTTTAGAAAGTTATCTCTATATTATATATCGCTGATAATTATTAGTCTATATTTTAAACTAAATCAATTTTTTTGGATCCTTCGGAATCCTATAATGTCGTAACGAAAATGGGGAAAAACGTTAACATTTTCTGCAAGCATAGAAGAGAGTTTCCAAAATATAATCCCAAAGAAGGGATTTGACCTTTGAGCTTCTCATCGAAAAATCGATATGAATATAGATTTAAAGGCACATTTTCGCCTTAAAAATTAAAATAAAAACAAAATTATATTTTGCCCAGGTCAAAAGTTAAACCCGATTTCGTAAAGGGACACTAGAGAATTTTTAACGTTTTTGCCAATTTAAATGACGTCATGTTTCGGGGACGGAAAAGGTCTGGATCCGAAAGTTCATCAAGTTTTTTTGAAGAAGTCTAGTAATATGGATCAGTATGGTCAATTATATTAAAATCGAAGATGGTGTTTCCGAAAATTGCATTTTTTAGTGATGGTTTGACATGGTTTCTCACTTCCTCTATTCTTCAAGATATTCTGAATTAAATTCAATTCTTAAGAAAGTTTCAGATTGCTATGCGATATATATTATAATGAAATTAAATAATGAATTTGAGAAGTTTTTTTGATTCATAAGTTCTCTTAAATTGGCAAAAGCTTAGTCACCACAATTCCAAAGCCATTGATTTCCCAAAACTAGAATACTCTTACAAAGAAATTTCCCCAACTAAAAATTTTCGATTTACACTAGATTTGGATATGTACAGTAGACTCCGCATTAGTGTACACACCTAAGTTTTATGTATAACTTGCGATTTGTAAGTCTGCTAATGCGAAAAATCGGTTTTAAGAAGTAGAGGCGGTTAACTTTTTTTCAGTATAAAAATGAACGCATATGAGTAAAAAAGTTTGTCATAGCTGATGTTGTATAGAAAATCTCATTTACATCAGCAAAATCAAAGTTAATAACACAGTGCAACATACATTTTAAGGGCCTCAACAATCTAAATGGAAATTAAAGTACTTGCATAACGTCAGCTAGAAGGCAAAAATCCAAAACTGGCTTTATTGCTGCATGCCTATTTTAAATTTTGGATGATAAAATGATTGCTTTTATAAACGAAATTCAAATCTGAAATATTTATATATCATGTTAGCGTTGGATTGAGGGATTATAAAGCACAACATTTTCAGAAAGTCTTACCGTTCTATGATCAAATAACAGTTTTATTAACACATTTTTAAAATGTCTGACAACGCTTTTCATGATGCTAGTTAGTCACAATTCGCAAACTTATCACAATTATTTTTAATAGCCAAATAAAAATACAAAATCCACTGTTTTTTATGCATTTTGATTGGTTGATTTGCTTTTACCCAATTAAAATGTTTGAAAAAATATACATATATGTATTTTGTAGGATTTCTTTGCACAAACTGAAAAAATTGGTCAAAGTTTTGCTGCTGATATTTCTTCAGTTTCTGAACATTTTGAATTTAAAGCGTCGTGCCAGTACTGGGGGATATATTTAGTCCTATAAAAAATAATTGATGAGGTGGATCATTTACTTTCATATCTATTTAGTATTATTGAGGCCCTAAGCAATTGTTGCAGACTAATTTAAATAGTTTTTGGATTTTTTTTCTAGTTTTAATCATAGTTTAAGAAATCCATTTTATATATTTTTGTAAGAAAAAAACTAATTGAAAAATTTATATTCTTTTAAACAGCAATGCGCCACGACAAAATATGCCAAATCGTCGCTATTAAAAATGCATAAGAAAGAAAACTTGAATACTTAAGTAAAATTTAGTATAGAAAAACTTGCGACAAATTTTGCTTCTGGATAACAAATGAAAACTTTCATCAAAATAGTATTTTTAAGTGTAGAAAATTACTATTACATACTAACACGTGAATGGTTTTTTTCGTTAAAATATTTAGACATAAAGTTTTCATATACAAGCGTTAAAATTTTTAAGTTTTATATAATTTTGATAAGACATGCAATTTTTCCCCGATACAAATTTGCAATAAAATTATGCGTTTTAGTTAATTTTCTTTTAAAATATGAAGCACAATCAATTTAAATGACTACAATTAACAAAATTATAAAGAAAATTTTATTTAAACCCTTCGTATTGATAATTTCCATAAAATATAAAATTTTATTATAAACAAAAAATATGCGTTTTTAAAACAAAAACTTATATAAATATATATAAAAAACAATAAAAAGTACCACCAAAATTGCGTTTTATTCAATTTAAACTATAAAAGTAAGAGATTTTAAAATTTTATTTGACTTAGCGATTGAATTGCAAGCACATATTTCTATTTAATCGGAAATGAAATTTTAAACATCTCCAAATGAAAAAAGTAAACTGATTTTGAAAAGTTTAATACAAATACGAAAAAAAAAAATTTGCGACAACATATGGACAATTGCTCATAAATTGGTTTTTATGAAATCCGAAATAAAAATCTTAGCAACTCCAGCATTACAGAAAAAATATACCAAAACTTTGCGACATCATATGGACGAATCCAACTTCTTATAAAGTGAAGTTTGCCTTATAATTGCGGATTATATAAAAAACTTGTAATTATTTTTTTTTAATCGAAAATAAAATTAAAACAAACACCAGCGCTAACAAATGTCATCATATGTTATTAAAACAAAAAGATTTTAAAAACTTATAACAAAATGCTCAAAACTTTGCGACATCATATGGACGAATCCTTCTACACATAAAAAGAAATTTTAGAATATTGCTTCATAATAATGCGGATTACATAAAAAACTCGAAAGTTTCTCGTAAGTACCAAACAAAACAATTTTTTAGTCTTATTATACATTTTTAACAGCTAATGTGAAACATAAAACTACATTAAAATAGATTTATCGTAAAACATATTTATATAAAAAATTAAATTTAAATTATTTAACAAACTTTGTAGATTTTATATCCAAAATCAAATATTGATTATTAAAGGCGACTAAAGTTTGAATATAAATAATTAAAAAAAACTATATGTAAGATTTTTAGCTAAAAAAATCCAATATTGAAATAATTTGGGAGACTTAAATATCGTCTCTGCATTTATAAAAATATTTGCGATTGTGTAGTGTAAAAAAAGTAACGATGTAAACAATATTTGAAAATAATTTTAGCTATCACATTTTCCAAGTCAGTAGTTTTCGATATGAAGTTTCCTTCATATTTAATAACAATTTTGTAAATTTATCGCAAAGTTTTGTTCGACGATTTTTTATTTTTAAGGCCAGTTCATAAATACGCTCGTATCCGCAATAATTGACAACCAAGTTTTTGTTGTACAAATTTTTCTCAATTTTTCAAGTTTGTGGTACGGTCGTACCAGGACGGACGGGCGTATTATGGTACGGTCCTAACAAATTTTAAATTTCGTAAAAATATTTTATTTATTTTTCGTTTAACTAATCTATTTTTTTAATACATTTACTTACAGGCCACGTTTCTAGGAAATCTTCGCAAGTAATAAGTGCCTCCTTTTTAGCTTAATATTTATTATAAATACTCTTTAAAACTCAATTATTATTCATAAGACTGTCTTCCATTTCCATGATAGTTTTTAAGTATATATGTAATTATTGACTTTAAAAAAGTTTTTTAAATAAAATGTTTTATGACAATTTTTAAATTGAATATGAAAAAATGTATTAATTCAAAATATGTTGTTTTTCGGAATAAATGGTACAGGAGGGTAACCGCGTAACTCGATTCGCGAAAAAATGTTCGAATTCGTAAATCTTGCAAATATTGTTAAAAATATAATTCTGTATAAAAATTCTACTTTTCAATTTATTTTTATCCTAAACGGTGTGCACTACACATGAAAATTCAAAAAGTAAGATTTTTGCTAAAACTTTTTTATTTACGAAAGGTACAAAATTTACGAATTCGAAAAATTTTTTTCGAATCGAGTTACACGGGAATGATTTTGGTAAGAAGAAATAAGTGTAGGTACCCAGGAAAAAAGTGAGGAAAAAGAAGTAGTAAAAACACAACAACAGATGAATAGGGAGTTGTGATAATTTGTTGTTGTTGTTGTAACGGCTTTAAAATGAGAATTTGTAGTTAATAATTCTCATTTAAAGCCGGAGTGGCAATCCTTGCTCGGATAAATTCGAAGATTCGAATACATCCGAATCGTTATACCGCCCATACTCGATCGTCAGAGCCTCGTCAGCGTTAACAGGGGACACCATATCCAAGGTGGACTGTGGGTGAGGTTGGCATTTGGAAATAATTTCCCTTGACCCCTGTGATAATTTGTGGTTTTCACTGATGAATTTAACATTGGCTTGTCATAGGAGGGAAGTTGTTCTTTTTTGAAACAAATTATGTATATTTGAACCAATGAAAAGGAAGTTCTTTTTTACTTGTTTTGATTTTAATTTAATTAAAAACAAAACAAAAAATCATCATGCATCGTGTGGGGTTTGGACCCACACTCGTTTGCATTTCAACCAGGCGCTCTACCCCCTAAGCTATGGCTTGTTATAACTGATAGCTGACTTTTAGCAGTCTTGTTCAGTAAATTATTATCTTTATTTCTTTCTATTTTTATTAACAAAAATATATAACGTCCCAGCAAAATCTTTCATTACCAAATAAGTGGTTATATAATAGAAATTCATAGCTCCGCACAACTTATTTTTTGGCGTCTAAACTCATTATTTTTGTTTGGCGCGGTCGTTTTTATAAGTAGTCACGCTTACCCGCTCGCTTACGAAAAAATGAGAAATAAGTAGTTATGAGACTTTGAATAATAAGTGGTTACACACATGCTTACAAAAATTTGAATTATAAGTGGTTATCCGATGGCTTACTTGATTCTTAAAAATAAGGAGTTAAGCAAATACTATTAGCTTAAAGAAGTACATTCAGAAAAATTTAAGTTTTCTCTAGTGTGTAATTTGAGACTCGTCATAAAAATTTTAACATATTTACATATAATAAATACAAATTTATAAAATTTAACTGTGTAAAAAGTACTTATTTAAACTATTACGTGTAATTTTAAATAAATAATTAACATTATTTTATATTATAACATTATCATATTAACATTATATTATATTATAAATAATTAACATTACTTTATATTTAGAAACAATGAATACAATAGGCCGTTATTAGGAAGTCATTATTTTATAGTACAAAATAATGCAAAAGGTAATGATATATCATTATTGGTAATGCAGACAGCAATGAGGTGTCATTACCAATATTTTGCTGGGGTATTGGAAAATATATAAAGTTGTTATTTTTAAAGTGTTTTTTTTTTAAATAAAAATAATACACTCATAGAAAGAAATAAACTGTAAAAATAGGAGAAAAAGCTACAAAAATTATGTACATATGTAATTAAAAATTACCTTGCAAAAAAACTGCTGATATGAGCAGATTGTTTTTTGCTCAATACTAGTAAGATAAGAAGGAAAAATAAAATTGTTAAATTTACAAAATTTTGGTTACATTTAACCTTGATAAAATCCGGAAAAAATTTTGCAACATATTAGTAGATAAAAAAATAGTTTTTTCTGCAAGGTAATTTTTAACTTATTTTTACTAGTTCGAACTAAAATGTTTACAGGATTTTTCTTTTTCTGTTATATTTAGTTTCTAAATATATTTAGTAAAAATTTTATCAAAATGGATTTTTCAAATACAAACAAAATTGTAATATTTACCTTTTTCGTATTTTAACAAAAAATATTTGAAGAATTACATATTTATTTAGAACTTTTATATTTCCATAAAATTTCATTAAAAATTAATAGAAAATAAAAAAAAAATTTAAATCGTTTCAAAAATTAATTTTTGAGTGTACAAAAATAGAAAAAAATAAAAATTTTACAATGAAAACTACAAAAAATTATTAATTGTGTAAAAAAAGTTCCAAAAAATTTTTTTCGACCTGGTGGGATTCGAACCCGCAACCCTCTGATTTCTGTGCCAGCACGTTCCTATGCAACCCCCATACAAAATATTAACTTCTTATCACCCATGAAAAGGAACTTCTGACTAGCATATATTTATTGCAGCATTAGATGTTGTTTAAAAACCATTCCTAAGGGAGTAATTCTTTGTGACCTAGTGTCTTCAAATGCAATGAAATGTGCAAAGAAATGTTAAAATAACACACAAAACAACAACGAAAATAATTTTGTTGTTGCTTTGTGTGTTATTTTCAAATTTCTTTGCACATTTCATTGCATTTGAAGACACTAGGTGATGTAATGAAGGATGTGATTCATTTAGAAGTCATTCCATTTATTTTTGCTGGTTAACCTTTCTATTACCAAAGATATTATTTTAACAAGGGCCATCGAGGTCCATCGATGGACAACATGAACTTACATGTTGCGCTTACCTACAAAAAACCTTAAAATAATACTTTTTTTTCTTAAAATTTCATCTTGTTATCATATTGACTATTATAGTGCATTTAGATGAGCAAAAACTACATATTTTTTGGCCGTTGCTTGTTTTTACTTGTCAAAACGCATACATAAAAAACAAATAAAAACGAGTACATAATTTTAACAAAAATTTTGGAAAATATTTTTTATAAGTTTTGGTTATAAAAATAAGCATTTTGTAAGCTCTTACTTTTCTATTACTAGACCTACTATTTTAACAAGGGCATGTCCATCGATGTAACTCCTTATCTAGTAACATATTTGTTTAAATTTTAATTTTTTAAACCGAATATCAAATTCACGGGTTTCTAACAAAAAATTTAATTTCTAAAATTTTCTAGAAAAACGAGATATTTATACCAATAAAACATCCAAACGCATGTATTTGGTATTAAAAGTAATGCAAGGGTAAGGTGTAACTGAACTTAATTTATTTTTTTTTAATTCACTAAACGTAATTTTATTTTTTTTTAATTCACTGAATGTAATTTTATTTTTTATTAATTCACTGAACGTAATTTTATTTTTTTTAATTCACTGAACGAAACTGAAATTTAACGAATTCTGTGGTGAATTAATTCAGTAAGGAATTAATTCACTTTTTTTCCGTTAGATTTATAAAATTGAACGCGTTCACCAGTGAATTAATTCATTTGATTTAATAAAGATAACTATTGCAATGGAATTAATTCTTTGAATTTATTGTTTGATGAACGCGTTCAGTTGAACGAATTCAGTGAATTACTTAAAAGGAATTCATTCAATTCTAGAGAAAATTGAATTCGATTGGTAGTGAATTCATACAAAAAAGAATTAGTTCTTCAAAGCTCTGCCCATATATTACCATCGTTTTGCTGGGTAGCGCTACCTGGCGCTAAGTGCCAAAAACTGCCAATATAATTCATATAAATTTCCTACTGGGAATTTCACAACTGCGCGCTCTTTGAAATTTCTCTTGTATTTATGAACTCATTGTTAGTAGAGTTTTTACTACTTCAATTAAATTTGCCCGATATGAAGAAAAATAATTTCCAATTATAAAATATACATCACATATAGAAAACAGCTGATTTAGGCAATAGGGCCGATAGAAAATGAGCAAAATGAAATGCAGAAATTTAAGAAAAACACAAAAGAGAAAGCACAAAATTCTAAAAAGAGAAATATATATAAAAAATGCGCAGTACGAAATGTATGGAGATTTTATATGGTTATCTCCCTATTGACATTACTACCATGTAAACAAAACCATACGGTTGGAGAATACTTAAATCATAAATGACACAATAATTTGAGGCAAATTATTAAATCCAAAAGATGGTTCAGAAATATAAATAATTTTGAAGATTTTGTAAAAAAAATAAAAAAAGGCTAAAAATATAGATTAATATTGGAGCCTGTAGAATTAAAAATTTTTTTAATAATTTTTGAATAAAAAATAAGGCTTTCTTGGATAATCCAATTTCATAAAAAAATTGACATTTAATAATATATTTTGAGCTCCTTGATTAATTTTTGGGCTATTTTGTTGCCTGGGCTTTTAAAAATCGAAACAAAGTTAATAATATATGAATAATAGCTGTGTTTGTGCGGCAAGCTATCAATGTTGGGTTATGTCATTCCCATATAAATTTGACAGTCAACGTTTAGTGTTAACTCTTAAAGTTTCTAATGTTAAATTTGTATGGAATGACATAAGCCAACGTTGATAGCTTGCCGCACAAACACAGCTAATTTCAATACCCAATTCACACAGAAAAGTTAACCCAGTAAAAGTCTGAATTAATGCTTAATCGAGAACTTAGGTCGATTAAATCAAATTTTAAAGCTGTCTGATTAATATTTAATCCGACTTAATATATAGATAACGATTTCCAGTTTTTGCTTAGTCTAAATTCAGTATTAGAAAACTATGCTATGAATTATTTTTTAAACGAGTATAAATATTAACAAACCCCTTAAATTCAACAGCTTTTTTTTTTACTTTTTACAAATTGCTTTTTAACTTTTACTATGAATTCATTTTAATTGCTTATATTGCATGATTTTTTAATTCACTGAACGAAAATGAAATTGAACGAATTCAGTGGTGAATTAATTCATTACTGAATTCATTGATTTAATAAATAGCAATTGAATTAATTCTTTGAATTTGTTTTTTGTTGAATGCGTTCATTTGAACGAGTTCAGTGAATTGCTTAAGAAAAGGAATTCATTCAATTCTAAAAAAAAACATTGAATTCGATTGGTAGTGAATTCATTAAAAAACGAATTAATTCTTCAAAGCTCTGCCCACACTTACATGTTACTATGTTCCCCCGTTTTTTGCCCCCACGGGTGCACCCGTAGGCTTGCCAGACGAACTGTTTTCAGCAGTACACGTACTTTTTTTTACTAATTGTACTGCTTCCTGCATAACTCCTAAAGAAGTACGCAAAAGTACTTTTTTTAGCTTCTGTACTTCCTTTTGTACTTTTTTTGTTAACAACATTAAATAAAAGAAAACTTTTTCTTATTTGATAACACTATCAGATTATTGACGCTAAAACAAAAATTGCAAAAAAAAAAATTAATCGGTAAGGCAGTTTTCGAGATTTTTTAACTTTTAGATTTCATTAAAAGCACTGTTTTTCAGAAGTTTTGGCTCAATTTTTATATTTTTTTTTAAATTAACAGAAGTTAAGCTTTAATTGAATTTAATAAAGCTGGAATAAGTTAAAAAAAACTGTCAAAATCGTTCTGGATAACACTGAGAGGTAGTCACACAAATGCAGCTAATGTCTTTTAATATTTAAGAATGTATCCAGAATTTTGTAAGAATTCAGAAAATTAAATTTTTTTGTTTAATCCTTTTTATTTATTTTGATGGATTTCGTTCCTTTTTATTAGTATATAAACAATACACTTCAATTAACTATGTTTATTTTGTATCAAAGTTGCAAAACCATTGGATATGCTCTAAAATATTTAAAAGGCAAATCAAAATTTTAATTTTCGTTTTAATATTTTGTTTTTAATTTATATGAAAACTTGATTTTATTTGTTAAAATATTAACTGAAAACATTAACATATACCCCAATTTTTCATGAAGAAAAAAAATAAAATTTTGATTGAAATTTCGATTTATTTTTCAAATATTTTGGGATATATCCAATGTATTTCGACACAAGATTAAAAACGTTATAATACCCAAATGGAAGCTTTACTACATAGATTTCAAAACCATAAAAATTTTTTAAGATTTTAAGTTGCAATTCCACGAAATCGAAAATCTTTAATGCTGCGATTTTATGTTTATTAGACTCTTGTCAACGAAGTTAAATATTTTAAATCTGCCTTGAAGAAAAGGGGATTTTGTGGTATTTATAGCAAATCCAAACAAATAGTTTTTGGATATTCGAATGTTTTAGGGGTAAAAAGGACGCTAAGAAATTTCAAATGGTGTTTTTTTAAATTTAGGGCACTTAAAAAGATTCTGAAGTTAAAATATATATATATTCACAACTGAAAAATTGGTGGCGAAAAGGGTGATTGGCATATTTTGTTATCAATTACAAAGTACATAAATACTGCATTTTAAGATATTTTTAATGAAAAAGAATGTACTTCTTTTTTAGTAATTGTACTGCCTTTTTTTCCTCGATGTACTTTTTTTTGTCGATTTCATTTCTGGCAACCCTATGCATCCGGGAGGTGCGAGCCCCACCCAAACTTAATTTCGGTGTTTTTCTTTTTTAATTTTAGAGGGGGTCATGTTTTTTTTTTTGTACAAATCCCCATAAAGTCCAGTTTTTCCCATAAAACTGTTCTTGGCTTTTAGAATTCTTATTAAAAATTTAAGAAAAACAAAAAAATTTAACCAAGAGCACAAAAAAAGACGAGAAACAACCTAGACGAGCCAAAACCAAAATATTAAAAAAAAAGTTACCAATGAGAAAAAAATTACCAAAATTGAAAGTTTCTTAGTTTTTATTAAACTATATTAAAATAAATATTTTTTATTTGAATTTAATTATTAACAAAATTTGTATTTCAGAGTTAACAAAAAACAAAACAAAAATAAATTTTTTTTTACATATTAAACACTTACTACGGTGGGTCTCATACTGTAGGTTTAACTTTAACTTAAATATTAAATAAAAGAAAATGTTAAAAAATTGTATACGAAACAACAACAAATTATTGGGTTAACTATTAGTTAACTCTAAAACCTTCAGTATGAGACCTACCGTTAATAACTAAAAAACTTAAATTTAATTTCATTCCAAATAGAGATCAACAAATTAGTTTGAGGTCAAATTCATCGCTGTGTTATTTGAGGTATAAAAAAATTATTCTATGACCCGGTGTCTTCAAATGCAATAAATTATATGATATGAAATGTCAAAACCATTGCAGAGAAACTTCAAAACCATATTAATTGCAAAGTGGTGGAGAACACTTGACCATTTCATGGCTAAGAAATATAGATTTTTCTTCGAAAACACAAAATTTTATCAAAAATTAATCTTTATCATGTCAAGACACTAGATAAGGTTAAAACATCCCTTTGGCAGACCACACATGGTGGGAATGGTAGCATTCGGCAGAGAAACCTTAAACTGATACCGGTGACTTGTAGCGATTTGTGATTTCTTACTCTGCTGAACGATGTTTTCTTTGTTTTGTTTTAAATACATTTTTTCTGTATTTTCCTTTGATTTTTTAAATTTTTTGTTTTTGAATTATATTTGTATGTTTTTATTTGTCAATCATACAAAACAAAAATTTTTTTAAATCAACAACAACAAATGTATTACTATTTGATCAAAAGTAGCAAACATTTTTTACGCTACCAAAATATGACAGCGCTCAGACTGAGCGGTTAGTGATCAGGTCGTTCAGCAGATAGTTGCACAACTGTTGTAGAACTGTTGACTGTCAAATTGTATCTGCCGAACGCACCCAATGATTTTGGTTTTTGCACAATTCTTTTGATTGCATTATATTATTATTAATAGTTTTTAAATCAAGGTTATTTCTAAACTTTGTTTTTATTAAAATAAGTTGTGAAAATTTTATTTTGCTGCAGCCAAACTATGTGGCAATGTCAGTGAATTTTGATCAAAATAAATTAGTTATTCAAAACATTTTCAATCCACTCCATTTTTGTATTTGGATTCTTCATCCAAAAATTCAACTATATCCATGTCATTGTTTAATTATGTAGTGTTCGAAAATCTTAATGATTTCCATTGGGTTAAAATTTGTTCTTCATTACCACTTGTTAAGTTTGAGAAAGATGACAATAAAGGCTTCAAAGTTATTTCTAAATTATTTTAAACTTGATTTGGTGTTATTATGGCAAGATGTTTTAAATCTTTTCTCGAAAATTCAAAGCATTTTGGAATTTTTTTAAATTTCTATTTATATAAAAAGAATGTATATTTTTTTTTAATTTAATTTTTTTTAAGTTGGACAAGTTACTTCCATTCAAACATAGTTCAGCTTTACGGCCAATAAAAATATTTTCTATATTTAATTAATTACATCAATTAATTTCATCAAATAAATTAAGGGTTTTTAATGAAATTAAACTTTTAATGTAATTACTTTTGGTAAAATTGTTCAAAACTAATTTAAAATTTAATTTCAATTGGCCATAAACATGTGGAAGGCGCATTTTTCCGATTGAAATTCTTTAAGTTATTTATTATATTAAGAATTTAGGAGAGGAATAAAAAACAAACCTTAAAGTTAGTATCGCCCACTAATTAAACCAATTCACAAGATTTTACCGTTTACTTCGATTGGTACCTGGTACCAGAAATACTTAATTTTTATGTGGCTCTGCACTGCAATAATCTTGAATTCTCTAAATTCAAGAATACGTATTCAAGCATAAGCAGAACATAAATCAAAAACCACAAAAAAATTTATATTTTTGATGGCCAAAAAAGTTACCAAAATAAAAAAAAAAGTTCACATCTCCACATTAGATAAAAAATAACCAATTTTGGTTAAAAATAATTAAAACGGCAACACTGGACGTAAGTAATGTTTTTACCATAGATTAATACCAGATGTGAAACCAATGACAGCTGACAAAAAGGATTTTCGAACCGTATGGTTTTGTTTACATGGAAGTCAAGTCAAGAGGGAGATAACAATATAAAATCTCCATACATTTTGTATTGCGCATTTTTTATATATATCTGTCTCTTTTTTGATTATTGTGCTTTATCTTTTGTGTTTTTCTTAAATTTTTGCGTTTTGTTTTGCTCATTTTCTGTCGGCCATATTGCCCAAATCAGCTGATTCATATCTGGTATAATTTGTGGTTTTTACTTCTCCTATCCCAAAAAAGAATCTTACAAAAAAAAAATATATATAAAAAATCTCACGGTAACTACTCAATACGACTTCTCTGCAGTGTTGCCAGTTTTGACGATTTATTGTTATTTTGACGATTTTTACTATCAAAAATAGCCAAATGACGATTTGACGATTTTTCCTTCAAAATAAGGATTTTTTTTTAATACGAAATACAGCAAGAAATGCGTAAACATACGATACTTATCCAATCTATAATTCTAAATCTCAAATTTTTAGTTTTTAGAATTATGCACCGTTCCAAAATCAGATAATTTTTATTCAGCAAATCTATACGATTTTTGAAAAATATTTAAGAATTTTTGATTAAAAGTGTTCATATCGAAATTGTAATTAAAATTATATCTAAAATAAATGTAAAAATCTGTTCAAGTACATTATAATTTTTCATTTGTTGCGAAACTGCCAATTTTTCTTTAAGATACGTATTTTGATATGTACAAAACTGAAAGGAAAACGATTTTGAACTATTTTTTGACGATTTTTCAAAAGCAATGACGATTTTGACGATATTTTCCAGAATTTTTTGACGATTTTATGCCTAAGAAACCTGGCAACACTGCTTCTCTGGTGTATTTTTTGTTTTTATGTTTTTCTTTACTTCTCTTTTAGGGTTTTTTTTCTTGTTTATTTTTAAACGGAGTATTAAATCGTGGAAGTAGCTGCAGTTTAATGTAGAAGAAGTGCTCGTCGGTTTGCTTTTCTTTACTTATTGTGTTTTTTGGTGGTTAAATTTAGCAAAAAAAAATTCTGAAAAAGTTAAAAATGAAGTAACATATTGAAGGAATGAAAAATTTTTGAAACGAAATTATTACAAAATCTGCACAAATTAAGCAAATTTTTTTTGCACACAATTGAAGAGGTGGCTCTTAGAATAATTTCTTGAATTCATCAAATATTATTAAAGCACAAATTATGCAAAAACAAGTTTATTTATATTTAGCAAGCACCACTGCAAAATGTCTAAATTGTTGGTGTCTTCAAAAGTTTGTATTATTCTTGTTAACAATTTTAATAACATTTAATACGTTGGAGGTCACTGCAGAAACATCACCGCAGACCCCATCGTTTAAATCTTTTGATCAACCAGATATACAACAAAATCAAGCAACAGCTGTTGATTTGAAAGGGAAACTAGTTTTTGCACATGTGGTAAGCAACATATAGGTGACATTTGACTGGAATAAAATAGGTATATTTTAATTTTTATATTTCTAAAGCTTTATCGTCATGGTGATCGTACTCCCGTTGAACCATATCCTACGGATCCTTGGAGTAAATTGGAATATTGGCCAACTGGTTGGGGTCAATTAACGAATGTAAGTAAACTGTTTCTTCACAGCAAACATTTGGTTTAAATTTTTAATTGCTTACAAGGTATTTTATTTATTTGAAATTGATTTTGGATTGTTTTAAAACAAGTCGTATCTAATTCATCGCTGTAATTATCTGGCATGTGATGAAAATCGATCGGTCTCAAATCGATCGTTTTTGAAATTTCAAACCTGAATACTTCGCATTATTTTTAATTTAAAAGCGATAAGAAGACGTAAATCGATATACATCAAAAATCAGAGAATTTTCTTATATAAAAACAATCTCAGCATCTGATATTAATTAGGTGTGTTTCTTTACTTTTTGGGTAAAGTTCGGTAAAATGAGAGTTAACAAGAGATTCTCTCACGAAGTAACAAAAATGCACAAAAGTAAACGAACGCGAAAAACCAACGACCATATCATTAAAAGACTAACCAACTCTCCCTACCTCTGTTAAATCACTCTCTTCTTAATTTATATCGAAAATTGAGCCATAAGAATTACACACGTCTGTAAAGGCTAACATTTTCGATATAAATTGTCAATCTTCGAAAGAGGGCGACGAATACCGCCTGGAAAACCCATATTCGAAGCCCGAAAACAAACGTCAATAGATTTGTGCATTATAGTTCGTTTTGGTGAACGCTCTCTCTAGTTCTTGTTCAATTTGTTGTAAAGATCTAGATAGCTTTTCTAGTTAAACCCCTTTTTATTTCAAAATTTCCTTCTCTGGCATTTTTATTTAGAAAAAGGAGTACATAGTTTATGTAATTTGGAAAACATTTTAATATTAAAAAATCTTCGATTTATTTACATATTTATCTCTTTAACACATTTAAACAAGCGTCTTCGAAAAATTGTCGGAAATTTCATGGAGTTGTAACATTACCGATAAGCTTTTGCGACTTTTACGCTAATTTTTGTAAATGATACACATATTTTTCTGAATGAATAAAATGAGCGATTGAACTAAAAGAGTTATTAGTTGTGAACTAGGTCTTTGGTTCAAATAAGTGAATAGTTCAATTGAACTAGTTGAATTCAACAGATGATATAACAACTGATAAAAACAATTTACCCAAACTTACAGAAAAAAAAGTCTGGGCTTCTTCGGGCAAGAAGAACAAGAATATTACTCTCTCATCCCAGCTCTCATTTACCCAATTGTGCAGTAAGAAAACGCTTTTTGGTAAAATTGGGATCCCGCGGGATCACCTATTTTACCCCTAATTTCAGTTTTTTTTTGAGCTATGCCCGTAAAGTAGATTTGTTCCGAAATTTTTTTTTACAAAAAATAAATATTTTTCGAGACGAAAAAGTTTCACAATCTGAGATTTTTCTCTACCAATAAAGTTTCAGAATCTGAGTGATTTTCTCTATGAATAACGTGTCAGATATAACAATTTTTTTATTCGAAAAATATCTCACATTTTGAGAAATTGCTCTACGAAAACGTTTTGGAACCTGAGATGTTTTCTGTGGGAAAAATGTACGAATTTAAGATTAAGGAATCTGAAAATTTTTACATTTGATTTTTTTTTTTAATTAAGAAATTTTAATTTGTATTTCTTGATTTTTGTTTCAGCGAATTTTAAAATTAAATAAATTAGAGAATTAAATTTGATTTTCATTCTAGGCGTTGAACAAATTTTTATCAAGGTTGGTTACCGAAACGAATAACGGTAAGGGTAACGGTAACGGTATCGAATTTTGTTTGTTTCGGTAACGGTAAAGGTAACGGTATTTGAGACTGTTTCGGTAACGGTAAACCGTTATCGAAACAGCAATACCGGTACGTACCGGTATTAAAAATTACGTTAAAAACATGTAAAAACGAGTAAAAACGTGGCATATTCTTATTTTTAAGTCTTAAAAATACAGATTATAACCTACAAATTCAATGCCCGTAGTTTTAGTAATTAAAATTATTATCTAAAATTTTTTTTTGTAAAAATAACTCAGGATTATAAAACAAAAAAGTTAAAAAAATTGGCATTTTTATATAAATTAATAAATACCGTTAAAATACCGGTAACTACCCATAAAAATAACGGTATCGGTAACGATAACGGTATTGGAAAATTGTTTTAAAGGTATTGGTAACGGTAACGGTATTCAATTGGAAACGGTATTTTAGCGATAACGGTATTATAACGATAACGGTAACCAACCTTGATTTTTATTAATTTCTTAGCCATTTCTCGTTACACTTTATTTAATCCGGAATAATTTATATCAGTACCTTAACCTTAACTTTCAGACCCAACCAGCTGCAAAAATTTATTGATTTTGTAACTTTAAGGTAAAATGATTTTAAAACTATGTTCAACTTTAAGAGAAAACATCACATCTCACAATCGTCTATGCTGGGTCTCAAAGGGTTAAATGAATTTTGTCAGCCATTTTTAAGTGTATTAACAAAAAATTCTCAAAACAACTTGAAATAAAACAAAATTAACCACATTTAAAAAGCAGCATTCCAGTTACAAACTGCATTAAAATAAGTTTAAAAATAATATGCACCCTAAAAACTCGGTCTTAGAGCTGAGAATTTTTTTTTTTTAAATCTTTAAAAATCTGTTCTTGGTCGAAATTGGTACAGTTGGTCACATTATGCTTACTTGCTTAACAGTTGCTCTTATCTTTTATCAAATAAATTTAGAAATGTTGTTAATTTTTAATTATTTGTTTACACATAACAATGTACATAGGGATGACATTTAACTCTCTATATATAAAAGAATAACGTGACTGACTGACTGACTCAACATCGCCCAGCCCAAACCGCTGAAGCTAGGAAGTTGAAATTTGGTATGTAGGTTACTCTTTCGGCGTAGACGTCCGCTAAGACGGGATTTTTGGAAATTCCTACCGGAACGGTTAAAAAGGGGAAAAGTCTCCCCCTTGGCGGCCTGCCAAAACCCCTTTGGCTAGAAAGCTGAAATTTAAGATATGTGTTCCTTGGAGTATGGGCTAACTTTTCTGGAAAGTACTTTCTGGAATTTTGGACAGGGACGTTGTAAAAATGGGGGTTGAAAAAGGGAAAAAGGCCCCCCTTGACGGCCTGCCCAAACTGCTGGAGGTAGGAAGTTGAAATTTGGTATAAAGGTTCCTCCACTATCGTAGACATCCACCAAGACGGGAGTTTTGGAAATTTTTACAGGGACGGGCAAAAAGGGGAAAAAGTCTCCCCCTTGACGGCCTGCTCAAACTGCTGGAGCTATGAAGTTGAAATTTGGTATGTAGGTTCCTCGACCGGTGTAGACGTCCGTTGAGACGGCATTTTTGGAAATTCTTATCGGGAGGGGCAAAAAGGGGACAAAAAAGTACCTTTTTCCAAAAAAGTACCTTTTCCCAAAAAAAGTACCTTTTCCCCAAAAAAGTACCTTTTTCCCAAAAAAGTACCTTTTTCCCAAAAAAGTACCTTTTTCCAAAAAAAGTACCTTTTTCCAAAAAAAGTACCTTTTTCCAAAAAAAGTACCTTTTTCCAAAAAAAGTACCTTTTTCCAAAAAAAAGTACATTTTTCCAAAAAAAGTACCCTTTTCCAAAAAAAATTTACCTTTTTCCAAAAAAAGTACCTTTTTCCAAAAAAAGTACCTTTTTCCAAAAAAAGTATGTACCTTTTTTCAAAAAAAGTACCTTTTTCCAAAAAAAAAGTTCCTTTTTCCAAAAAAGTACCTTTTTCAAAAAAGTACATTTTTCCAAAAAGTATCTTTTTCCAAAAAAGTACCTTTTTCCACAAAAAGTACCTTTTTCCAAAAAAAGTACCTTTTTCCAAAAAAAGTACCTTTTTCCAAAAAAAAGAACCTTTTTCCAAAAAAAGTACATTTTTCCAAAAAAAAGTACCTTTTTCCAGAAAAAGTGCCTTTTTCCAAAAAAAAGTACCTTTTTCCAAAAAAAGTACCTTTTTCCAAAAAAAGTACCTTTTTCCAAAAAAAGTACCTTTTTCCAAAAAAATTTACCTTTTTCCAAAAAAAAGTACCTTCCCCAAAAAAGGTACCTTTTTCCAAAAAAAAATACATTTTTCCAAAAAAAGGACCTTTTTCCAAAAAAAAAAAAAATTCCTAAAAATAACTTTTTCAAAAAAAGTACCTTCTTCCATAAAGTACTTTGTAAAAATAAAGTATCTTTCTCCAAAAAATTTCACTTTTTCTAAAAAATTCCATGAAAAAAATATAATTTCACAAAAAGTACTTTTTTTCCTCCCCCCACGGATACTCCACTAAAACAAGGTTTCTTGATATTCGGCATAGACGTCCGCTAAGACGGGATTTTTGGAAATACCTACCGGAATTTCCAAATAACTTCGGCATAGACGTCCCCATAGACGGTCTCACAAATTGGAAAAGTGTCCCCATTAACTGCCTGCCCAAACTACTGGAGATAAGAAGTTGAAATTTGGCATAAAGATTCCTCCACTGTAGTAGACATCGAATAAGTTTGTATTTTTGGAATTCCCTACAGGATATCCCAAAAGGGGGATGTTTTCCCCTTGACGGCCTGCCCAAACTGCTGAAACTATGTAGCCGAAATTCGGTATGTGAGTTCCTCCTTCTGTGTAGGCGTCCGCTTAAACGGAATTTCAAAAATTCCTATCGGGAGGGAGATAAAGGGAAAAGTATTCTCCTTGACGGCCTGCCCAATTTAAATATGTATTCCCTGGAGTATGTAGGACTAACTCACCGGCAACGTAATTTTTCTATTTTGGAATAGGAAAATAGTAAAAATGTGGGTTGAAAGGGGAAAATGTCCCCAATAATGGCCTGCCCAAACCGCTGAGGCAATTCAGTTGAAATTTGGTATGAATGTTCCTCATCCATCGCAGACAGTCGCGTAGATCGAATTTTTGTAAATTTCTAAATGGAGGGGCAAAAAGAAGAAAGCCTCCCCTTGGTGGCCTGTAAAAACCTCTTCGGCTAGAAACCTGAAATTTAAAATGTGGGTCCCTGGCTAACTTATTAGAAAGATAGTATTTTGAATTTTGGACAGGGTTGTTATAAAATAGGGGCTCAAAAAGGGAAAGTGGCCCCTTAACGACCTGTCCAAACTGCTGGAACTAGGAAGCTGAAATTCGGTACTTAGGTTTCTCTTCCAGCCTAATTCCAACCGGGAGGGACAAAAAAAGAAAAAGAGTCCCACTTGACAGCCGGCTCAAACTGCTGGAACTAGGAAGCTGAAATTCCCTGTCGATGGATTTTCGGAAATTCCTACCCAGAGGGGCACAAATAGTAAAAGTTGGCTAAAATCCTGAAATGTAAAACATATGTTCCTTGGAGTATGGGCTCACTTATCGGGAAGGTGCTTTGTGGAATTTTGGACAGGGACATTGCAAAAATGGGGATTAATGAAGCGAAAAGTGCCGCTTAAAGGCCTGCCCAACTGCTGGAGGTAGGAAGTTGAAATTTGGTACTAAAGTTCCTCCTCTATTGTAGACATCCGCTAAGATGAGATTTTTGGAAATTTCCACAGGTAGGGTCAAAAACAGGAAAAGTCTCCCCCTTAACGGCCTGGCCAAACTGCTGGAACTAGGGAGCTTAAATTCGGTATTTGGGTTCTTTCTCCAACGTAGACGTCCTCTAAGATGGAATTTTCGGAAATTCATACCGGGAGGGGTAAAAAGGGAAAAAACTTCCCTCTTGAAGGCCTGGATAAACTGCTGGGTATAGAGACCTAAAATTATGTATGTAGTAGATTCCTCCTCCAACGCAGACGTCCTCTAAGACGGAATTTTTGGAAATTCCTAGCGGGAGGGGTAAAAACGGAATAATTCTCCCCCTTGATGGCCTAACCGAACCCTTCGGCTAGAAACCTGTAATCTATAATATGTTTTCCTTGGAGTATGGGCCAACTTATCGACAAGGCATTTTTAGGACTTTGGACGGGAACGTGGTAAAAATGGTGGTTCAAAAGGAGAAAATTGCCCCCCCCCCCGCCCTTAACGTCAGCGTCTTTAGCTAGAAACCTAAAACTTAAAGAACAAGTGGGAACACTAAAATTAAGAAACTAAATAAGAAACGAGTGGAATTGAAACACTACACAAGTGGAACGAAATGGATATAAACTTTGAACGAGTGGACTTGAAATTATAGACAATGGAAATGGATTGGAAGAGGGAACGAAATGGAATGGACTATAGAACGAAATGGAATGAGGAGCGAGATGGCAAAGAATGGGGAACGAGTGGAATTGAAACACTGCAGTTAAAAGAGGAATGGAACGGAGAAAGTGCAAAGAAATGGAATGGAAAGCGAAGCGACTGATCAATATCGATACACAAGACAGTAGGAACGAAGTGGAATGATAATGGCAACGAAATGCAATGGAATGGTCAACGAAATGGAATCTTGGAAGGAGTTGCATTGGAACACTAAAATTGTTAAACAAAATGGAATGGAATTTGAATGACTCCAACTGCCGGAGTTTGGTACTTGAAATTTCGCATGCGATTGAGGCATGATTATATATATTTGGGATTTTTACTGGGAGGAACAAAAAGGGGTGAAGAACCTCTTTTAATTACCTGTTCAAACACTATCCACGGAATATGAAACTTATGTAGCATTGAAACATACTCTCCAAAAAGTTAAACAAATTTTCTAAAAGAGAAAAACCTTAGAAAATTAATGGAACTTATATATTCTGATATTTAAACTGCAGGTAACGAAGCACCGGTGGAAGAAACCGACGCAGTAAATTTTCCAACTGAATTTGTGAATTTACTTGAATTGCCGGTCTACCTTTACATAAACTGGAATTAAAAAAAAAAACTTTAAGGCACGCTAATAACGTAGCGGGCTTAGCCCGCTATTTTTAATATTATAAAATGCTTTCCAACCCTGCTTTCATTATTTATTTTCATTCAAAACACAAATGAACAAAACTACTTACGGGTCTATCTACCTAAGTTCGCACTTTACCAAATTATCTTAACATACACACGTATATTGCAATTTATTATGGATTCATTACTAACAATCCACTTTCATGAGAAAAAGTGATCCAATATTTATTTATTTTAAACCCATTGTTGTGCAGAATTATTTATTTGTGGTGGCAGGGTGAAGGCTTTTATTATAAAAACTGTACTTTAAATAAAAAAACGAATTTAAAAAACATTGTGGGGTGGGGCGCAGCCCCCCCCCCCCACTAAACTTTAAGGCACGCTAACAACGTAGCGGGCTGCGCCCGCTAGTGTTTTCTAAACAAAAATATTAAATTTGCGATAGGTGGAAGTTTAGAAATTTCACTTCTAATCTGGGGGTTACGGCGTAACTCGATTCGAAAAAAAATGTTCGAATTCGAAAATTTTGTACCATTCGTAAATAAAAAAGTTTTAGCAAAAATTTTACTTTTTGAATTTTTATGTGTAGTGTACAAGGGTTAGGATAAAAATAAATTGAAAAGTAGAATTTTTATACAGAATTCTATTAACAATATTTGCAAGATTTACGAATTCGAACATTTTTTTAGAATTAAGTTACGCGGTTACCCCCTGGTTTATCAATATTTTTGGACGATATTTAAACAAACTGTCACCGAACTGGCCCCTTTATATGAAATAGCCTGGTCACTTTTACATGGCGTTGTCATTGGAGGGGGAAAGTGACCTCTTGTGACATGTCACAAGACAAATCCTAGGACAGGTTACTGAACTCTCATAAAAAACAAATTTCAGGGACCTGTCCTGCGATTTGTCTTGTGACATGTCACAAGGGGTCAATTTCCCCCTCCTATGACAACGCCATGTAAAAGTGACCAGTCTATTTCATATAAAGGGGCCAGTTCGGTGACAGTTTGTTAAAATTTCCCGTAGGGATGTTACAAAAGCATAAAGATAATTTTTTTTATACCAGGGTTGGCAGGCAATAACGCTAAAATACCGATATCGATTCAAAACCCTTTCAACTGATTACCGCTATCCTTAAAATACCGTTACCGAAATAACCGAAATACTGTTATCCTTAAAATACCGTTACCGAAATAACTGAAATAACGGTTATCCTTAAAATAGCGATACCGAAATAAATGAAATGTCGATATTCTTAAAATACCGTTACCGAAATAATCTAAAATAGCGTTATCCGTAAAATACCGTTATTTCTAATTCTCTGAGTTTGGTAATTCAACGTAGTTATTGAATATTTTACATAAATTAAGTTGATAAATTTGTTTTGTTTTCGTTTTAGTTAGTTTTTCGGAAAAAACAAATGTCAGTATGCACTGAAATAACTGACTACCGTTACCCTTGAAATACCGTTATGATTACCGAAATAACTGAAATACTATTATACCTAAAATACCGATATTGAAATAAATGAAAAAGCGATATTTAAGGCTATCGTTACCGTTACCGAAATAGTCTAAAATAGCGTTACCCTTACCGATAACCGCATCGTTTCGGTTACCATCCATGTTTTATATATGTATATGGGTGAAATCAAAAAATGTGATAAGTTTTTGGGCCAAATTTGTGAGAATCAAAAAGTGTTAATATTTCGGATTTTTCTTAACGGAATCAGTAAGTTTTAATTGCAAAAAATCTCTTCTACAAGTTGTCGCAATAAGTTTTTTTGCACAATTTTAATTTTTTTTGTGGTAACAGAGTTTACATTTCCGCAAGCAAAAGATATAACAAAAAAAAATTGCGTACGAATTTTCTTCAATTTATTAGTTTTTCGTATTTGGGTTTTCAAAATGCTTTCCAAATGCTTTCCGCCATTTTGAATAATTTGTGTTATTCAAAATGGCGGTTTCGCGAATAATAATACAATTCAATCCGCTAAATTTTTTTTATTTTTTTTTAAATTTTGTATTTTTGGTCCTTTTAAATGCTTTTCAAAAATATAAAAATTTTTAAAATCCAATCAGCGGTTATGAAGTTACAAAATAATATATTAAAAACATAACATTTCACGATCAAAAAATTCTCAAATTGTGTGAATCAAATTCAATTTCTCAAACTAATGTCAGTAATGGCTAGAAATATCGATTCCAAACCAATGAAATGCTAAATCAATCGTTTTTCGCTCCAGAAGTTTAGGGTAAAAAACTGATAACTTTTTTTGATTTGACGCAAAATTATTAATTGAATCATCTTTTGACGCATAAATATAAGTTGAATCACCTCTGTTTATGGTTATTTTAAAATATTTTAAACATTTACCTACATTTTTTTTGAATGCAATTTGATGCAAACAATTTTGGTTACGGAGTTTACAGTAACGGAGTTTAAATTTGGTTAATTTTTTCGATTTCTTTCAGAAACGATTTGCCAGAATTTTCTTTCCGAAACAAAATCGTATGATGCCTACAAGGTGAATCCAAATATGACATTGTTTTTCTAACTCGTTGAATAGTTTGGTGTAAAAATTAGGAATGGAGTTTACAACATTTTTTCAAATCTTATTAAAGACATCCTTTTTCATCTCGAGAATGTTACATGCTGCAGAAAAACTTCAAGTCTGTTATACTAGATGATTATATAGTCCTAGGGTTATGACTCATTTTTAACAAAAATTTTACATATCAACACGTGATAGGCCATACCAAATTAATTATAAAAATCGTGTTTGCCGGTCATTTTGGCAAAAAAACTTTCCGCACCAAATGCAATTTCTAAAAATAATTTTTGCTCGGGCATTTATTACAAAAATTATTGTAACCGAAAAAAAATGTATCCAAAAGTCCCTCCAAAAATATTCGTAATTTTTACCGGAAATAGCTTTTAATACTCATGGTTTGAGTCTCATTTGTCTACAACTTCGGAGAAATGTTTTAATTAAACTAAAAAAATATATATCAAATTTCAACCCTTTAGTGCGCGAACTTTTTTGACAGCAGCGAAAAAGTAAGAATGCGTTTCTTAATATTTTTTATGGCCTTTTTGGCTAGGGCATGTAAAATTTGATATTTGCAAAAAAAACTCAAAAAATCATAACGCTAATAATCACTTAGAAAATGACTTATAAAACAAATTTTCCATACAAAATTCATTTTATAAATGTGTTATAAGGTTTTCAAATTATTATGCATAGGCATTTAAATATTTTGCATAATTATTGAACAAATGAAGAAAATTTATTAGAAATTTTCACCTTATAAATATTCGAAAATGTCGAATTATTCGACACGAAAAAACCGGTTTCTCGAATAATTAAAAAACCGCGCTCTTTCAAAAGCCGGTTTAAAAAACCCGGAAATTTAGAATAATTCGGAAACCGGTTTTGACAACTCTAGGTTAATCTCATATACATGGCAATTTAATAACCCTACGGGGAAAGGGACCGGTCCCAGATGACACGCATGATAGGTCCCAAGGGGGCGGAGACCGGTTGTTGATCGGTCTTTTTGTTTGAAAGAGACATATCACTTTAACATGGCGTTGTCATTGGAAATGACATATTGCCACAGTTTAGACACATTGTGGCAGTAAGGTGGTGTGTCTAAAAATAGCTTTTCAAATAATCTAATAAAAAATTAAGAATTAAAAATAATCTACTTGGCGTCGAAGTAGGGCTCGATAACACAACCTTCTGCTTGTAAGGCAAACGCTCTACCGTCTGAGCTAATGTTGCTTATGTGTGATGGCTGGCTGATGATAAAGTTATATATTTTTCGTTTCTGTTCAAATAAAAAAGAAAACACAAACACTACAAGCAAATAAAAAAAATGGAAAAGAAAAAAATAGAAAAGAAAACAACACTAACACACACACAAATATAGTGGAAGTGCCTTCAGTATGCCCCCGATTGACCAGTCACAAGATAGGTCCTTTAATGGCAATTGACTCGTTTTTTGCGTTGGCCATAATTAAAATAAAAAAATCAATTAAAAATTAGAAAATTACCTCAAAAACTCTGATAATATAAATAAAAATTTAAAAAATTGCCCTTAAGTTAAAAATAAAATTAAATGAATTAAATGAAAATATTTTAAAAAATATGACGCGAATTTTATTTTTTATTTCGGTATTGGTCAAGTTTTTTAAAAGCAACAGTGAAAGTAACGAATCAGAAAATACTTAGAAAATTAATTCATTCTCTTTGGTTCATATTTGTACTAATTTAGTAATATGCCTTCGGTTGACCGGTCACGGGATAGGTCCTTGGAGGGCAATTGACTCCTCATTCCCCGTAGGGAAGCTTTAATATGATTGATATTTTGTTAAAATCGATTAGCAAAAAAGATACTTGCACTTAAACCAAAAATTCAGAATTTTTAAATATGAAACCCAATGTTATTCGATCTAAGTTTTGTAGTTTTATTTATGTTGATGCAGTTATATAAAATTATATACAAGGGTTGCCAGATACCAAAAGTCAAATAACTGGACAACGGATAAAATTCTCCTGTATTTACAAAAAAAAAAAAAATAACTAGACAGTTTAAAAATGCGCTTATAAAAGTAAAATTTTATTTGAATTTTTTTTTTTTTCAAAAATAAAAAATAATAATAACCTAAGAAACAAGGAAACGTAACAATTAAGTCTTCAGTCTTACAACATATTACATGCAGAGCTTTGAAGAATTAATTCTTTAATTCAGTTTTTGAATGCTGAATTAAAAATTCAATGACTTAATTCATAAGAGACTATATATTGAATGGAATTAATTCATATTTGTTTTCGTTCGATTTCTTTTGTTACGAATTATTTAATCAAATAAATTAATTCACTGGTGAACGCGATCAATTTTATAAATCGAACGGATAAAAAGCGAATCAATTCCTTACTGAATTAATTCACCACTGAATTCGTTGAATTTCATTTTTCGTTTAGTGAATTAAAAAAAAATTGTTCACTGAATTAAAAAAAAATCACTGAATTGAAAAATAAAAATTACGTTCACTGAATTGAAAAACAAAAAATTACGTTCACTGAATTCAGAAGCTGTTTTCTGCCGTTCAGTACACAGTGGAGTGTTTTCAAAATATTTTGGAAATAATTCTGTTGTTATTGGTTGGTCGGTATGAGATGAAACTTCACAAGCCCATAGCAAGACTCTTTTGCCTCCAGATTAAAAGTTTCTTTAAGAACACATATAGTATTTATATTTTTCTGAAAACATACTGGTTTTAGATGGGCGTAATGGAAAAAATATTCTTCACTTGTAAATTTTTCTTCCCCCAGACCTTCCGAATTCGAGTAAAACATCCCATTTTTGGAAAATTTTGACAGTCTTTTGGGAGTTGTGGGACTTTTTTCATCTTATCTGCCATTCAGTACACTCCACTGTGTACTGAACGGTAGAAAACATCTTTTAAAATAAGTGAACGTAATTTTTCGTTTTTCAATTCAGTGAACGTAATTTTTTTTTATAAATCACTGAACGTATTTTTTTTCAATTCACTGAATGGAAAATGAAATTGAACGAATTCAGTGGTGAATTAATTCAGTAGTGTCCGACCGAGTATTCGGCTTCGGGTTCGGAGTTCGGCCAAAAAGTGATGTTCGGCCAAGTTCGGTGTTCGGCAAAATTTTGGCCGAATACCGAACTTTTCTATAAATCAATATTTTGCAGCATTTAGCTCTTCAATTTTGTATAGTAACTTATAAATATGCACATATTTAACTTAATTTTTATTTAAAGAGCGAAAAATACAACTTTTTTATGTTTTTGCAATTTAGAAATATTTAGAAGTTGGTTTACGCATTTTTGAATTTGAAAAAGTTGCATGAAATTATATTTTTATTCAAACACAAAAGTATTCGGCTCCGGCTTCGGTTTTGGCCGAACTTAGTACTTTTGGCCGAAGTTCGGCTTCGGCTTCGGTTCGGCCTTAAAAAGTGAGTTCGGTCGGACCCTATAATTCAGTAAGGAATCAGTGAATTACTTCAGAAAAGGATTTCATTCAATTCTAAAGAAAATTGAATTCGATTACCATTGTATTACTAGAACTATGTATGTTCTATGTCAATTCATTTCTAATATTTTTTTAATCACATTTAATATTAATTAACTTTGATTGGATTTTCAAATAGTCATGCAATAAAATAGAGTCAATGAACCCGTAAAGTATGAATTATAAATAAAGAAAGTATTATAAATATTATACGGAAACATAATCATTTGTTCTGATAAATAATCTATATCAGAAGTTCTTAATGTTTTATTTCCAAATAAGTATAGTTAAACATTTTTTTATTTACAAAAAATATTCTTCCTAAAACAAATGGCTACACCATGTATTTAAGGGTTAAGGCACATTTCTATGTGTGTGAGAAAAAATTGCTAGAGATAGAGAAAAACACCTCAAAATTGCTCGATTGTGAATCATTTAAGCTATTTTATTAGGTTGCTTTTTACTTTATCTTTAGTAGGTTCCTTTCGTGTGCACCTTAAAAAATTGAAGGAAATTTAGTTTTTTATTTATTGTTTACAGAATTGTTTTCTGTTTATGTTTATGCTTTTTTCAAACATAAAGAAATTTATGTTTGAAAAAAGCAAATACGGAAAAAATTTTAAGGGTAACGATAGTCAGATATTTCGATCAAGGTTGGTTACCGTTATAATACCGTTATTGCTAAAACACCGTTCTAAACTGAATACCGTTACCAATACCAATACCTCTAAAATGTTGCCAGATACCGTTATCGTTACCGATACTGTTATTTTTATTGGTAGTTACAGGTATTTATTAATTTATATAAAAATGGAAATATTTTTACTTTTTTTGTAATAAGACTTTTTTTTTGCAAAAAAAATTTATAGATAAAACTCAAAAAAGTCATTAAAATCTACAAAAAATAGCAAAACAGCTACTCGACAATTTTTCCTGCTCGGTACAAAATAAGATCGCTAGATCTGACGTGAAAATCGCCGTTCTGGCAACAGTGACTTTTAATTATACACTCATAAAAAAAGTCCGCAGAATTTTCAATGAAGTTGAGAATTATGGTCTGCTAAATCTAGGTAAGCTAAATTTTACACATTCCCAGTGTACAAACGGTAATGACATATCATTATTTTTTGGACTACCAGTAATGACACCCACTTACCTTCTGCTTTATTTTAAAACATATAATAATGAGTTACTGATAATGACTTATTTTTATCATTATTTCAAATAGAAAATAATTTTCTAGATTTTTTTGAAAATTTTTTGAAATCTATTTTTAGACTCAATATTTTTTAAACACTGGTAAGGATATATGTAAGCACATATTTTTGATTTTTTGTATGTTGGCGAGTAAGCTTACTTGTGTGCAGCAGGTCTATTATGTTTTTAACTATTAAATATTACATGTCGATATAGCTCAGATGGTAGAGCTATTGACTGGCAATCTGTAGACCCAGGTTCGATTCCCGCACCAGCAAATTTTATTTAAAAAAATACAATAAAAACTATTTTTTTATATAATTTATTTTTTTGAAAATCTATCTTTAGACTCATTATTTTTGTCAGTACTGGTAAGCATATATATTTTTTGATTTTTCGTATGCTGGTGTGTAACCATAACTAATTATTTTTCGCGACATCGCCATATAAAGGTAATAAGAAATGTAATAACAAAAGTAACTAGTTACCATTACCAAGTATGTAGTTACATAACCACATATCTGGCAATGATTTTCTACACTGGGTTGCTAAATACACAAACAGTTTTAGTTAAATTATCTACTTAATACTGCATTTATACTGAGGGAAAAATGCCTAGTTTTTGGTTCTTGTTAGTTTTTAATTGTCAAAACGAATATATAAAAAACAAGCAAAAACTAGTTTTGTGCAAAAACTACAGTCAGATAAAATTTGTAAACAGTTTGTGATTTTTAGTACAATTTTTTTAGTAATCCTTTTTGCTATTCTCTTATTACAAATTACGGATTTTTTTTACTAATTCTCGCTGCTGATTTCAGCAAAACATTTTACTAATTTTTCAAAACCGAGTGCTAAATTTAGCAGAAAAATATACTAATTAAAAATTTTTTTTTTTATTTTTTACAATTCTTACAACAGTTTACTTACAACAATTTACAACAATTTACTGAAATTTAGTAGCTGCAACTAATTATTTATACTAATTTCATTGTAGTAAAATGATCGATATTTAGTAAGTTTTTTAACTGATTTTAGCAAATTGATTTTGAATTGCAGTTTACAACAATTTTGCTAAAATTTAGTAGCGACTACTAATTTTTTCTACTAATTTTGTTGTACTACAGATCAGCAGACATGTGTTGCTAAAATTAGCAAAAAAATACCGCTGGGCTCAAAACAGTTAAATTTCCCGTAATAACAGCAAAATTTTCAGTAGCCATTACAGACTTTTTTGGTTGAGTGTAAGTAGTTTTTGCTTAGTATAAGAAATTTGAGCTAAATTCAACAGAAACTTTACCTGAGTTAACTGAAAATTTTTGCTAAAATGTCGCTTACAATGTGGGTTTTTGGACTCTCCGGATCTGTCCCGAGACAGCCCCATATTTATTATTGGGATTATAGGTGGTTTACAAGTATTAATAACTACAGATTAACTATTTTTTGTCCATTTTGCTCTATCTCGCTTAGTTTCCGAGATATAAGCCATTTTATGATTATACAATAAAAAATATGAAAATAAACATATAACACACAAAAACATAACTATTTGGAAATAATTGTGGTTTAAATTAGCCAAACAATTTTTAAAATTAAGAAACACAAATTGCTAAAAATTAGCTGAACAGTTAGTTCAAAATACGGATGAAAGTAATTGTTATGCTAAATTGGATTTACAAAAAATGTTAGTTCAATCCTAAATTTTAACACGAAATAACAGAAAAATTAGTTCAATTGAATCAAAACGCGTTTAACAGACTTCTGTACTAACTTTTTTATATGAGTGTACGATAAAAGTTCTATAATTGTCATATGCTTTAAGTGTCACATTTCTATAAGTGTCTCCCTTCAAAGCGCCGAAAAATTAAATACAAAGTTTCAATTAATTCTTTGTTAATGCTTACAGACTAATGCTAAGACTGAATATTGCTGGGGTGATGCCCACGAAACAATTGTATTGGCTATCATGGAAATGGTCAACCTTTTTGAAACAACAAATAAAATCTAATATGACAATATCATATTACAATTTGGACTTGAGGTAGAACAATATTCTAATTAAATGTTTGAAGGATATTATCAGATTTTTCTTAAAATAGGCGTGAAATATTTGCCACTTACAATTGTTAGGCCACGCAGTGGAATTTTAATATTTTTTAGAAAAACGGTTTCTCTCAAAATGATAAAAATATGTTTAAAACTGAATGGGGGTAATGTTTTTAGTTGATCTGTTATTTAAGTAAATGAATGTTATTTTAGTTTGACTCAAGATCATAAATTAATATCGCTTTCTGTTTAAATTATTTTCAAATCAAAGAAAGATGATACAATTTTTACAAGTAAATTACAAAGAATAAAAATTATTGAAAAAATTCGATAAGACCAGCAAGGCAGAATGCGCATTTTCGGCTTTCGTTAGAAAGCTATCATCAGTGACCTTCGCCTTTGAGTGGGTTAATATTTTGATAATCGTCTACTTATATGACTGTTGAAAGCAAATCGAGTTTGTCATCAACAACTCAACTTAGACTAACATCAACGAAATTTAACAATGCTATTTTTATCCTTTTTGTTATTATTACCAGGCAGGCAGGCAGAAATATTGTTATCCCTAAAATACCGTTACCGTCATTTTTAATTTTCTGCTTTTGCTAATTTCACATGGTTATTGAGTATTTTTTGTACATTAAGTTGATAAATCGGTTCTGTTTTTAGTCTCGTTTGTTTTTTGTAAAAAAAATTGCGGGATGCATCGAAAAAACTGACTACCGTTACCCTTAAAATACCGTTACCGATATAACTGAAATACCGTTAACCTTAAAATACCGTTACCGAAATAACCCAAATATCGTTATCTTTAAAATACCGTTACCGAAATAACTCAAATATCGTTATCCTTAAAAAACCGATACTGAAATAAATGAAATAGCGTTACCCTTAAAATACCGTTACCGAAATAACATAAAATATCGTTACCCTAACGATAACCGCATTCGTTTCGGTTACCATCCATGATTATTACTCTTTTTTGCTTTGAACCTTAATTCTTAAGATATCTCAGCTGATTCTATTCAACTCTGTGTATGATAAACACAGATTTTTGAATTACAACGAATTTAAACAGAAAGTGATATTAATTTATGATCTTGCGTCAAACTAAAATAACATTCATATGTTTAAAACTGTTCAAATGTCATACTCCAGGGTATATTGCGTTTTAAAGAAATTCCGTAAATTGAAGATTATCTGTGATTACAGAAACAAATAATATTTACATATGCCATTACAGATCGTCATGGCACATAACCTTGAACATCTCTTGTTTGTTTACGTTTTTATTATCAAAATGTGTACATTGTAAATACATTGCTACCTCGCTTAAAGTAGCTGTCGATAAGCGCTGCCCCTAGTTTAATGCAGTAATTTATGAATTAATTATAATCAGGGCAAGGAAGTTCATGCACTAACATCCTGTTTTATGTACATTAAATATGTATTGAAAATTATGTATTGAAAACTTTAAAAATCAATAATAAGATTTCTTTAATTTATAAATTATGCGACAAAATATGACAAAATATGCACTAAAATATGCATTTATACAAAAATAAGCAAAGATATTTATTATAGCAAAATATGCAAAAATATTAATTAACAAATCAATTTTTAGTAACTTAAGCAAATATTTTTACAGTAATTTTTTCTATCAGTGTAGGCTATACTAAACCCTATGAAATTTTAGAATAGAACTTAAGTTTGATCAAAGTCCTCCTATACATTTCCGGGGAATTCGTTTTTTTGCCTATATTTATAATTTTTACTGTTCTGCACTTAATTTTGTTATATAATTTAGATCATACTGTAGCTATAGAGTATTTAAAAAAAAAAATCGGGAAAAGTATACCTATGCATGCCAAATGATTCTATATCATACAGGAATCATATAACATTTTTTATCTTTATTAGAAAAAAGTCAACTTATGACCATCGTTTATCAGTTTCAAAATCTATGATTTCTTTTCATAACCCTAATTTAGTCCATTGGCAAACATTTGAGCATAAATTAAAGTACATCTTCATGGTTCTCTGATATTTGCTTTAAGTCATTTGTATACTGCTGATAAAAGTCTATTTAAATGGATTTAATATTATCCGGCGCCAATCAAACAAATGCACTTTGTATTGAGTTGTATTTTTAACTTTAAATTTATACGAGACATTAAGTTGAACAAACTGACAAAAATTTATTCTTTGTTATCATTTAATACGTTGATTTCTAAAATATTAATAACCCTGTCAGAAATTTATGACCTCTCAGAATTTATGACTTTAAAATTACTCTTAAAAAATTATGACTTGCAGCCTTTTTATTTTGGAATTAAAATTGATTTAAATATTAAACTTCTTTAACCCATATCGTCCCAATGTTCGACAATTCGAACAGTACCCAGTCAAAAAAATACAAACGGGAAAGTGGTGGAAAAGCACTTTAACAGGTGGTACAAGTACTGGCAAAAACTGCTTTCCCATTCCCAAAATGATAACATCATTAGACAAAAGGACTGGCTGTTCAAAAAGCTCCGGAAAAACACTGGAGGAACAAAATTTTTGAACGTTTGGCAAAACTCTGGCAAAACCAATAAATAGATGGTCTGGAAATATATTTTCCAAAATAAAATTTAAAAAAAGTTCATACACTAAAAAAAAAAGTTAGTATAAAAATTAGTAAAACGGTTTCCAATTTTATTATACTAGTATTATACTAATTTTTAGTATAAAGTTGTTTTTTAGTAAAATAATTTGGTATTCTCATTTTACAAATTACAGAATTTTTTACTAATTTGAGTTGCTAAATCTACAAATTTAATTTTACTAAATTTTGAAACCCGATTAGCTAAAATTAGCAAAAAAAATTACTAATCTTTTTTATTTTGGAAGTTTAAATTTTTTTTTTTTTTGAAAATATACACAAACTGATAGAAATTTTTGTTGCAATATGATTACCAGAAAACCAAGTTGTTTTTAAGCGTTTTTTTCCATTTATAATAAAAATAGATTTGTTCTCTAAATTTTTTTGTTGTTTTTTAATGTTTATATTTCCACGTTTTTTTTTTGCTTTTTTCGAATATTTCTTTGCTATAAATACAAATTAGTTTACAATTTTTTCAATATGTATTTTATTCGTACACTCGGTGAAAAAAAGAGTTATCATATTGATGAAACTGCTTCATAAATCAATCATCGGCAATAAATATGACGAAGCGTTTCATAAAGCAGATGATCTTTTTTATACGAAAATTGATGCCAAAACGTGTTTCAAATTAGTTCGTATTAACCGATAATTCGTCTTTAACCAAGTTTAGCTTAAAAGAATTTTACTGTAAATGGTACAATTGTTTTCTATTCTAAAGCTGCCTACACACGAAGGAACATTCGTCACAAAATGCCCTTCGTGTATAGCGACCTATAGAAAATCAAGCATGCTGTACAGCATGCTGGACGGCTGTATGAATTTGATCATGTAGTGTCTAATTTGACAGCTTGTGAAACATGTTGGACGAAAAACAAAATTTTTTGATTTTTCGGCAGGTTTGACAAACACGCTTTACAGTGTAATGGAAAATATCATCAAACATTAGGGAATTTTACATTTTTAATAAGTTATTTTGTGACAAGAAAGGGATAACGTTAATAAAAAAAACTAAAAAATGGAAAAACAGAAGAAAAAAAATTAAATTCAAAGAAAAAAAATTAAAAAAATAATTTCGTCATTATCATCCGCTGTGTTAATTTTGTGTTTTTGAAGGTACATTTTACAGCATGCTTGACCGTGTATTTGATCGTATAAAGTCCGCTTATGTCAATAGCGGCCTATATACGAGCAAGCATGCTGTCCAGCTTGTTTGACAAACAAAAAATGGTTTTTGGAATACACGGACAAGCATGATGTAAAACTTTACTTCAAAACCACAAAATCAACACAGCGGATGATAATGACGAAATTATTTTTATTAATTTTTTTCTTGGAATTTCAGTTTTGAATTTCTGTTTTTGCATTTTTTAGTTTATTTTAGGGATGTGCGATTAATCGATTAATCAAACTTCCTGATTAATCAAAATTCTGATTAATCAATTAATCGATTATTCAATAATTTTGATTAATCAAAAACATAATTAATCGATTAATCAGTTATTTCGATTATTCAAAATAATGATTAATTGATTAATCATGATTTTGATTAATCAAATTTATGAATAATTGAATAATATATTGTTTTTCTCCATTGACGACGCTTTTTAACGCCAGTTCAAAATAGAGACTTTAAATTTAGGAACGGAGTTGGTCAAGTCTGACCAGTGGGCAAACAACCTTTGTTATTCTCTTTATTTGGAGCTATATAAAGTATCGCACAAAACAAGGATAAAATTTCCGTATTTTTCTATTTTAAATATTAATTGAAATTATTCAAGTTTTGATTAATCAAAATTCAAATTAATCGATTAATCATAATTCTGATTAATCAAATTTTCAACTAATCAATTAATTGACTAATTAAAGTTCTGATTAATCATACTGTTTGATTAATCGATTAATCACACATCCCTAGTTTATTTATTAACGTAACCCTTTCTTGTCACAAAATAACTTATTAAAAATGTAAAATTCTCCAATGTTTGATGATTTTTTTCAATATACGGTAAAGCGTGTTTGTCAAACTTGACGAAAAATCAAAAAATTTTGTTTTTCGTCCAACATGCTTGACAAACCGTCAAATTAGACATTACATGGTCAAATTCATACAGCCGGCCAGCATGCTGTACAGCATACTTGGAAGTCTATATGGCCGCTAATGTATCGTGTTGACATTCGTGTTATCAAAATTTTTTGATATTTTGTGTTTCATAACTCAATTTTCCATCGTGTGTATCGATGTACATATATGTACTTTTTTTGGTTCTGCCATGATTTGAACTCAGGCAGTCAGATTGGCAGACGATTGCTCTACCCACTGAGCTAACGACACATAATACTTGGTGGCTAAACACATAAATGAGTATTAACAACTGGACAACTACTGGCTGTGCTAAAATGCTAGTACTGGCAAACAGTTTTTTGGAACTAATATGCCAGCGTTGGGAGAGCAAAAAAAAGATGGTCTTAAAGGAGCTTTTGCACAAACAAAAAAAGTTTAAAATTAAAAAAAATTGCTTGCAACCGGATTTGAACTCGGAACCTTTTTTAACGAAGCGTCAGCATTTTTATTAAATAATTGGTCTACCAGTGAATTGATTTTTGTACCGCAGGCAATTTCTGACTACACTGATAGAATTTTCGTTCATACTATTAATGAACCGATTTCATTAATCTAAATTCATTGATTTAATGAAAAATTATCATTGAATTAATGAAAAATTCATTAATTTAATGAATTTTTTCATTATATATTTTCAAATAACCCGTAATATATGCTATAATTTTTATACGGGTTTTAAAATTGCTAATTACTAAAATACATATACATATGTTCCAGTAATGAACGCTGGGGTTACAAACTGAAATTATTTAAATATAAAAGTCCAAATAATGACATCATTTTGTTTTGGCTATTTAGATCAATCGGTAACGCGGTAATGTCAACGACCATATCATTAAAAGATTAACCAACTCTCCCTACCTCTGTTAAATCACTCTCTTCTTAATTTATATCGAAAATTCAGCCATAAGAATTACACACGTCTGTAAAGGCTAACATTTTCGATATAAATTGTCAATCTTCGAAATCTTCTGGTGATTGCGGGTTCAAGTCGAGTTCAGGGAGATGTACGTGATAAAAAAAAGGAAATATATGTACTAATAAAAATTAAAAAATAATAAATAATAAAAGTAACGCAAAAAAATATATTTTTTTCAATTATTTTTCATTTAATGAATACGCTTCATTGATTTAACAAACGCGTTCTTTGGGGACTTTTCAATGAAAAATCATTGGATTATGAACAAATTCATTAATACTATGCACACAATTCAATCAGTGTGCACAGTGGCACTCGACTTTCAATATGTTATTTCGAGAAAAAGCCATTTAAAGCTTAAAATGTTCCGCTTGAAGGATTAGTATCACTAATGCCCGTAATTTCAAAAGAGACGATGCCGAAGCCGATGCCAATAATCGGCCTAAGTCGATGCCGATTATTTTTATTAGGATCAAAAAGCAGTTCACACCAGAGATACAAGCCGGTCCATTCTGTCGGCTAGCGGCGGCTAGTGACTTAAATAGTCGGCTGCGATTGATTTTTAGAGTTGAGCCGCAAACGCATCGGTGGCGGCTTTTTACTTACTTTTTGTATTGAATTTTTCCAGCTGTAGTAAAAGTAGTACACTCAAAATAAAAGGTCAGTAAAGTCAGCAAAAAATGTTGCTGTGTCAGGAAATTTTTAGTCAGGAGCGTGCTTGCAAAAAAGTTGGTAATTTCAGAAAACACCTTTTACCAACTTTTTTTTCAGCGAGCTGATTTTTACCAAAAAATAGTAATTTCAGCAAAATTTTGCTTACACTTAGTCGATTGCAAATCCTTGCTAAAATCACTAAACTTTTTGCTGAATATTAGTAGACAGAAAAAACTCAAAAAATTTGTAGAGAAATTTTACTTTAATTTAATTTAATTTCTTTATTTATTTGCAATTTAAACACTTTATAAAAGTGCATAATATTTCTAATTTGAACAAGGTTATCAAATGAACATCCTAAAAATTTTAAAACATAAAACGAAATGTGCTGATACAATCTAAGAGAGTATAAATATCTCATAACACGATTGACAGCTAACTTTACCTTCTTCATTACATAACCCAAAGCCCCAGAATAGACTTCCAAGCCATATAAAAAAATTGGCATAATTAACGCATGGACAATCGTAAGCTTAACATTAAATGGCAGCATAACGTCTAAGCTGTATAATTTCCTCAAAGTAAAATTTACCTTAGAAACAACATTATTAACATGGTGCTCAAAACTAAGCTTGGTATCCAAAACCACACCAAGACATTTAACTTTATCTACAAATTCAACAACATTACCATTTAAATTAATAGAAAAGTTATTAATACAACTATTACCAAACAACAATGCCTTAGATTTATCAGAATTAATATGTAGATAATTGGAACACATCCAATTACCTAATAAACCTACAGTAAAATCTATCATACTCTGCATAACATCAGGAAATTCCTTATCCCCTTTAAATAAAATCTGAACATCATCTGCAAACGCAAATGGAAGACACATATTATTTGACAAAATATCAAAAAGATCATTTATAAACATAATAAAAAGTAAAGGCCCAAGTACAGACCCCTGGGGTACACCACTGAAAACAGGAAGAGTCCCAGAACAAGAGCCATTACTGAACACATATTGCTTTCTATCCGAAAGATAAGACGATATTAATTTGCAGGCAGAGCCAGAAAAACCAAAATATCTGTCTAACTTTTGAATCAAAAGCGGATGGCTAACCCTATCAAAAGCTTTTGCTAAGTCCAAAGACAACAAAACACAAAAACCTTTGTCAGCAATTTTCCGCCTAATATTATCCGTTAGACCAATAAGCAACGATGTAGTACTACACTAATAGAAAAAAGTCCGTAAAAAATTTAGTAAAAACTACTAAAAATTAGTTAAAAATGATGCTGCAGAAAAAAACTGATAAATTAGCAGATTATTTTTGCTATAAGTAATATAGGAACAGCAAAACTAAAACTGTTAAATATACAGAATTTTAGTTATATATGAGCTAAATTTTTGTAAATGGAGATTAGCAAATTAACCTGCTAAAATCAGCAAAAAATTTTGCTAAATAATTAGTAGCCTAAAAAATCACAAAAAAATTTAAAATTTTCGAAGTTTTTTTTTCGATTTTTTTTTTAAATGCAAATAAAAATCGAGCCTTTTGAAAACAGCAGTTTACAATTTTTTAGCAAATATTTCTATTGATTTTAGCAGAATAGACTGCTATTTGCATTCAACTAAATTTAGCTTAAAAATAGCAAAAATTTTGTAGATTCAACAGTTTATTTTTGCTATTTTTAGTCTACAAATATTTAGCAAAATTTTCTGCAGATTTTACAGTACAATTTGCTATTTAACTAAACTAATTAACTAAAAGTTAGCCTAAATATAACTAAAATTCTGTAAATTTAGCAGTTTTAATTTTGCTGTTCTCATTTTACTAGTATTTAGTAAAAAAATCTGCTAATTTTAGCAGTTTTTTCTGCAGCATCATTTTTAACTAATTTTTAGTAACTTTTTTTGCTATTTTTACGGATTTATTTCTATGAGTGTACGGTTACATCTAAACCCGGATTGACAATCATGGAGCAAACGATTATTATTAACATGCAACATCAATTGATCCTTCATAAGGTATTCAACCATTTTCGATAAAATTGGTAAAATAGAAATCGGCCTCAAGTTATCAGTACTACTAACCCCATTATTCTTCCTTATAGGAACAATTTTAGCAACTTTCCATAGCAATGGAAAAGCAGAGGTGGTCAATATAGTGTTAACCAGATGTAAAATGTAATTTCCAATTAAGGGAATCAACAATTTAAGAAACTTAAGAGCAAAGCCATTAAAAGCTATTGGTTATGATGGCTTTGCTCTTAAGTTTCTTAAATTGTTGATTCCCTTAATTGGAAATTACATTTTACATCTGGTTAACACTATATTGACCACCTATGCTTTTCCATTGCTATGGAAAGTTGCTAAAATTGTTCCTATAAGGAAGAATAATGGGTTACTTTAGTTAATTTATTTGCTGAAAATTTAAATATAGAAATTGTGTAGAGTTGTTTTTTTTTATTATCATTTCCGTTGTCTGTAATACATCCCGACAAGCTGCGACATCTACTTCTTGTCTATCTGGTTGTCGCCCACGCTATAAATGCGGTTATCAGCACAATTCTTGTATCAAAATAAATTAGTAAAACATTAGTTCAAAATTAGTTTAGTGCTAAAAACTAAACTAAATAAAACTTTTGCTGAAAATGGAATTTCAGAAAAAAAAATTTATGAAATCTAGTACACTTGATATACAAGACGTTTTACTAATTTTTTTACTAATTTTTTTTTTTTTTTGAGTGTAACTTGTAGTAAGTAAACGAATACGCTTTTTACTTACTACAAGTTGCTACTTTTACTACAGCTGGAAAAATTCAATACAAAAAGTAAACAAAACTTTTCAATTGTAGTAAAAATAGCAAGAAATTCGAGTAAACGAACACACTGATTACTTTTGCCTTGATAAATCACTGTTCATTAAACCCCCCAGTTGCATGTGACTTGTAATCTTTTGTTTTTTATTTTCTACTACTGCTCTACATGATTTTAATTAGTTCATTATAGTTTTAAATATGAGTAAAACCTATTTTTAGTATTTTAAAGATGAAGTTTATTATAAAACATCTGTATTTATAATGAGGCAGTTACTAGGAAAGACAATAAGTGATAAATATACGCAGATGCAAGTAACCGTTTCAAAAAATAAGCAATTAAGAAAATTTGTTATGTATAATTTTAAATGAATGTTTAATTAAAAGATTAAATATTAAATAAATATAAAAAAACCACGTTATTAAATAGTTAGTTTAAAATTAAAAAAGGATTGTATGCGTATATTAAACCGTACCAAAAAAAGTGCGCGGTACACCTTCAAATATAGAGAATTTTTGCAATGCAACCCAAAAAAAATTTTTTTTTGCCGAACGTAGGGGTCGCCTTTTTTTAATAGGAAAATATAATCGAGACATACATTAGTCCGCACCTCAAAAAAAAAGTTCACCGTACACCGTCCAATATAAATTATTTTTGCAAGGTTTGAAAAAAAAATTTTTTTTGCCGAACGTAGGGGTCGCCTTTTTTAATTTTTCGTTATAGCTTCGGCATTTACAGTCGGATTTTAAAGTGTGATATATCGATTTTTTTGCCTCGAGGAGACCAGTGTTTTGATATAATTGAAAAAATTCAAAAATGCGACCCCTACGTTCGGCAAAAAAATAAAAAAAATTCGGCTGGATTTATTGAAAAACTTCCTTAGCAAAAGTTTAATGGTTTTTGCGGGCTTTAATTTTCTGACATTAGGGTGGTACATTAGGATGGTAGCAACTGAGATCTGGTGGGTAAACACTAGAACGGGATACTTGAGGTCAATGGCTCTTAGAATAAAAAATAGATATTACTAATAGGGGGAAATACAGGGTTTTTTAAGCAATTACTTCACAAATCTAGTCTGCTTGGGAGTAGACCAGAAATTTATTTTTTTAATTTTCGTTTACATTTCATGCTATTCTACCAGCCAATTGGTAAATTTGGAGCTAAAAGCCATTCTTAAGCCCAAAGTAATTACTTCGAAGTAATTGCTAAGATTTATTCATTTGAACCATTTTAGCTGATTTTCAGCAATCTATTTAAGCTGATTTTCAGCAATCTACTTTTGCTGAAATTAACAATATTTTTGCAAGCACTCTCCTAACCAAAAATCTGCTGACACAGCAACATTTTTTGCTGACTATAATGGGTCATATGAATAAAACTTAGCAATTATTTCGAAGTAATTACTTTGGGCTGGTAGAATAGCATGAAATGTAAACGAAAATTAAAAAATTAAATTTCTAGTCTACTCCCAATCAGACTAGATTTGTGAATTGCTTCAAAACCCCTGTATTTCCCCCTATTAGTATATGAATAAAAAATAGATATTACTAATAGGGGGAAATACAGGGGTTTTTAAGCAATTACTTCACAAATCTAGTCTGATTGGGAGTAGACTAGAAAATTAATTTTTTAATTTTCGTTTACATTTCATGCTATTCTACCAGCCAATCGGTAAATTTGGAGTTAAAAGCCATTCCTAAGCCTAAAGTAATTACTTCGAAGTAATTGCTGAGTTTTATTCATATGACCCATTATCTCTGAATTTTCAAAAAACCACAATTTCATGTCTTAATCGACCATAAAATCACAATAAATTTAATTTAAACACAGCATATTTTTCGCATATCACATCAACAATGTCAATGTGTTTTATGTCATTAAACTTTTAAAATCAAAACACATCTTGCTCTCTAATTATAATGAAATATTACATTTTTCTTTTTACAGATTGGAAAACAACAACAATATTATTTAGGACAATGGTTACGTAAACGTTATAGCAGACTTTTAAGTAATACCTATAATAAGGATGAAATTTATATACGTTCTACCGATGTTGATCGTACTCTTATGAGTGCTTTATCAAATTTGGCCGGTCTATATGAACCGGTTAATAAAGATGTTTGGGATCCAGCTATACATTGGCAACCAATACCAGTGCATACAACACCTGAAAAAATGGATGCGGTAAGAAATTTGTATTGTTGTGTAATTTAATTTTGGGGTAGCTTGCCCTGTAACATAAAGGGATAGACTGATGATTGATATTTATGACTTGGATCAAGAAACTAATTTTATTAATTTATTTTTTTTTTAATCAATTAATTTTTATATATAAACTTTTTAAGTGGAATACTAATAACACTATGCGACAGTCAAAATCGGGATGGGATGAAACCAACGGGAAATGTTATATCGGTCAAAAACAAGTTATACGTGTCCCGGCGTTTCGCTGGGTCACCCCTAGGAATCGAGATATATCTTTTTTTTGACATAACTCGAGCACCACTAGTCCGATTTTGCTCAAACAATTTTAAAAAAATTAAAAATTACAATTCCTTTAATCTGTTCATACAACGTTCTTCTATATACTCAACAGTTTTGCCGGTAAAAATAAATGTTTGTTACCGCAACCATAAAAATCAATAACCTTTTGTTTATTACTTTTTTTTAATATTTTAGGCAAAAAATACCGGCAAAACTGTTGAGTATATAGAAAAACGTTATATGAACAGATTAAAGGAATTGTAATTTTTAATTTTTTTAAAATTGTTTGAGCAAAATCGGACTAGTGGTTCTCGAGTTATGTCAAAAAAAAGACCACCAAAGGTCAAATCGATATATCTCGATTCCTAGGGGTTTAACCCAGCGAAACGCCGGGACACGTATAACTTCTTTTTTACCGATATAACTTTCCCCGGTAGTTTGAACCCTTCCCGATTACTGACCCCTACCATTTGTCTCACAGTGTAATCTATGAAAGTGGAATACTGTAATTTATCAAATAAAGCCAATGAAGCTTTCTAATTACAAATATTAAAATAAATAAATAAATTCTTTTCAGTTATTTTAATTTTAAGGGTCATATGCATAATCACTTTCTAAATTTATAAGTGGCTTATAAAACAAATTTTCATACAAAATTAGTTTTATAAACGTGTTATAAGGTTTTCAAATTACACAGGATGACAAAATCTTAACTTTTAATTACTGCGATACCTTTTGCAAATGGAAACTGTTTTGCTTGAAATTTTGCAATAACGGTTTTTAGAGGTGACACCATATTATACTAAAACTTGTACTTGCCATATAAAAATTTTTAAAAATCGCGATTATAATTTAAGTATATGAATAAATTTTTCTGTTGAAAAATTTTTCTTTTAAATGCTTCTTTACTAAGCCATAATATTTATTAACCATTAAATGCTTGATCTCTTAATTTTTAACCATTTTTTTATATGTTGCGTTTACGTACCGTTTATGGTACGGCGTTAACGGAATCTAACTCCGTTTACGTACCGTTTTCTGGATCCGTATACGGACCAGAAAACGGATTTTCAGGAACATCGAAACTGATTCCAATCTGTTGAAAGTCCATCGATGAAACGACAACGGATTTGACTCAGTTTTTAGGATGCCGTTTTCGGTCCGAATTCGTGCCGTCATTTTTAACAAAAAACGGGCATATATATCTACCTTAATTTTTATTATTTTTATTAATTTTGCGTACTTTTTATGGCCTTATGGTTTTATGCATACATTTATTAATAATACTTAAAAGAATAACAAAAAAATATAATAAAACGAAACATGCAATTATATATAATTGTTTCACTATCACATTTTGTTTCCTTATTCTATGCACCCGGTTAAAAAAGTTCATATATGATCAAATATGATCATATATGGCTGCATGTATGTACAAATATGGCCATATATGTTTCCTGTATGGACATATATGGACAAATATAAAAGTATATACGACTCCATACATCCGAAAAGGACTCATGTACGAGCATATATGTATGTATATGACTTCCCATATATGCAAACAGCATTCAAATATGGAAGTATATGTCATTTGATATACACAAAAATGACATATATGGACATATATGGAAGTATATGTGATTCCATATCTGCAAAAATCACTTATGCATGGCCATATATGAAAGTATATCTGATACCATGCTATGCAAAAACCACTCATATGTATCAATTTGGAAGTACATGTAATTTCATATATGCAAAAGGAACTCATGTAGGAAAATATATCGAAAAACATGAGTTTATTTTTTTATTTTCAAAAAACCGCGAATAATTTATAAACTACAAAATTTTTTTCAAATTTCGATTGCAGATTCATATTCTTTGTTAAAATAAAGATCAAATTTGCGAAATTTGTGCATATCATGCACGACCAGTGGGATTTTCACTTTCATATTTTTAGGAAATTTGGCAATTTTAGCCAAAATATGTATTTTTTTTTGTACAATTTAAAAAAACAAAAAAAAAAAAAAAAAATGCGAACTGCTTAAAAGTTACCTAATTTTTTTAAGTTTTGATTTCATATTCCTTTTCTGCACATTAATTAAGAATATAGAATAAAAAAAGAAAAATAATTCAGAAATAATTCAAAGTCAACCCTACTTTTTGTATAAATTACTCTAGAGACAAATTAAAATTTATTAAAAGATACATTTTTCTGGCCAGTATAAAAGCGGATTTGGCTTAAACTTTGCACAGAGAGTTTTTAGACATTAAGCAATAGGGGCAACATTGTAGACACCGCGAATTCCAACTTTCATGTTTTTTTTTGGCAACTCTAATGTACATACATGGAAGTAGATATGAATACTCCTATTTATGTCAGCATATTCTGATATGTGTATGCGTTCATATATGATTATAAATTATTTCTATTTTCTACATTCGTTATATTAAGACGGAGTTTTTGGTATGTAAACTAAACTTTGTTTAATTAAACCGAAAACGATTTTTTCAGCATATTCTAAGTTGATTATGAAAAATTTGTCTTTATTTAATTAAAACAAAATATTTTTTGTTGCATTTCAAACCAAAATATTTTATTTTCAAAAGCAAGAATGTTAATTATGTAACTGCATTATATATATTTATTATTTTACAAATATAATTTCCAACGTGTATAACATGTTTAATTATATTATCTTATTATCTTATATTTTAATTATTTTGAAATCGTACGAAACATTAAAGGGAATTATATATTCTAATACTAATTTAGTTTTGTTGTGAACAAATTTGTTGGCGGTTTCCAAATCAAGACATTGAACAAATAAATTGTATTATTGTGTTTTCAAGTTTTTTAACAAAAATTTGTCACAACAGTTTTCAAAATACGAAATTTCCTAACAAAATAGATGATAATACATATAAAATATAAACATACTGTATATGGACGACCGTACAAAGTAATATATGAACATGTATGACCATATTTGCCCATATATGGAGATGTAGGTTCATTTTTCTAGTATGTACGAATATGGATGACCATATATGATCATATAAAAAATATATATGATCATATATGAACTTTTTTAACCGGGCATGTACGTAAATGTGATTTTGTATACTAGCGGCACCAAAAAAAAAAAAAACCGTGGAGCCATTGAACTGTTTTTAGCTACGGTGTAGATTCCATCTTCCATGCGGCATTAATATATGAAATCTTCACGTAAAACAATAAAAAAGTATTTAGTTTTGGTTTAATCCAATTTCAAAGATATTTATTTATCATCAAATGAGTGTTTAAATTTATTAGTGCGCTGCTGCTAAACATAAATACCCAAAACTTTTAAAAACCTATCACTGCTAAACGACGCAACAAATTTGAAACATTGTTTTCTGATAATGATATTGGCAAAAAACCAAAAAAAGTCAAAGTAAAAAATAAAGATTTTGAAAGCCAATTTATAGTTTTTAAACTATAAGAGCTTCTATGACACCTGAGCACGTTTCTTTATCTTGTAACCTAGATTACAAAAAGTCTAATATCAGCAAAACCGGTTCACATTTGTAAAAGCTGTACGACCATAAAACTTTTGTATACCGGAGATGGTCAACTTTGACACCCTGTACAAGACTAGTTTTCTAAAAGCCTAGATCTTTCCGTTCAGTTCTTGTGAACATTTTTTTTTCGTTTGGATCAATATTTTAGAAGATCCATAATTATTACCATTTTTTTTTGTTAGGAACCACTGTGCGTTATAGCAATTTCGGCAGAAATTTTTTGGCACAAATGGCTCATCTGGAAAAACTTCCAGTTCCAAATAAAGTTTATACATATATATCCTCCTCTTTACTATTGAAAAATGAAACCTTGTATTCCTTAAGGGTATGCTTGCCTCAGATATAGCAAAAGTAGTCCAGTTTTTCCAAGCAGTCAGACATTTTTATTCCTACAAATTCACTCGTAGGACAATTATAAAACGAAAAAGATTAAATTCAATTATGGCAATTTTGAGTGGCAAAAAGATAATGACATAAAGAATGAAGAATAACATAAGCAACAAAACTGAACTCATAGTGACATAGATACAAAAGTCAGATATGGAACAATCGCTTAATTAACCCTTAATGGGCAATCTTGAATTTGACTGGTTTTTGCTGTTTGTGTTAAGTTTTGGGCTTTGGTGTGTTCTGACATATGTAGTAAAATTTTGTGGCCAACATTTTTGTAAAACGTTTCATCCCCGCCCTCCCCCGTTTTAGGTGTGTTTTTAACGATTTTTTAAAATAGAGCCTAAAATTACGGTTATCTGTGAGAGTTAGAGGGTTAATATGTTCCACAAAAATATTTGCCTTAATATTTTCTACAAAGTTGCTGAACATACCCTACACCTCAGATGTAAAGAACACGTAGTTTCATATACCGATATGCTGCATGAACAGGCCAAAGGGGGGACTTTTTAACCCCCGCTAAAATAAAATTCCGTTGTGATCTTTTAAAACGCCGACACACGTATACTTTTTTTTTGGAATTAATCTCTACCAGAATTAATTGTCAAAACCCCGTAATTTTGGAAAAAGTTCGAAATTGTTGTACAGTGTTATATTATATTTAATAAATTATTATTTTTCAGATAAAATTTCTAGAAGATTTTTTTTTTATTTTTTTAGGTTCTTGCTGGCAAAGCCGCTTGTCCAGCCTATGAATATGCTCTTTCTGCCTTACAAGATTCTGTGGAATTTCAAAAAATAAATGATCGTTATGCGTATCTCTTTAATTATCTCACTAAATATACGGGACGCACCATTGATTCTCTAGAAGCCATACAGCGCATTAATAATACCTTTTTCATCGAAGAACTTTACAATAAAACTTTACCAGAATGGACCAAAAAAGTTTATCCTAGCTCTGATATGACATATGTATCTGATTTTACATTTGGCATTACCACTTATACTCGGCAAATGGCACGCTTGAAGACCGGACTTTTGATTAAAGAAATGTTACAGAGATTTGTGGATAAATCTAAAGGGAAATTAAATCCAGATCGTTCATTGTGGGTATATTCGGCTCATGATACTACGGTTGCTAATGTTTTGAATACTTTGAAATTATTTGATGTAAGTTTATTGGAATTTTTTAACACGAGAAACGAATTTTATTTAGAAATACTTGTATTTTTAGGTACATAGTCCTCCTTATACGGCTTGTATTATGTTGGAATTACGTTTGGATGATAAACTACAACCATTTGTTTCTATATTCTATAAGAATACCACGGCTGAGCCTAAACCAATGGTTATACCAAATTGTGGTACATCATGTCCTCTTAATAAAATGTTTAATTTATATAATGATATTTTACCACAAGACTGGGAAAGTGAATGTAAACTTTCAACCTTAATGATGACTTATGAAGAAGCCAATATAAGTACGGCAATGGGTAAGTACAACAAGGATTATAATATTACCCAGCAAAAAACTTGGAGTCATGCTTTGCATACCACTACTTACATTGCTTCCGAAGTATCCGCTTACTGCTTTTTTAGAAGTAATTCTGAACAACTTTAAAAAAATAACTTCTTTCATTGCTTCCAAAGTATCCGTTAGTATATTTTTATAGTTTTTTTTTGGAATTCCAATGGGTATTAAAATTAAAATTAAAAATAAGAAACACAAAAATATAGCCAAAAGATAATTAAATTGAAAAAATCTCAAAAATTGTGAAATTATGCGAAATTCAGCGAACTCATTTTAAGCCAAATATTGGTACCGTTTAATTTGTGGTAAACTTAACCCTTTGACACGGGAATTTTAATGGCTGGGAATTTTCCGACCAAACTTCGTGGAAATGTAAATCTATGCCCAAGAAATATTGTTTATTACTTTTATGGCTTTGCAGCGCCCCCTAGCGGAGAAATTTGAAATTAAAGTTCAAACATTAAAGTGCTGCCGACCCCGAGCGGGTTAAAATTTTTTTAAAATTTAAATTTTATATTTTTTCGCTATCTAATCTCTACATAAAATCATTTGAGTTTTTGAATTTTATTCATCACACAATTTTTGAGACTAAACTTTAGCCCTTTTTTAACTTTTAAATTTTAACACATTCTCAGCAGCGTTGATGGTCACAAGACAAAACGCACTCTACTGATCCCATGTTGTTTTGAAATTTCACAGACTGCATAAAATTTTAATAAGAACAAAATAACGAACCGACAACAGTAAATGAATAGCGCTTTGGTTAAAATTCAAATCAGTGCCGAGTTGATGAAGTCGAAGTACATTATAATGTACGCCACTCGCCAAAGGGTTAAGTCAAATTTTGTTGTACAGCTTTATCCTACTAATATTTAAAAAAAATAATCTACTAATTTTAGAGATGATTTCTGCAAAGTAATTTTTATCTAATTTTTAATAGTTCTAACTAAAATTTTTACAGTCTGTTTTCTATTAGTGTACCATTTATCAAAAACCACACAAGTTCAATAATATTTTGGCCCGACTTAGCATCGGCCCATTACGCTAGATCCATTTTAAAACTACTTGATATAGGTACACAATATCGAATATGTTAAAAAAAATACCTAAATCTACCAAAATTTCCAAAAGGAATTATCCAAGCAATAATTCCGCCATTTTCTAAACGTAAAAGTATTTTTAATTGTTAACGAGATACAACACGGTCGGCACAGCGATGATTGTGGCTAATTGAAGTTTTGTTAGTCATAACCCACACAATCTGGCATGTGATGAAAATCGATCGGTTTCAAATCGATCGTTTTTGAAATTTCAACCCTGATTATTTCGAATTATTTTTAATTTAAAAGCAATAAAAAGACGTAAATCGATATACCTGATATAACTAAAGCGGTTAAAAACAATTTCAAACCTCTTTGCCTTTTCTATTCATCATTTAATTTTTGATTTTTAACCAAATCGATCGAAATCAAAATCGATCGTTTTCCATCACATGCCAGAATATATGTTTTGTAATCAGCAGAGCCAGAATTAACTAATACGATATATGAGCAATTTATTTCTCAATTAGAATGTTTCCTCTTTTTAGTCCTATTGTTATCACAATGTGATGCGCTTTATTTTTAGCATTATAATTTATAATAAATAAAAAAATACTTGTGAAAATTGTATCATCTTTCTTTAATTTGAAAAATAATTTAAACAGAAAGTGATATTAATTTATGATCAAAAATCAAACTGAAAAAAACATTCATTTAAAAAAATTTCATGCTTACTATATTTTTTTTTGTCAAAATTAACTCGATACAGTCTTTAGACTACCAATCTTGAGCTCGCAAGTTTAAAAATAAACAATATTTTTGCCATTTATATTCTTTGCAAAAGTCTGTGGCCCATTGTATTTGCTGTTGCAAAGCCAAAATAAATTTTAATTATTAAAATTTTTGTTTGATAACTTCAAAAAATTAAGACCTGGTACCGACTAGTGTATTCAATCGATTAATCGAACAATTTTGCTTAAAAATTGTTCGAATAATTTAAATGTCCAAATTTCGAATAATGAATATTTCGAATAACTTAATACGATTAATCGATTAATCGAAATTGGCAAAAAATTACAAAAAAAATTATAGAACTTATATAACAAATTGTAAAAAATAATTTGCTGTAAGCTTGCACCCCACCGGATTTCAATCTGGCCTAAGGAAATCAGCAGGGGATGACTAGAAATATTCTATTCGTCTTTAACTCATTGAACATATTAAATATATAGCGCTACTTTTACGTCTGGATAATTCATGCTTAACTTTATAGAGCGTAAATTTTATCAGAAAGGTTGCGGTGTGGTTCTCTGTGACTTGGATAAAATGAATATGTGACAGAAGGGACAAAAAAAAAAATAAAAGTTTTGTCAAAATATGAAATTATTAAATCTCAATTATTAAATTTTTTATATTTACGAATTTTAGAAGACCTACTGCAAATAAAATTATCAAAAATATAATAAATGTGCGTGTCAATTATTTTACATAAATTTTATATCCATTAATCGATTAATTTTTAAATTTTATCCGATTAATCGGTTAAGAAAAAAAACCTGATTAATTATTTGCACGATTAATCGATTAAAATAAAAAGTCGATTAATTGAATACAAATAAAATTAGAATTTTTTAAATTTAATTGTTGTTTTATATGGAAAGTTGTGACTTTCAGTCTTAAAAATAGAATTATGACAGTCACAACGAGTCACAAGTAGGAATAGGCACCATAGTTTCCTTTGCACTCGTGCTAAAATTACTGAAAAAATGTTAAAGTAAGAGTACTTCCCTAGTATGACAACTCAATGTTGAAATTATTATAGTTGCTGATGAAAAAGAAGTAAATCTAGATAATTAATTCTAGTGCCTTTTCTACTGCTTTTGCATCTCTGTTTTTGCTGGTTGGCTTCAATATTTTTGTCAATTCATTGTCTTTGTTTTTTTTACAGGTATTCTTGTGGCTATTATTACCATCATGTTATTCCTTTCCTATATTGTTATGATTTACTATCGGCGGCGCAGTTATAAAAATCACTTCTCATATATACAGGTGGCTTAAATAATTTATATATTCATTCTTATCATTTTAATTTCATTCTATAATCCTAAATAATTTTTAAATTTGTTTTTTTTTTCTACCAAATTTTTTCCTCAAAACTCAAAATTTATTAGCAAAACAAATTGGATGTCTAAACTTTACAGAAAAAAGTCTAACAAAAATCTGACTCAAACATCTTTACCCTAATTGAATTTAATACACTTTTTCTCACAAAACTGATGTTCAAAATATTTTCCAAAATTATTATTATTATTTTTACTTTCATACTAAACATTTTTAGTTTTCAATTTACTGTATGTATTTTTTTCTTTTTGATTATTTTTGTTATTGATATCTAAGAAAAATGTAATGCATTTGTTAGAAACTACATTTATTAGTTCCACCTTAGCATTTATTTTAAAAAATCAAATAATTGTTATTACAAAAAAACAAAAAAATTAACTAAAAATCAAACAAGTCATTTACATTGTGATTCACATTTTCAAACTTTGTAACAAAAAACATTTATTAAAAATAATTTATAATAACAAAATTTATACAAAACAAATATAAGTAAAAAATGTCTAAATAAATTTGTTATGAATTATTAATTGTGAATATCTTTTTAAATCTTTACATAAAAAAAAAATTGTTATTTATTGACTGTATTTGTTGTTCTAAAAAATTATAGCTCTGTATGATTATATTTCCATTAAATCTTATAAAGGAAAGAATATTAAAAACTTTTTCAAAAAAATTTCTAAAAAAAATTCTATGGAGAATTTAATTGACAGAATCAACTACGATGTTAGTTTAAACACTCGAATTGCAGTTATATTTAACACTGAAGTTTAAACTGTTAATAACAACTAACAAGTAAAGTATTTAAAAAATATGAAAAATATAAATTTCTAAGCTTAATTCTAAAATAATCTTAGAAATGTGGTCATAAAAATATAAATTAAACAGAGCTTATGTTTTTTATTAAATCAGGTTAATAATTGTGGTTTTTTTATTCAATAAATAATTGCTTTAGTAACAAAATTTATGTATATTAATGTAATTTTAAATAATTTTTCACTTAAAAAAAACGCATAATTTAAAACTAAAAAAAGTCACAAAATGTTTGTTTTTATGTTTCATTTTTATTAATAAGACTGTTTTTTTATTAAACATATATATCTTTTAGATATTAAACAAATTGAAAATATATATATATAAACATTACAAAATATAGTTATTAAACAAAAGTTTTATTCAACAAAAATACATTTACTTGGAAATTTTATTATAACGTGTTTTAATTGGTTGATAGAAGTATCTCAAATCCGCAGAATATTTTATAAAAAAATCTATAATTATTTTAGAGTCGATTTAATGCAAAACAATCGTGTTAAATATAAAAAATTGTTAATATCACAGGCATTAATTTTAGTCATCTTCACTCATTTGATTGCTTTTCCCATGCTCATTTTACTGAAACCTACTGTTTACTGATGGGGGATTTTATGTTATGATTGGGCTAAGCTAAGCTGCATGGATTTTCCATGAATCATGTCATTAATTCAAAATTTATTTTTTTTTGTATATAGTGTTATACTAGGGTTCTCCAAGCTTGTATGAAGGGAAATAAATTTTTAGTTTTTGAGCGGGCTACCCCCTGGAAATATATTCAGCAGGGATGATAAATGGGATTTTTAAAATAGTACTAACCAGCTTAAAAAATAATACTTTTTCGACCTCTATAGTACCAAAATTTTTTTCATTTAATTTTTTTTTATCATTATAGATTAACAAATAAAAACTCATAAAAAAGAAATAGTTTTGTTATATCAAAATGTGCTGAATGAGTTTGATATAACAGAACAAGAAAAACAGAAATAGAAAAACGTAGAAATTTTAGTTAAAACTATTAAAAATTAGTTCGAAATTAAGTTGCATAAAAAAAAATTCTATCAGATTACTTTTGTAAATATTAGTAAGATAAGATAATAACAGCAAAAACCAAACTGTTAAAGAAATATACAAAATTTTAGTTAACAGAAAATAACAACTTAACCTGCTAAAATTAGTAATAAATAATAATTTGTAGACTAACAATCAGGAAGAATTTAAAATCTAGAAAGTTTTTTTCTATTTTTTTTAAATACGAATAAAAATTTAGTCTTCTGAAATCAGCAGTTTACTATTTTTAGCAACCATTTCCATTGATTTTAGAGGGATAGACTGCTATTTTCATTCAACTTAATTCAACTTAAAAGTAACAAAAATTTTGTAGATATAACAGTTTATTTTTGCTATTTTTATTCTACTAATATTAATATTTTCTGCAGATTTTACAGTATAATTTGTTATTTTCAATGAACTAAAAAATAAATATAAAAAAATATATAAAATATGTAAAAAAAAATCTGCTAATCTCATCAGTTTCTTTTGTAAGGCCATTTTTGCTTAATTTTTAGTAGCTTTTTCTGCTATTTTTACAGGTTTATTTCTGTGAGTGTAGGGTTCAAAATTTAAAGTCCCTGAATATCGTATTCGACTTCGATTTAAAGCGAATATTATTTTAAAGTTATTTACAAGTCTATTCCACCTTGTAATGTCATAAGAATATTTTCGAATGAACGAATTGATTGACAATGAAATTAACTTAATGATTGCATTAGGTGCATTAAGAATTAATTTGATTCTTCGAAATAGGTTTTAGGTATTTACTCATTCAGAAATGAAAATCGAATGAGTGAATTCTTTAGGCGCTCTGATGGGAAAAAACATTTTGCTTGTTTCAAAAAATACAAAAATTTCTAGATTTCTTAATTCTACTAATTTTTAATATTTTTTTGTATACATATGTACGTATTTTAATAAAAAAATGCGAAAGAACATCTTTTATGTGTTTAACTTGAGTTTTCAATAGTAACATCTAATATTTTAAATACGTATTTTTTATTTAAAACTGATATTTGATGTGTTCGCTATAAAGACAATAATAGGTGTGTTTGGGTACTTTTCCAGTAAAGTCCAGTGAAAATTACTCAGTAACAAATTTACAGAGAGTAAGGCAAAATTTACTCTCAAAAAGAAAAATATCTAAAAATGTACGCAAACAGAAAAATTGTAAGAATTAGTAAAATACTGCTGTCAACTTCTTCCCTAAAAATATCGCTAAATCAAACTTAAAAATCAGAAGAAAATATCTAAATTATAAAAAAAATTAAATAGCGATAAATCCCTAAATTGCACGAACTTTTTAGGTTCTGTTGAAAAATTTCACAAAAAAAGCTATATTTTTCAAACTTCTTAAAACTTTCTTAAAAAATTATTGATACATCGCCAAATTTTTCGAACTCTTTTGTTTTCCATAAAAATTTACCGATAAATCGCTGAATAATAATGATTCAAAAATTCTGTCAAGGAAATAAGTGTAAAAAAATGCTAAAAAAATGTGAAGACTGTCTTGAAAAGAAAAATCGCTAGTTTTCCCGCTAATAGCTAAATTATATTTTATCCCGCTAAACGAGTTGAAGTATCGCTAGATTTGCCGAGAAAATATCTAAATTGGCAACAGTTATTAAATAGCTGATTGCGAAATAAACCTATTCAAATTATTGGATTAATAAATAAAACCAAATAAAATGATCACTTACTTACTCCTTCCATCGTAAATAAGCTTATATTTAAATATTTTTTATTTTTACAAAAAATTATTTCAAAATTATTTAGACAAATGTTTTGTTTCTTCAATCATATGTTTTAAATCATGTTTTTTTTCTTACAAATTCTTACTAGCAAAAATTCATCCAGTAAAAACTTGTAAGTTCTCTGCTATTGAACTGTCACTTTACCCTCTATTTTTCCTCTCTCCTTACTGAGTAATTGTGTAAACAAACACCTTCCAGTAAAAACTTGTACAAATTTGTACGAATTTGTACAAATTTTCGGGTACGCAAACACACTTAATGTCTGAAAAATAAAAAAGCACAAAAAATTTAAAAATCGAAAAAGGTGTAAATAGTACTAAATGAGTCAGAGGAGTACCGTAGTCAGTGTTACCATATATTTTTTTAGAAAAACTGTAAAAAAAAACTGTTTCCTTATAGAAAAACTGTTTTTGTAAAAAATTTTAAAAATCAGAATAAATTTTTGGATGCCGAAGTATCCTGGGACTAAGATATTATCCCAGGGTCTCAATTTTCAAAATATCGAAATTTAAATAATTTAAATGCGTTGGCATTTATAGTAATCAATTTTTTGCACAGCCTTCTAATAAAACGTTTTTTTAAAGAATTTTAGTCTCCAAGGCCCGAATCTGAAGTAAAAAAAAATTCACCGAATCAATCTTCCGAGATGTGAACCTTTTTTTATTAACCCCTAACTTAGGATAGAATACTTTACTGGTCAATGTTGGACTACAAAATATTCTTTATGGATTTGCATTCCACATAAAATTGCCTTTCATGGGATTAAGTATTGTTATGTCGGGAATTGTTTGACGGTGTGTAAAAAATTACGTTTTTTTAGAATTATCCTCGATCATAATTGAAAAAATAGTAATGAATTGTTATCCAGAATTGCCAAATATTTATTTAAAAAATAAAAAATCAATTTCGGCCTTGTTTCATTTAGAAATGTCTGAAAAGTTCTGCTAAAAAATGTCCGTCGCATCTATGACGTGTCAGATTTGGTTTAGCCAATTTTATTCCGTGCTAATTTTTGATAAAATTTGTTATAAAAATGTTTCGTTTTTGCAGTAAGATATTTTGCAGTATTATATTGGCATTTTTAAATTTATTTATGTTTCGATTTTATCTAATTTTTTACAATATGAATGTTTTATTGTAATTTTTCACTTTCTAGGTTTATAAATGGCTTATAAAATAAATTTTTTATACAAAATTCATTTTATAAACGCGTTATAAGATTTTGAAATAAATAATTATGCATAAGCACTTTTATATTTTAATTCTTAAATTTTAGTTAAAAAAATAAAAAAATTTTAAATTAAACAAATGTGCCGATTTAATATGAAAAAACTGTGAAAAAATTCATAAATTTAAAAAAACTGTTTTTTACATAAAAAAACTGGAAATCTGTTAGGCATCCCAAAAAACTGTAAAAAACAGTTAAAACTGGCTATATGGCAACACTGACCGTAGTACTTTTGAGGTTCCAATAGTACTAGAAAAAGTACTATAGTACTAACTTTATCATCCCTGATATTCAGTATAACTCGTTTAATACGAACTCGGATAAGACGAATTCTCGGTTAATACGAACTAATATAGAAGACCCGAAGTTTTGGCAACAATTTCAATATAAAAAAAAATCGGTTAATACGAACACTCGGTTAAAACTAACTGTTTGTGATGGTCCCACAAACAAATTTCTATATAATTTTCTACTTTTAATACGAACTTCGACAATATTTTCTATATTTTTTTTGTTTTCTGACAAATTTAAAACCATTTTTTCTTAAATATATTGCAAACAATATATTTAGGAAACCAAATGGAAAAATTGTAAAATTTTAAAAGTTGTTTCAAGGAAATTTAAATATTTTGTGGATAATTAGAACATTTTAAATAAATTTTACCCCGGTTAATACGAACCTAGCTTATAAAGAACTAATTTATCTAGTCCACCGGAGTTCGTCTTAAGCGAGTTTTACTGTATAAATATAAAATTTAAATTTATTTACGGGAATATAAAAAAATATATTTATTTTCTTTCAGTTCTTTTATATTTTTATCCTTTTCTACCTGGAGAAAAAAAGGAAATTAAACAATATTTCATCCCTCACAGACGGGCATCTACAACAATATCTTAATAGTGAACAATAAAAGTGATATTAAGTGTATATTTTGATTTCTCAGATTTAAACATGGATGGTAACCGAAACGAATGCGGTTATCGTTAGGGTAACGATATTTTAGGTTATTTCGGTAACGGTATTTTAAGGGTAACGCTATTTCATTTATTTCGGTATCGGTATTTTAAGGATAACGGCATTTGAGTTATTTCGGTAACGGTATTTTAAAGATAACGATATTTTGGTTATTTCGGTAACGGTATTTTAAGGTTAACGGTATTTCAGTTATATCGGTAATGGTATTTTAAGGGTAAGGGCAGTGTTATTTCGATGCATCCCGTAATTTTTTTCTACAAAAAACAAACGAGATTAGAAACACACTCAGAAAAGTTCTGCAGTTACTACATGACAGTTATTTGTGTAGTAATGCGGTTGTAGTTATTTTAACTACAATTGTAGTTAATTTACTTAGAGCAAAATATTTCAATGTTTTTGACAGTTATTTTTTCAAACTAACTACAAAAACTACCACATTGTAGTAACATTTATTTTATGCAGTTATTTTGAATTTTTTTTACAAATACTTATATTTTCAGGAGGCAATCAGGAGCATGTGTATGACGCGCTTGTTTAGAAATTTATAGTGAAAGAATATGAGTCGAACATGTTTTCTCTTGTCTTAGTCATAAAACAACGCCAAAGAGTGAGAACGCGTAATACGGAAAAGTTTATATATTTTTTATTAAGTTATTAAAATAATAAGGTAAGTTTTATAATATAAATTTATTTACTGGATTATTAAAAATTATTGTATTTATTTTCTTTCAGTTCTTTTATATTCTCATCTCTTTCTACCTGGAGAAAAAAAGGAAGCCAAACAACGCCACATTTCATCCCTCACAGACGGACATCTACAACAATATCTTACTAGTGAAAAATAAAAGTGACATTAGTGTAAATTTTGATTTCTCAATTTTAAATAGAATAAAATTAAGTTAGGAGTGTTTACATAAATTTGTTTTTTATTAAATTAATAATTTTTAAAATAATTTTTATTTATGTTTTTTAACTACATTTGCAGTTGTTTGTACAGTTTTACAATAATTTGCATGTATGTTGTTTCAATTGCATTTGTAGTTGTTTTTACTACATTTGTCAGTTGATTTTTAACAGTTAAAAATAACTTCATATTGCAGTTAATTTAACTGCAAATGTAGTCTACACCTTTTTAAGTGCAAATGCAGTTATTTTAACTGTCATTTGCAGTTGATTTTACCTACATAATTCCCTGAGTGTATGAGTTTTTTCTCCCTCATATCGCAGCGTCCTCCTTCGGTGTTCCCATAGCACTTAACCCCACCGAAGTAAAATAATATAACAGAACTATGAAGTAAAAAGCTTCAACAAAGTACGCTAACTCACCATCAGATGGCGCGCAACAACTGTTCTAAAATTCAACATCTCGCGCAATTACAGTGTTGCCATATTTGAAGCCCGTCATCTTTCACCACCTTTAACTTCTTCTCTATGCCCTTTCCAAAGGAAGCAACACGTTAATTAATAAGAAGAATTTCCTAAGTGTAGCTTCTCTTAAAAAAAAAAATACTGCTAAATAATTTGTAGACGGGCTTTCCACAATGAAATGTCAAACGAACAGATTGGGCAGATTGTTCCACCCGTCTTTGGAGCAATCTGCCCAATAATATTCAAACTATTAGCAACACACAACGTTTTAAAAGGGAAATTTTAATATTGCTCAAATAAAATAATGTAATGATGATTTTAATTGCATTTGTAGTTGATTTTACTACATCTATCAGTTGATTTTTAACAGTTAAAAATAACTTCAAATTGCAGTTGATTTAAATGCATACCCAGTCAGAAATCGCCAGTGGTACAAAAAATCAAGCACTGGCATACCACTGGGTAACCATGGTATTAAAAATAAATGACTGGCAGAACACTCATTTGGGACGCTTTGCCAGCGTTTGCGAAAAGCGTTTTACCAGTATTTTTTTTCAAAAATTTCGGTGGTTTATAAAAAAAACCACTGGCAAAGAATTGGCTTAGAGTGATATGCCAAGGTTTGCAACCAGTGGTTATCCAGTGCTACCTAGCCTATGCTACCAGGCGTACAAAAATCAATTCACTGGAAAACCAATGATTTTATAAAAATGCTGACGCTTCGTTAAAAAATGTTTGTAGTCGGAAGGTTTCGAGTTCAAATCCCATTGCAAGCAAAAAAATTTTTTTCGATTTTTTTTAATTTAAAATTTTTTTTGTTTCATTAAATTCATTTTTTTGTTTGTGGGAAAGCTCCTTCAAGACCAACTTTCTTTTTGCCCTCCAAACACTGGCATACTAGTTACTAAAAATTGTTTGCCAGTACTAGCATTTTGGCACAGCCAGTAGTTGTCCAGCTATTATCACTCATTTATGTGTTTAGCCATTAAATATTATATGTCTCGTTAGCTCAGTGGGTAGAGCAATCGTCTGCCAATCTGACGGCCTGGGTTCAAATCACGGCAGGGTCAAAAAAATACATATGAACTTTTTTTTAATTTTATTTCGGAAAATATATTTCCAGACCACCTATTTATTGGTTTTGCCAGCGTTTTGCCAACGTTTAAAAATTTTGTTCCTCCAGTGCTTTTCCGGCGCTTTTTGAACAGCCGGTCCTTTTGTATAATGATGTTATCATTTTGGGAATGGGAAAGCACTTTTTGCCAATACTTGTACCACCTGTTAAAGTGCTTTGCCACCGCTTTCCCGTTTGTATTTTTCTGACTGGGTATATACTCTACACCTTTTTAACTGCAAATGAAGTTATTTTAACTGTCATTTGCAGTTGATTTTACCTACATAATTCCCTGAGTGTACTAGACCAAAGCCAACTTTTTGTCTTCTGTGACCATAAAGAATTTTTCTCTGGATCATTGATTAAAAAAATATTGGCCCACAACACGAGAAGGTAAATCGATGCAACTTTTTGGCTTTATATTCGGGTGAAGGGAACCAAAATACTTTAAAAAAGTTTAGTCAAAGTCTGTGCAAGAACTTTGGCGAGTAGTGTAGATGGCCGAAAATTGGTAAAAAAAAACTGGGATAACTCTGAGGTTTTTTACCATTGGTTCCATGGAACATGTTCTAGAACTGATTCCTGAAAGTCAAAATGTAAGGTTTCACTTTCCCAGAATCAGTTCCAGAATTAGTTGTAGAACATAAAACCTATATATATATTTTACAAACATTTATGTAGGTACAGTAACTGCAAAATTTCAAATAAAACGCTCGTCTAAATTTAGTTTTATAATTTTAAAATATTTTTTTTTAAATTTATTTTTATAGTATTTTTATTGTACTTAATTATTTGCACATAAATCCATAAGATTATATCATTTTACACACATAACATTATTTAAATATTAATTTATCTTTAAATTAAAAAGAAACGATAACTTAAAAACTAAAATAAACACTCAAAAAAGTTTGTCAGTTAATATATGACAGTTGTAGTAATCAATAGTTGTTTTATCTGTAATTACAGTTGAAACAACTATTATTACTGTTGTTTCAAGAAACAACTAACGAAAAATACCGCATTTCGTAACAGTTGTTTAAAGCTGTTATTTTTAATATTATAATAAATAACTCCCAACACAGTATTTTGCCGTAAACAGTTAATTTCCTTATTTATTTGAACCGCTTCACCAATATTGATTATTTTTAATTCAAAGTTGCTTCGGGTAATAACAATAAAAATAATAATCACTAAAACTAAATGGTCGAAAAGTTAGAAAAATATCGTTTTTCGGGTCTTTGGAACTGTCATTTTCAAGTGCTAACCTAGAAAACGGCTAGCACCACTGGTTTCAGTTCTCGAATTAGGTTTACCCACCGGGTGCTCCACTTGTCGGATTTTTAAACTATTTAGCACAGTGTTGTTTCTTAATATAAAAAAACCGTAAAAACAGTATTAGTTTACCAATTTTCTTAATTGTTTTAAAATATTTGTAGGAAAAATTTTTCAGTTATTTTTGCGACATTTTTAGTTATTTTTGCTGCATTTGTTAGTTGTTTATCAAAAGTAATAAATAACAACAAGTACTTGTAATTCAAATACCTTTGTCATCTTATCAACTGCATTTCAACTTCCGTTTTCAGTAGATTCTACCGACAAACTTTTTTAAAACAATGATTAAGTTATGAAATTTTTTAAATTAAAATTTTATCATTAAAAATTCAAAATAATTATATAAAATTCAATACAGCTAAGTTAAAATAAAATAACGTACTTAATTATTGACTAAATTAAATACTAATTTATAAATAATTAATTTTTAAAAAAGGGATAATTTGAATTTTTATAAATTTTTTTTATTATTGGATTGATAACACAGGCCGACATTTTAAGACCCCGTAGACCAGAGTATACTTTCCTAAATGCCTTTGGCGTGCTGAATCTGACATCAAAATTGTTCACTTAACATCAAGTTTTCGAGAAATACTAATCTTAAAAAAGGTAAAAATATATTTTTGTCCTTTATTTGCGACTTAATTCTAACGCCAAAACGTTATTTTTCAGAAAACATGTTTAGTCATCGGAGAGTAGTTCAATTTTTTAACTTTCTTTAAGATTTTATCGATTTTGTTTACTTACGATCATTTTCAGTTGAGTTGCCGAAAATCTATTCTAGATTTATTACATATTTGACAATCAATGATATCTCGAACAATTTTGACAGTAGAAAGCCGGAATACCTTGAAAAACTGTCAAAACCGTTCTTGATAACACTGATAGGTCAAACAAACACAACTATTGACAAAAGTTGTTAAATTGAATTTTTTTTGCTTTGATTTTTTTTTTATAAAGAAACTATAAAAAGCGGAGACATGAACTTCAAAAAATTTCATTGTTTTAAACTACAAGTTCCGGCAGACAAACGTAGAGAGTGACTTTTTACAAATTTTGTTTTTAATTATCGTATTTTGATAAAGTTATGGACTCGAACTGCTGATGTGATGGAACAATTCTGAAACAGATTTGGATTCAGCTTATCAAAGGCCTTTACCAAGGTAGGTTAAAAAAGTTGTTTAAAAGCAGTTATTTTTAATATCATAATAAACTACAACCAAAACAGTATTTTAGAGTAAACAACTATTTTTGTTTTTTATTTTAAAAATAAAAAATTTCATTAATTTTTAAAAATTCAAATTTATATTTGTTATTATTGATATATTCTTAGTTTGCAAACAAAAATCAGAAAATTGCATTGCAACTTCAGTACATAAAGCTAATAACTGGAGAACGGTTTGGAATTTTTATTTCAAAGTACGATAAAAAGTAATTACATATTTTTTTTATAATCGAAATAAAAAAAATTGTTTTGTTTATGAAAATTTACTTTTATAATATGAAAAAAAATTAACTGTAAGAAACAGTTATTTTTACCTATTTTTCAGTTATTTAAAAATTTTTTTAGTAAAAGTTTGTCAGTTAATTTTACGACATTGGTAGTTTTTTTTAATGCTTTTGTTAGTTGTTATCATCAGTTAAAAATAAGAGGGTTTGTTTTAACTGTCATTTTCAGAAGATGCTACCGACAAACTTCTTTCAGTATAGGTATACTTTGCTCTTAGGGTCTTGAGCTTTATCATATTTTGTGGGCAACTGTAATTTACTAATACTTAAAATTATATTGTATACAAACGATTAATATTTAAAAATTTAACGCCTTAAGTTTTGATAATTTAAATTTTGTTCAAAAGCCACATTTAAGTGGCTTAACGAAATTTTTAAAAATTCATTATTTTTTGTTTAAGTAAATAATTCGAAGTTAGAACAGAAACAAAATAACTGAGAAAGCACATCTACACGATATAAAAGAGCTGCTGGATGTAGAGCAGAATCATCTTTGAATAGCTCAAATCATTCACAATATACTTGCTTAAAGATGTTTTTTGCTGCATCTGTAGTAGTTTTTTTACACTCTAGGAAAAATTGTCTATAAAAATTTTAGTTAAAACAACTAAAAGTTAGTTAAAACTGACCTTGCAGAAAAAACTGCTAAAATTAGCAGATTATTTCTGCTAAATATTAATAAGATAGGAACAGCAAAAATAAAACTGTTAAATATAAACAATTTTAGTTATATTTAAGTTAATAAAAAATAACAATTTAACCTGCTAAAATCAGCAAAAAATTTTGCTAATTAATTAGTAGACTAAAAAGTCGCAAAAATTTAAAATTTTCAAAGTTTTTATTTTCGATTTTTTTTAATGCATATAAAAGTCTAGCCTTCTGAAATCAGCAGTTTACTCTTTTACTATTTTTTAGTAAATATTTCTGTGGATTTTAGCTGGATAGACTGCTATTAGCATTCAACTAAGTTTAGCTTAAAAATAAAAACAATTTTGTAACTATAGCAGTGTTGTTTTTGTTGCTTTTTTCAGTCTACTATATTTAGCAAAATTTTCTGCAGATTTTACAGTATAGTTTGTCGTTTTCAGTTAACTAAAAGTTAATATAAAATATAAGTAAAATTCTGTAAATTTAAGTTTTATTTTTGCTGTTCTTATTTTACTAGTATTTATTAAAAAAATCTGCTAATTTCAGCAGTTTTTTCTGAAAGGTAATTTTTAACTAATTTTTGTTAGATTTTTCTGCTATTTCTACAGCTTTATTTCTATAAGTGTACCGCCTAGATGTGCTTTAAGGCGAATTGTATACTAGGCGACTTAAGGCGCTTGGACTAACGATTAAGAGTATTCTTTAGTCGTCTCTTACGCTAATGGAAAAAAGTCTGTATGACATGGGGTTTTTTCATAAAATTTGTATGAAACAAACAAAATTTGTATGAAAGTCGTTTATTTACATTTACAATGGGTTGCTACAATAATCAGCTACTTCTTCTGGTCTTTTACGACATTTTTTTTCTTCAGCAGAAGCGACTAAAGTCACCTGTTGTGCATTGAGCCATATTTTTCAATTTTCGTATAAACATAAATTATGGCTATGTGCACCCTAAGCAACTCTTCAAATAACATTTTCTGGAAGCCGGTAGCGACAGAGATACAAAGACTTTAAAGAATATAAACACAAAAGACTGAAAGAGATTTTTGACGCGCCACGAAAAGCCACCTAGCGTGCACAGTTCTAGTTATTTTAGGTTTCTAATTTAAGAAAAGATATGTCAAAAAGCGTAAATGTTACGCCTGCTTGACTGACTGTTTTGTTGGTTTTTTAGTTTACAACCGCTTTATTTTGTTTATCTATTCAAGCGCCATCTATGAAAAACTTAAAGAAAAGTAAAGCTTTATTGCTATTTGTTCCTTCTTTAAATTATCTATAAGCTTTATCATCTGAATAGATGATATAAGGTTGATTATTTGAAATATTTGAGGCAGCCTGTTGTTGTTGCTGCGGCGTAGAACCACCAAAATAGGACATTCTTGAAGAATATGAAGCCTGTTGCTGCTGTTGTGCTTGACGAGCGGAAAGATTTTGTGTAGATTGATGTATAGAGGAAGTTTTATGCGGTAAAGTAGCATAATTTTGTGTGGCATAGGGAGGTACAGCATACAGAGCAGCTGTTGGTTGCCCCTTGTAACTTAACGGTACACTGCCTGGACCCATAGGCATGGGAGGAATGCCAATCATGGCTGGAGCATTGTGATATTCAGCATTACTCATTCGTAAGCGAACTATACAAATGATAATAATAAGTATGGCTATAAAGGCTACTACGCCTCCCACAATACCAATAATAAGAGTATCATCATTTGTCATTATGGGAGCTTTCATAAGTGGGGATTTTGTTTTGATTTTCATGGGAGGCGGTTGTGTAGGCTCCATAGTCCATATTATCATGGGTGGCTCTTCGGGTGTGGTCGTTGGTGGTCGTGTTACCAAACGTGACGATGACTTTAAAATATTTGTTGATGAAGTACGAGCAGTAGTTGAGGTCATTTTACGAGGATCACAGGTTAATTCATCATCTCCTACCTCTATGAGTTTCTTACCTTTTAAGTAATCCGGCGAATGACAGGCTAATTCTGTCATATGAGAATTTGGTAACCATCTTCTCAAGGCTCGAGCATTACAATCACAATGTATGGGATTGGAGGCGAGGCCTTTAAGCTGCAAAGATGATCTTCTGTCTTCTAGAGCATTGAGGAATTGTGGCACTAATACCGCTACTTTAGAACCTTCAATATCCAAAGTTAAATGAGAAGACCTCGGTACAGGGAATAATAAGGCTGGAGGTAAGGCTGTAAGTGAAGTATTTTGTAATTTAATGGTTAAGTCACTTGACTTAAGACCAGCCAAGGTGCCCGAGGATATAGATTTCAAACGTTCTCCTCTTATGCCTATAGCTTTCAGTCTAGGATGTTTAGCAGGTTGTATTTGTTCGGTACCTATCGAAGAATCTTTAACTTCGATATCTAACATTTCCAGTCCCGGCAATAATTCCAATATACCCTGTAAATCTAAATATCCTAAAAGAGGTAAATCATAGGCCTCCAAAGCGGCCAAATTGGAAGTATGTTTAAAAGCATTTTTCTCTATACGATTACATTTTGAGAGATGATTTAATTTCAAGATTCTTAACATATCTAAATTTTCAAAGTCTCCTTGCTGTATAACCTCAAAACTATTATTGGAAAGATCTAAGTATTGTAGAACCTGCAACTTGGGCCAGGCAGTCGACAATTCAGTTAAATTTTCCAAAAGATTGCTGGATAAATCTAAAGTCAACAAAGAAGTAGTTCTTTGGAAAATATCAGGTTCGATGTTTTGTAAATTATTGTGAGATAAATTTAAATATTGCAGAAAAGGAGTCTCCAGGGCTTCCAAAGATTCGATGCCACATCCTGCTAAATTAAGTTCTCGTACAGTTTTCGGTTCATTTAATATATTACGTACAGCTTCTGCTGTCAGAGGATTATAGGATAAATCTAAATTTTTAATATTAACCATTATACTATCGTCATTGGGTATAGCTTTGATTCTATTATGACTTAAATTCACCGAAGAAACAAAGAAATACTGACGTTGCAAAGCCTTTAGAGGGGCATATTCAAAGCGATTTGAGGCCAAGTTAATATTTTCCAACATTTGTAACTTTGATCTTTCGAATACAGCATCGGAGAGCTCATTTAATTTATTATTTTCCAAATTTAAATGCTCCAATCTTACCAGACCCTCAAAAGTTCTTTCGCCTATTCTATCCAAACTGTTGTGTGACAAATCCAAAACTTGTAGTTGTGTAGTATTATGGAAAGCCATTTCACTTAACATATCCAATTGATTATTAGACAACTTTAATACTCTGAGACGTGGTAGTCTGGCAAAGTCTAATTCTTCTATAGACTTCAATTGATTTTGCGATAAGTCAATATATTCCAAATACTGTAAGGTGGAAATCAATTCGGCCGGGAAAAAGGAAAATTTATTATTAGCTGCCATGATAACTCTTAAACGGGGATGTATGCGGAAGGAGGAGGGAAATAAGTAACTTAAATGATTATTGGAGATATCTAATTCCTCTAAACCAGTGCCAGTATTGAAAAATTCCCCTTTGAAGGCTGACAATTGATTGCCTCTTAAATTCAATTTCCTTAAATGCATAACATTTACAAAGGCTCCTGGTCTTATAGAAGTAATCTGATTATTCGATAAATCAATGTTGGTAATATTCCATAAATCTACAAAGCTGCCATCATTAATTTCTTGTAAATTATTATCGTTCAGATATATAATTTTTAAATCCTGTAAAGTGGCAAACAAATCTCCAGATAATTGTTTCATAGAACAAAAACTTAAATCTACTATTTGCAATCTCGCCAAAGGTCTTATTAGGGCTGCAGGCACTGGAGCAAAATGATGATTACCACTTAAATTCAAGTACTGTAAATTTTCCAAACCTTGTAAGATATTTTTCGGTAACTCGGCCAAATTATTATAACTTAAATCCAAACTTCTTAATTCCGTTAAAGCCAAAGGTATGCTTCCCAATCCGGTTATACGATTTTGTCCCAATTTTAATTCATTTAGTGAAGTTTCCAAACCCATAAAGATTTCGGCTGTTATTATAGCCAAGGAGTTGCCAGATAGATCTAAAGATCTTAAATTGCTAAACATTTGAAAACTCCCGGCTGGCAATTCTCTTATAACATTACGTGCCAGTGAGAGTGTGGTTATATCGGAGGCTTGTATGGAACCTAAAATTTCAGACGATAAAGCCGCTACACGATTGAAATCCAAATATAGTGAATTAAGGTTTGATAGACGTCCCAAGGCGCTGCCAGGTATTAGGAGTATGTTGTTGTCACGTATAATTAAAGTTTGTAGATTTTCCAAACCCTCCAAAGCATCATCTTCGATCTGTAATAAAAAAAAAAATTAGAGGATGCAAGATCAGTACTTGAGTAGAAGCAATTAAGGGGGACCCAGACTGTGAGCTGGAAAGTAAGATCAGTACTTCAGTAAAAGCAACTGAACGAATCCCAGTTCCTATAAAATTCGATTGAATTCTAAAAGTTTCGTTGTTACAAAGATGCAGATTTTAAGAAATTCTTCGAAATATTGTCAGAAAATTGTGACAGAACTAAAACTAGTTTTTGGTTATTATATAGTGCAAAATTTCAAGGATTTTTATTTAGAGAAATTTTTTTTGTATAGAAAAACATCCAGACCTAAACATTTTTTGCTGTAAAAGAACATTTATATTTCTGCAACGACTATATAGACTAAAGACAAACCACCATCCTCAACTGCTGTTAAAAAGTCTCTTTAATTTTATATGCAAACTGGTTTTAAGAGAAACAGTTTTTAGTGTTTTTTAACGCGTATTTATTAATATTAATAAGCAAAATTTTGTGCTAATTATACAAAACTAATGCAGAGAACATATCAAAAAACACAAGTGCACTCTCCAATTTAATTAAAATTGCTTAAAAACAATAAAAATAATTAATTTAAAATACCACTTTTTCACGTTTTTTGTTATTTTACATTGAAACTCTCTTAAAACCAGTTCAGTTTTTCAGATGAGTGCCTGATTTCTGTCACTTTTTCCTTTAGAAGAATGTCGAATCTGATAATCTTAGATTCTAGGTACTTTTTATTTTAGAAAGTACCGAGTTCTTCAGAAAATCTGACTTTGTTATATAAAATAAAATACAGAGTTGCACACAATTAGCAGTATGAATAGAGAATCGTTTAGAAATAGTAACCGGATTAAAAGTTCAATTAACTCTGAATCAAACAGGTTATAATAGGGTTTACTCGACTTTTTTAGTGCTGGATTAATCAGTTAATTCGACTTTTACCAGATTAACTTTTCTGTCTAAATTGGGTACTTAGGACCAAAGCTGTGTTCACTGGTACTATATTTTTTGAAGCTCACGCCACCTTTGAGAAGGTACGATAAGACGTACCTCAAAAATTTATTGCAAATTACTGCAGAAACAGTTAATAGATATAGATAATATATAAATCACTGGAAAGCTTATGACAATACCTTTCATCAGATATGTATTTTCTCAAAATATTTCTTTTTAACCTATTGCCTAAGATGGCACAAGCCCATTACACAGAAAATCTATACTCAGCGAAACCGCCTTTGGACTTACCACATAGTAGAAAACAACTAAACCCGATCGAAGGCTGCATAGTTGAAAACTCTTTTTATAGAAAATCTGTAAAACTCTGCTCGACTCTTTAGTCAATGTACAAGACCTAAAAGCTTCTAGATTCCCTGAAAGATGCATTTCATGTTTTCGAACAGTCTACTGCTCATATTTTTGAGTAATCTCTCCTTCGGACCTGGCCATTTAGCAGTTATGAAATGTATCTTTTATTGTGCAGAGCTAAGTAAGGATTCCTTTAAGTTTTCGTCCCCAACACTATTTAACGATTTTACCAATGGAACCAATACGTCCATTTATGATTCCTCGATCGACTCAGATCTAAAGGCAATAGTCATAAATTTAAACTTCTTTTGCACAACCGCATTTTTACACTTTCTGCGACACCTAAACTTAGTGGAGTTGGAAATATCTGACATCACAGATCTAATCAAGTATTACACTTTATGCACAATGGATAATAAGCTACTACGGCGGATCAATAAGTCCGTGACTTTTCGAACTTCCCTCGTAGTTACATAAAATGCAACACTACTCCAGTCAAGAACCACCTGTTAATAGACTACTGTCAAATTTTGAGCAAGTTCCGCCATTAACTTCGCGTTTAACAAGTGCTAAAAGCATACAACCTCGTGGATTTTTTGTAAAAATGGAAAAAGTGAATTTCAAGTTTCCATCAAACACTATTTTTTGCGAAAAATAACTGTCACTCAAAACGAAGCCTAGATGTCCAATTTTTTTTTCCTTTTTTTAAAGAGAAGCAACACTCAGGAAATTCTTCCTATTAATTAACGTGTTGCTTTCTTTGGAAAGGGGATAGAGAAGAACTGAAAGGCAAGGTTGGTTACCGAAACGAATAACGGTAAGGGTAACGGTATCAGATTTTGTTTGTTTAGGTAACGGTAAAGGTAACGGTATTTAAGACTGTTTCGGTATACCGTTATCGAAACAGCAATACCGGTACGTACCGGTATTAAAAATTATGTTAAAAACATATAAAAACAAGTAAAAACATGGCAATTTTTAATTTTAAGTACTGAAAATAAAGATTTTAAGCTATAAATTCAATACTGGTAGTTTTAATAAGTAAAATTATTATCTATAAATTTTTTGTAAAAAATGAGTGTTTTTTTTACAAAAAATTTTAAAAATAAAAAATAAGATTATAAATAAAAAATAAAAAAATTGTAATTTTTATATAAAATAATAAATACCGGTAAAATACCGGTAACTACCCATAAAAATAACGGTATCGGTAACGATAACGGTATTTAGAAATTTTTTTAGAGGTATCGATAACGGTAACGGTATTCAATTTGAAACGGTATTTTAGCGATAACGGTATTATAACGATAACGGTAACCAACCTTGCTGAAAGGTGGTAAAAGATGAAGGGCTTCAGATATGGCAACACTGTAATTGCGCGAGATGTTGAATATTAAAAAAACTGTTACGCGCCATTTGATGACCATTTGGTTGAAGCTTTTTAGTTCATAGGCCTGTTGTATTATTTTACTTCCGTGGGGTTAATTCCTATGGGAACCCCGAAGGAGGACGCTGCGATATGTATGAGGGATACAAAAAATTCACGATGTTGTGTTGGCCGATCAGAGAGTGAAAGTAAGTGAGTTTGTTGATACCATAGGCACTGTGGTTTCGATTTTAAATGATTATTTGAGTTTTATAAAGCGTTTGCTCTCAATTGATCAGTTATTTATTTAATCGCAGTTCAGATGAGGTTTTGCGGCGTTTTGTAACTGTGAATGAAACATGGATCCACTACAACACACCGGAGACCAAGCAGCATTTTAAACAATGGATTTCTCCGGCTGAACCGGCTCCAAAGAAGGTCAAGTTGGGTTTGCCGGCCAACAAGGTCATGGCGACAATTTTTTGAGATGCACTCGGAATAATCCACAACAATTACCTTCAATAGGGAAAAACAATAAACGTGGCCAAGACAAAAGCTTTTTTTCATCAAGACAATGCACTGGCGCACACGTGTGAAGTCTCAGTGTCAAAATTACAGCCCCAGTGATTAGTTTCCATTTCCAAACCTAAAGATATGGCTGGGTGGAAGAAGATTTAGCTCCAACGATGAAATTAATGCTCAAAGAAATGCCTATTTGGAGGACCTCGAGAAATCCTTTTTTTTTTGGAAGAAATAAAAAAATTGGAGAAACGCTGGACTAAACGTATTGAGCTAAAAGCCCACTATGTTGAAAAATGAAAAATTTTTTTTGCTAAAAGAACCGTGTTTCATTCAAAAAGTTAAGGACTTATTGATCCGTCTTCGTACTTACTATCCGAAATTCTATCTATATTGGTGTATTCTTTTCCAGAAAAGTTTACAGTCCAGAATAACAGGTTATTTTTTATTAGAAAGCTAAATAGTGGCTTCATTCAATTTTGGGAAATTTTTTAGGGATAAGTAGTCAATCCGAGAACATTCTTCTTTAGTAATGTCACAAGTGCTGATATCATGATATCAGAAAACGTCAGTAGAAATCGTTCAGAGTACCTCGCCTTACTATGTCTAAACTAGTCCAAAACAAGTTTACTACAAGTTCGACAAGAACCTCTTACTAGTTTGCAGTTAAATAATAGTTGATTTTTGGTCAATATTGAACATGAAATTGAAGAGGTTGTTCCACAACCGTTTTAAGTACTAAGATCTAGTACTAAACTGACTAAAGATAATTCGAAAATTATCAAATCTTTTCAGATATGATGCTGTATGTCCAACCATAAAAATCACAAAATTTCCAGATTCTTTTTAAATATGAACAGCAAATCTGGCCATAAAATGTAAGAACTATGCCATATCTTATTATATTGTATATGGTCAGTTCTGGCACCAGATATAATTAGATTTAATCATATCGAATTAAATATAAATAGATCTGATTAGATATATTTTTTGCACGGGAAGCCACCTAGCCTTTCGCCCCAATCTAGATTAAAATCGAATTTGTAATAGAGTATCCAAAGCTAAGAAGGACCTAAATTTGTTCATGTTGCCATCTCTGATTTTTAGGGGGTAAGAAAGAGGGTAAAAACAACATGTTGGTACTTTTTTGTTGGCCAGGTTGTCCAGTGAATTACTTAAAAAAGGAATTTATTCAATTTTAAAGGAAATTGAATAAGATTTGTAGTGCATTCATTCAAAAACGAATTAATTCTTCAAAGCTTTGGTTCTTAAAAAATCCCTATAACAGTTTCTTTGGAAGAAATGTTAAATAAATATAAAAGAAAAAAAAAAGTAAAGAAAAAAGGAAAAATTTTTGACAACTTGTTCTACCACCTAAAAAATGGAGATGGCACATAAAAGCCCGGTCAATCTTATATTTTTATTCTCTATCACATACCCGAGCTTCAACGATTTGTTTTGAAAGTTAACTGTACTTATTAGATCATTTAAGTGAAAATTTTAAACAATTTATTAAGCTGGATGGATAAATATATTTGATGTATGCTTCCAGTTATTTTATTTTGATCGTTATTATACATATTTTTCAAGGCAAACACTGAAATTTTTGTATGTGAGTCATATTTTCGCACCTAAACAAATATGTTTGTGGAATGCAATCATAATAATGATCAACATATAAATATTTACCTACCCATAGATTGAATTTTATATGATCTCAAAATAACAATTTTAAAGCATGTCAGAGAAAATTAAGTAGTGGATAAATCACTTACCGTTCTTAATGAATTCAAACTTAAATCTAAATATTTCAAAGCTGTCAAATCCCGGAATGTTCCTGGTGGTATAGTAGTGATACCATTACGGCTTAAGTCCAAAGTTTCCAAAGATTTTACCACTTCCATATGCGTGTAATCTAAACGCTATAAAAAGGGAAATATAGATTATATAAAGTATCAAAAATATTTAAAAGTTTTTACTAACCTGCAACATATTGGAAGATAAATTTAAAGATTTTAAATTATTTATGGAACCCAATGCAACTGTAGGAAACTTTTGTATGAAATTCTCTGATAAATCTAATTTTTGCAACGAGGCCAATTTTTCAAAAACATCACTATTTAAAGTGTTAATGCGATTGCCGGATAATTTAATTTCGCGAATTTTATGCAAACCATTAAAGGCTAAACCTTCAATGGATTTAATTTCATTATAACGTAAATCGATAATCTCTAATTGGGGTTGAGCAGTAAACGATTCATAACGTAATGTGGCTGAAGGAAGAAAATAAATTGTTTAAACTAAATTTAAATCATTACTAACAAAATTCATACTTATGTAGTTATGCCTTAATGATAAATGCCTCAAAGCTGTGGGCCCGTTTAGTGAATTAGAGGGCACTGCTGTTAAACTATTACGATCCATATAAAATTCCTGGAAATAGAATGAAAAAAGAGGGAGAAGGTTTAATTATAATTCAAACTAATCAATAATATTAAATTAAATTATTTATATTGCAGTCTTCTAGTAGCAGCAAAAAGGAGAAGTCACTATCAAGAGTTAGACGAAAAGCGTCTAAAAGGACCAACAGTGAGGATTCTCATTTGAGAAAAAAGATCTAACGAGCTTTTCAATATGATGACAACTGCATATGGTTGATGTACTTTAATAATAATTTCTATTCATTATTTTTTTCGAATGTTTTTAAAAGAAATGAATCGCTAAGGCGCCCATACTCCAGTGGGAGTTAGATGAATATATATAAGAGAGCTCCCGTGGGCTCCATTTTTCTACAAAGAAACAGGGTGACATTTTTAATTTTTGTTTTTGACAATTCACCCCAGGAAAATTTTTTACAATCAGTAGCCAACCACACCCATTCTACAACTGGTTCCACTGCAACCGATTCCATGGAACTGGTTCCGGAACCAGTTCCTGGGATCCTATATGGAAGGTGTTGGTGACGTAGAATCAATTCCAGAACTAGTTCCAGAACTGATTCTAGAGCAACCGGTTCCACTTTGGAGCTATAGAAGGGGTTGCTTTTGGGACAATTTCAAACAAAAAGAATCGGTGTTAGAATCGACAGTAGAAGGGGTTGTGAATGAAAAGTAGCTATTCTGCAACCGATTCTTTGGAACAGAAAATTTTCCTGGGATAATACAAATTAACACACTACAACAATGGATTGGAACATCGGTGTAAATCGAAACGATATGGAATGTAATGGGAAACGAGTAAAATTGTAACATGTGCCGCATGGAACGAAATGGAATTAAATGGGGGAAATTCGTATTCGTGTATTAATTTCTACTTATATTATCACATAAATTGAAAGAAAATGGGTCACCCTGTGGCTGTTTCATAAAAATTGATTTCTGGGGATCGCTCTCAGACCTACCTCATGTAGATAATAGGAGCATGAACATAGCAAAAAGCTTGTAAAAAAATTTTTCGTTTTGTCCTATCTCGCTTAGTTTTCGAGATACAGTCCATTTTGTAAAATAGCGATTTTTCAAAATGGCCCGTATCTGGAAAACTATGTTAAGCCAGATAGCGCAAAACGAACAAAATTTTTGCTCTTATGGAGTATTAACACACCCCAATAACGTAAATATGCCAGGCCTTGTAGAGCATTCGATTGATACATTTCTATAAAACAGCCACAGGGTGATACTTTTAATTTTTTATTTTTTTTAACAATAAAAATTAACAATGTATTTGAAAATCGGTACAAATCGGAACAATATGGAATGGAACGGAGAACGAGGGAAATTGGAACACTTGCCACAGGGAACGAAATGAAATGAGAATGAAATTCTTATTATCTTAGTGTATTAATTTCTATTATCTCATAGAAAAAATGGGTCACCCTGTGGTTGTTCTATAAAAATTGATTACTGGGGATAGCTCTCGGACCTATCTGATGTGAATATTAGGAGCGTGAGCACTGCACTGAAGCTTAAAATTTTTTTTCTATTTTGCTCTATCTCGCTTAGTTTTCCAGATACAGGCAATTTTGTAAAATGGCTATTTTAAAAATAGCCGTATCTCGAAAACTAACCGAGATAGAGCAAAACGGACAAATTTTTTGCTTCAGTGGAGCAGTAACATACTCCGATAATACAAATAGACCAGGAGGGATTCCGAGGGATCAATTTTTACAAAACAGCCAATGTAAAGCAATCTAATCATTCCCTTTTTTTAGTAAACAAATGCTTATTTTGCTTAATTGTAATTAGTTTTTAAGGCATTATTGCGATTTTATTAGCATTAGTAGGACAAATTCTAATGCCAGAAAATTTCAGTAGCAGTCTTTCTTGGCATTACCATTAGTCAGCTAATGCTAATGAAATTTCAATCCCAATAAAAAATCCCAAGTATGACCTAACTTTTTTTCAACTTATTGCCGGATTATGCTATTTTTGATAATCGGCAGGTTTACCAGAGAAACCCACTATCGCTTCAATTGCTATATAGCGCTTTATGATTACCTTAATCTGGTGAACGATGCTAATTTTGTTTTTGTTTTAAAATAAAAATATTTGTAGATGTTTCATTGATTTTTTCGAAATTTTTTATTCCTTTATAATTATATTTGTTTATTATTCTTTAAAAAAAACAAACGGCAGCTGATGTATCATTAACTGCTCACAAGTAGCGTAAAATTTTTACGCTACCAAAACGAGGTAGCGCTACCAAAACATGTTGACTTAGCGGTAGCTAATCAAATCGTTCACCAGATTGTTGATTAGCGGATTAGCAATAGTTGAGCGTCAGGTAAACGCACTCATTGTAAAGCTGGCCATACAGTACGCAATATTCTTGTGCAACTTTTGGTATTGTGGAAAAAATTGTCAGTGTTTACGTTATATTGGAAGATTGTACAATACACTGGAAAAAATCAAAACGGATTTAATTCTTATTGCGCAACCATGAAAAGTAAAAAATATTTTGTAATGTGTAGGTCATATTGTGCCATTTTTATATAGAAGACAACAGTGGTACCATATCAAATTAACGTACACTCATAGAAAAAAGTTTGTAGAAAAGTTAGTAAAACTGTTAGTACTTCAACTTAACAAATTTTTAACTAATTTTTAGTTAAAATTTAATTTTTAGTTAATTTTTTTGCTACCTCCACATTACTAACTTACAATTTTTTTTGCTATTTTTTTTTGCTGAATTAATTACTAATTTTTAACAATAAATTTGCTAACTTTACAGTATTTTGCTGAATTTTAATTACTAATTTTTAACAGAAGATTTGCTAATTTTACAAATTTTTTTGTAAACTAAACCACCAATTTTGGAGCGCCTTTAAACAGAAAAATAATGCAAAAAGTTTTTAAATAAAGCTAAATTGAAATGGTTGAAAATTATTAAAATTTATGAGAAAATTTTCTATTTATCGTAATACATTAATTTTGAAAGATCAAGGTTTATTTTGGACGAACCATTTTCATATGAAAATTGTGATTAAAAGTATCTCCGGGGAGCAAGTGGAGTTTACGGGGATGACCCTAATTTTTTCCTCCCAATATTGTACTTTTTAAGCTTATTTAAAGAATAAGATATTTTTAATCGGCCACACCTCTCCTGTGGGTGGAGCTTTAGAGGTGAAAATGGAAACTCAAATAAATTCAGAAGTACATATCCGATCAGCAAACAATGAAAATCAAAAGAAGGGTCTCTGAAATACATTTTGTTATGGTCAACATATTATTGTCTATAAATATTGCCACTTTTACAAAAAAAAAATTCTTGGGAAATTTTCATTCTCAATGTCAATGCCACCAAATTTCATCACCATTCAATGCCAATGAAATTTTTTTCAATTTGCATTGATGAAAACAATGGTAATGAAATGTACACATAATTGAAGAAAAAGCATTGTAATATAAAAAAAATATGAGAAATACGTGAATTTTTAATTTTTTTTCTTAATTTATTCTTTTATTAAAACAGTAAAACAGATACTTCTTTCATCAATTATAAATGGGCATTTAGGCATTGTACAATGCCAATCGAAAAAATTTCAATTAATTGACACATTCAATAAACTGGTCCCAAGTATGTTTTTAAATACACATTTATTTTTTATTTATTAATTTTCATTTCTCCTTTTTTACCTTTTTCCAGTCCACTAGTAATCTGCAAAAGTTTTGTTGATTTCAGAAAATTTTAGCAAAAATTTTGTAGATTTAACAGTTTTTTTTTGCTATTTTCATTCTACTATTATTTAGCAATTTTTTTGCTGATTTCAGCAAGTTAAATTGTTATTTGCAATTAACAAAAATTTAGCTCAAATATTACTAAAATTCTGTAAATTTAACAGTTTTTTTTTTGCTATTTTTATTAAACTACTATTCAGCAATTTTTTTTGCTAATTTTAGCAGGTTAAATTGTTATTTGAAATTAACAACAATTTAGCTCAAATATTACTAATATTCTGTAAATTTAACAGTTTTTTTTGCTGTTTTGATTTTATTAATGTTTAGCAAACTGATTCTGCTAATATTAGCAGTTTTTTCTGCAGCATCATTTTTAACTAATTTTTAGTAACTTTTTCTGCTATTTTTACGGACTTATTTGTATGAGTGTACCATAGTACGACAATGCGGCCCTATGATCCTTACAGGAGTAAAAGGAACGAATATATATAGTACGATAATATTGGCAATAATATTTGCAATGATATTGCGTAGTGTATGGCTAGCTTAACAAACTGCTTGGGATTGCCGCTGGAAAGTTCAGTTCTAGGAAGGTTGATTAATTGCTTTATACGTGGATATAAAGGCACATTCATACGCAAGAGAAAATTGCTACAGATAGAACAAAAAGCTTCCCTAAATAACTCAAACCATTCACCATAGAGATTTTTAGAAGTGTTTTTGCGCTGTCTCTAAAAAAAACTATTTAAATATCTTAGGAAGACGTACATATCGTTAGCTTTTTTTTGGTCTGACCCACTGACCAAATTTGAAAAAAAAGAGTTAGGAATGGATCATATATACTGTAAATACCAACCTGATTCCGAAACCCGTTTTTCGATATCTATTTTCGTATCTCATATATCCACCATCGACTTTGTTATATACCCGCAATTTTAACAATTAATAAGCATTGTTTTGCTACATACACAAAAATAAAATAAAACGAGTAAAAAGGTTAAAGTCGGGCATGCCGACTATACAATACCCGAAACCAGTCTGGGTAAAAGCCAACTAATGTTTGGATCCGAAATTCGAATGGGTTGAAATGGGGCTTGTGTCAAAATTTTCTATAGTGTGAGTCAGCGCACCAAATTTCATTAAAATATCTTAATATTTGCTATCTGCAGTTTGTAACCAAGCCAACTTTGGGGGGACCCTTATATGGGCTCTAGGTCTAAACATGGACCGATGTTCACCAAAATCAATAGGCTTCGTCCTTGGGCCAACTTAGCACTGTGTACCAAATTTCATCAAAATATCTTAATATTTGCGACCTGCAGCGTATAAACAATATAATTTTGTAGGACCCTTATATGGGCACTAGGTCTAAACATGGACCGCTGTTAACCAAAATTAATAGGCTTCGTCCTTGGGCTGATATAGGTCGGTGTACCAAATTTCATCAAAATATCTTAATATTTGCGACCTGCAGCGTATAAACAATATAATTTTGTAGGACCCTTATATGGGCACTAGGTCTAAACATGGACCGGTGTTAACCAAAATCAATAGGCTTCGTCCTTGGGCTGACATAGGTCGGTGTACCAAATTTCATCAAAATATCTTAATATTTGCGACCTGCAGCGTATAAACAATACAATTTTGGGGGGACCCTTATATGGGCACTAGGTCTAAACATGGACCGATGTTTACCGAAATCAACAGACTTCGTCCATGGGCCAACATAGGTCTGTGTATCAAATTTCATCAAAATATCTTAATATTTGCGACCTGCAGCGTATAAACAATATAATTTTGGTGGGATCCTTATATGGGCACTAGATCTAAACATGGACCGATGTTCACCAAAATCAATAGGCTTTGTCCCTGGGCCAAGATAGGTCTGTGTACCAAATTTCGTCAAAATATCTTAATATTTGCGACCTGCAGCGTATAAACAATATAATTTTGGTAGGACCCTTATATGGGCACTAGGTCTAAACATGGACCGATGTTCACCCAAATCAGTAGGCTTCGTCCTTGGGCCAACTTGGCTCTGTGTACCAAATTTCTTCAAAATATCTTAATATTTGCGACCTGCAGCGTATAAACAATATAATTTTGGGGGGACCATTATATGGGCACTAGGTCTGAACATGGACCGATTTTAACCAAAATCAATAGGCGTCGTCCTTGGGCCGACATAAGTCGGTGTACCAAGTTTCATCAAAATATCTTAATATTTGCGACCTGTAGAGTGCGCACAAGAATGCATGGACAGACAGACGGACGGACGGACAGACGGACATCGTTTAATCGAAATAAAAAAAATTCTGAGCCGATCGGTATACTATAAGGTGGGTCTAGGACCAATATTTTTTGGTGTTACAAACATCAGCACAAACTTATAATACCCTGACCACACAGTGGTGTAGGGTATAATTACTTAATTATTGTTGTGTTGTATTACCACAACAATCCAAGAGTTGTAAAAGTATTGAATATTTGGGTGCTAAGTACGCAATACTGCCTGCTTTTACGAGTACTCAATACAATATTGCCAGGGAAATAACACACGACAACACAGTGTAGAAACGGTAATGACATATCATTATTTTTTGGACTACCAGTAATGACACCCACTTACCTTCTTCATTATTTTAAAACATATAATAATGAGTTACTGATAATAACTTATTTCTATCATTATTTCAAATAGAAAATAATTTTATAGATTTTTTTAAAATTTTTTGAAATCTATTTTTAGACTCAATATTTTTTAAACACTGGTAAGGATATATGTAAGCACATATTTTTGATTTTTTGTATGTTGGCGAGTAAGCTTACTTGTGTGCAGCAGGTCAATTATGTTTTTATCTATTAAATATTACATGTCGATATAGCTCAGATGGTAGAGCTATTGACTGGCAATCTGTAGACCCAGGTTCGATTCCCGAACCAGCAAATTTTATTAACAAAAAAATACAATAAAAAATATTTTTTTTTATATAATTTATTTTTTTGAAAATCTATTTTTAGACTCATTATTTTTGTCAGTACCTGTAAGCACATAGGTAACGATATATTTTTTAATTTTTTGTATGCTGGTGTGTAACCATAACTCATTATTTTTCGCGACATTGCTATATAAAGGTAATAAGAAATGTAATAACAAAAGTAACTAGTTACCATTACCAAGTATGTAGTTACATAACCACATATCTGGTAATGATTTTCTACACTGGGAATATAACTCTGCCTTATAACTCTTTCGGAAAAAGGTTGCATGAAAAACAATTGAGCAGTATCGAGTACTGAATTGAAAAAGTATTGAGTAGTATCGAGTACTCGAAGTAAATTAAAATAAAAAAGAGAACTGCTTTTAGGCGCACATAAAAGTATGAATATGCAGCAAAGCCAGTCAAATTGAAAAACACAAAACAAGAAATTTAATTTTTTCGAAAGCTTAATAACTTTTGATTTATTGCATATAAAATTATGAAAATTTATACTTTTGTTTAAATATATGCCGAAATTAAGGGTGGAAATAAAAAAATATATTTATCATGTAGATTTTAAGAAAAATTAATGTAAACATACTTTATCGTATTTCTCGATTCCGACTTTTTGGCATATAGGCCAAACCAATAATAAGCTGACGATATATTCGATAGGTGTCTGCCTTATATTTTCAAATTGTTTTTCGACCGAGATTAAACTCTAGTCCTACGATTATCAAAAATAAATTGTTTATCTCAGGAAAGAAAACACTTACTTCATTTTTAAGCTAAAAAATCATGATCTTAATAAACATTTTTATACTTTGAAAATATTTATTTATTTCAAAATTAATTAACCTTAAAGAAAAGTAAAAAACCTACCTCAGTCCATCACAAATCAATGAACTCTGCAATCAATAAAGCTAAATGAAATATAAAAAAAAAATACTTAACAACACGCAATAATTTCATAAACATGAGGTGAATTTTTAAAAATGTATGATTTAATGGTCTCAGCATACTTAACGAACTACAATATTTGTTATAAATATTAATGTAATTTTAACGCATAAACGAGTCTCAATAAACGCAAGTACAACGTACGGTGTGGATGAATGAATGGTCTGAAATGGTGGTGATATGCGCTAATCAAAAAGTCTTAACGCCAAGCTAAATTAAAAAGTCTAGTCAGAGGTTCTTAAACGGTTTCAGGATTAATTAGAGAAAAGTGCATGTAATATTAATTAAAATTTAATAATTACACTACTTCACAATTACGCTACACTGAGAGAATTATCTGTATGATATTAACGAATTTTTGCATGAAACCAAAGAAGTTTCACTGGAACTCGTCCATTGGAACTTTTCATTGAATTAATGGAACTTTTCATAAAATATTGTCAAAAATTTAATTTTATTTATTAAAAGTTTCAAACACTCCATGGCAAAGTTTCATTAAAACAAGATTCATAAAATATATGAAGCTTTTTCATCGAATTTGTTGATTCTGAGAGTGGGATGTATTTTTCATTTAAATATTTAACATTATTGAAAAAGTAGGGATCTGCGATTATTCGATTAATCAAACAGTATGATTAATCAGAACTTTAATTAATCAGTTAATTGATTATTTAAAATTTCGATTAATTAGAATTATGATTAATCGATTAATTTGAATTTTGATTAATCAAAACTTGGCTAATTTTAATTAATATTGAAAAAATGTTTAAAAAAACAAATTATGGCAATTTTATCTTTGTTTTGGGGTGATGCTTATACAGCTCCAAGCAAAGAAAATCAGACAGATTATTTGCTCACTGGTTAGACTTGACCAATGTAGGTACATTCTTAAGTTTCATGTTTCTGTATTGAACTGGCATTAAAAACGTCTTCAATGAAGAAATTATTCATAAATTTGATTACTCAAAATTATGGTTTATTATTATTATTTTGAATAATCGAAATAACTGATTAATCGTTTAGTCATGTTTTTGATTAATCAAAATTGTTGAATAATCGATTAATTGATTAATCAGGAAGTTTGGTTAATTAATTAATCGCACATTCCTGTCAAAAAGTGATTTAAAATTTTCGTTCGAAATTTTTATTTTGGAAAATGAAACAATTCTACGAAACTGTTTGGACTAGGAATTTTGTAGTTTGGCTATACATAGATCAAATACGAATAAAAAAGTTAAAGTCGAGAGTGCTGACAATATGATATACATAGGCGTACCTAGACCATTTTTCTGGGGTGGGCAAGGGCCCCACTTTTGTTTGGCTATTTATTTGCCCATTTTCAGACCCTTAATCTTAAAAAACACTTTCAATTTTTTCATACAAAAAAAAAGACTTTTAAAAATAACTCGCTCCCTTTTGATAAAATTTTCAAAATTTTTAAATGTTTTTTATAGAAAACTCTGAAAATTGCATAATTTTTTCTGAAGAAACCTTCGTGCAGATAATGCTATATGCTCAGAATAGTATAAAATTTTGATATTTGATGGAGAAAAGAAATCTAAGATCAACCTGCCTCATATTTTCTTCCACCTCTGACTAACCTTTTCTTATCCCATATTTTGAACACTTAAATTACCGAGGTGATCAAAAACTGACATTTTCTTCGTAGAACTTTTGCTTCTACAACATATTGAAATTTCCTCAAAATAGTACACTCATAGAAATAAATCTGTAAAAATAGCAGAAAAAGTAACTAAAAATTAGTTAAAAATGATGCTGCAGAAGAAACTGTTAAATTAGCAGATTTTTTTTTGCTAAATACAAGTAAAATAAGAACAGCAAAAATAAATCTGTTAAATTTACAGTTTTACAATTCTTTTAGTAAATATTTCTGTAATTTAACATTATAGACTGCTATTTGCATTCAACTAAATTTAGCTCAAAATTATCCAAAAATTATAGATATAACAATTTATTTTTGCTATTTTTAGTCTACTAATATTTAGCACAATCTTCTGTAGATTTTACAATAAAATATGTCATTTTCAATTAACTAGAAGTTAACTTAAATATAACTAAAATTCTGCAAATTTAACAGCTTTATTTTTGCTGTTCTTATTTTACTAGTATTTAGCAAAAAAAAAAAAAACAGTTCTTTCTGGAGAATTATTTTTAACTCATTTTTAGATGCTTTTTCTGCTATTTTTACAGATTTATTTCTATGAGTGTACTACTAACTAATTATTCCTTTAAAAAACTATTAAATCCAAAAAAATTTTCTCTTATAGCCAGAACTAAGATCGAATTTTTAAACAACATTTCTTATTTAAGAAATATTTAAGATAAAAATCGAAATTAGTTCTGGCTGTAAAACTGACCCTTCGACGTTTTGTAGATAAAGCAGTTTTTTGTATTTCCTTTATTTGTCACTGCCGAGAAATTAGAAAAGTTTCTAAATAAACAAGAGCTGTTTTTAAACAAAACGCAATAAGAAATTTTTAAAAATATTAAATCGTTTTCGCGAATTCCAAGAACATAGTTTGACAGCACTGCCACTGCCCACCGGCACTGTCACTATGTGGTTTGGGCTTTGGGAATATTTTTGGGATTTTTATATTTTTTACGACAAAATGCTGTCATGTCAAACAGACGTTTATAGGAAATATCTTAAAGACATCTTAGTGAGATATTATGAAAAAGTCACTACTTGTGACGAACTGCTGAATAGTCATGAGGAGTCATCCGCTTTTTGTGGAAACAATTCCTCCATACTTCTTAAGGATATGTTATCGTTTAATCCGCGTAAAGACCACTTGATGATTTGTCGTGATGACATTTTTACATTTGTATGAAAATGTCATCAGGGGCCAGATTCCTGCAGCCTTCGAAATTGTTTAAAAATCATGTTTTTAAAGTGCAAATAAAAGAACACGAACAACTGTTGTTGCAACTTTAACTCATATTTGTAATAAAGGAACTAGCTCTAACCTAGTTTTAATCTTTGTAATATTTTAAGTAACAATAATTGCTATCGAATAACACTCGATCACGACTGCGGTAATTTGCCCCACGGTGTCTTAAGGTTTTTGTATGGGACCGGATCAGCAAGTCCGCAGTGACAGCGACATGTCACTAAGCCTTCTTGAAGACGTCTTGATGATATTTCCAAAAGGCAGATAAATTACCTGTGTAATGTTTTATAGAAGAGTTCAGTGACCAGTACCAGATAAGTTCTCTGTCATATTCCACAAGGCAAAGCGATAGGATCCCTTTCATATAAAGAATCCGGGTTTGAGGAAATTTGTATAAATGTCACGTATCATTGTAAACGAAGTTTCGAGGGTTCATTAAAAAAAATTGAGAATCTCAGATTTATATATAATTACAACAACAGCAACACCACCGACCACAAATAGTTGAACAACTAAAAGGTGGTATTTAAAAAACAAAAATGTGCAATGAAAAATAAATTAAAGAAAAAAAAAATATTCAGAAAAAACGGGTTTAACATGCAACTGCATTATTTCTTTGAAAGACTATATAGAAAATTAACTAACATGGTTAATTCTAAAGTAAAAGACCTTTAAAAATGTTAATAAGATCTGACTGAAATAAATATTATATTTTGTGTTTTATTACACTATTGTCTATAAAATGTTATAATACACGATACTGACCTTCAACTCACCACAACCTTTTAGTAAGCCCTCTTCAATGAATTTTATTTTATTTGCTGATAAATCCAAAACTTTCAGATTTTTCAATGGATGAAATTCGGCTGTAGAAAATATGGGATTTAAACTATCACCCAATAAGTTATTGGCCAATTTCAATTCTGTTAAGGTTTCCTTAAGACCAACAAATGATTTTTCGGGTATACGTCTAATAAGATTATTTGATAAATCTAATTCCTCCATGGGCAGTTTTAAGGTACCAAAATGCTGAAAAGATTAAAAGGAAAAATATTATTCATTGGATTTGGTTATTTTTTCATAATTATTTCCAAAATTTTTACTTTCTTGTTTCATATTCTTTTAAATAAAAGTATTATTTTTGTTCATTTAGTCCAAGTGAGTGTTTTTATTGTTGGTTTTTCTTTCTTATTATTTTTCTTATTTTTTTTTGTAATCTTTGAAGTACTTGTTATTTATTTTAGATCAATGTATAGATACTTGTATAAACAATAGAGATATTCACATTGAATACAGACAAATAGGACATTTTTTTACTTTTATAGGATTTAAAAATTTATGAATCAATGAAATCGTACAGATTTGCAAATATTTTGCTTAAAATTCCAAACTATTTATGATCTCCACTAGATTTCCAACTAGCTTTCGAAATCTATTTTAAACAAATTCATATATAAATGCAGCATTAATTGTAAAATTTTAAAACTATCTAAAAATGTTAAAAAAAATATAATTTGACAAAAAATTAGGCACCAAAAAGTTTAGTATGGTAATTACTGTTGCGTTTACATTGTTTTCAAATCCCGAGATTTCAATGGAAATCTCGACCCGAAATCTTGACCGTTTACTTTATGAGAGTAGCGAGATTTCGATTTGACAACTGCATTTTTTTGTAAACAAAGTACCATTAAAAAATAACCTCAAAAAAATATTTCTAAAAACCATTTTATTCATTGGCAGAGTACAATTTACATTATTTTATGTAAAGATCTAACGCTAAATATATTAGTAAATTTGTGTTTTTGTAAGTACGACAAGCTAGAAGCGAGATTTTTCAATATTTTGCTGGAAAAAAGACATGCACTTCCCAAGGATTTCTTCATAGTTATGCTTCGCGGGAAGCATAAATTAGAACCACGCAACACTTCTTATAGTCATTAGAACATTTCCATTGGGTCTAAAGTTCGATTTATTATATTTATAATAATTTTTTTATTTCGTTATTTTGTGTTATTTTTTTTAGTCAGCTGTTGACCATCGTTGCCACTTTTTCATGCAAAAACTCTACAAATTAAGCGAAACGCAGTGTTGTATTCTGTAAAAGTCTCCACATTTGTGAGATTTTCATGAGATTTTTTGAAAATCTCGCAAATTTACGGGATTTATTTTGTATGGGGAATCTTGGGATTTCACATGAGATTTTCAATGAAATTTTAGTCGAAATCTCGGGATTTGGGTGCAGATGTAAATGCAAGATAAGTTGTTGTGATTTTTAATAATTTATGGTAACGTGAATACGCCTAATATTTCTATGATTTGTTTATAGTGTGATAAAGCTTAAAGTAAAAGTTTTCAAAAACACACTCAAAATAGTTCGTCAGTTACTCCATAATAGTTGTAATTGTTAGTTGTTGTTTTTAACTGTAATTACAGTTGTTTTCTAAGAAAAAATACAAAACAACTATTATCACAGTTATCTGAAAAAAACTAATGAAAATTACTGTATTTCGCAACAGTTTTTCGAACACTATTTTTACAGCAAACAGTTAATTTTTCTTAGATATATTAAAAATAAAAAATTTAGTTGAATTTTTAAAAATTCTTGTTTAGTTTGTATTTGTTATTATTGATATATTCTTAGTTTTCAAATAAAACTCAAAAAATATGATTGTATCTCGTAATAACTAAAGTCAAGTTTGAAATTTCGATTTTAAATTTTGAGCAAATTCATGATACGCGGGCATGCCGACTATATGATACCCTACACCAGTCTGGTTGGATCCGATAATTGAATGTGTTGAAATCTACTTGTGTCAAAATTTATCTGTAAAATGGTAAAAAGTTAAAAAAAAAACGCTATTAATGAATTTCGATTTTACCTAATGTTAGGTGTATTTAAGTGAAATCGTAAATATAATCCATATGGGCTTTAGGTTCAAATAGGGACGGGTTCTATCTGGAATAAATAGGACTTGTCTTTGGGCGCATGCGAGTCAGTGTACGTACGGACAGACGGACATCGTTAAATCGAATCAAAAAGTGATTCTGAGATGGGTTCGGGTCCAATATTCTTTGGTGTTACAAACATCAATTAAATCTTAGGGTATAAATACCGAAAAAAATAAACTGCAAAAAATGTTTAGGTTTTACAAATTTTTCCAGTTGTTTAAAATTTCTAGTAGTAAATATTTGTTAGTTATTTTTATGAAATTTTAAGTTAAGTTTACTGCATTTTTTAGTTGTTTTCAACAGTTAAATATAACAAAATTTCAGCTAGTTTTGTCGCCTTTGTAACTGCAGATATCTTTGTTTTAACTTCGATTTTTAGCAGATTTTACTGAAAAACTTATTTGAGTGCACTTATTTCTTATACTTCATTATTTTATCTTTCCATGTTAAATTACAATTAATTTGTAGATAAATAATTGTAATTACTGCTATTTTACTTTTATTTTCACCTTAAATTACTCTTATGCAGTAGTTTTAATCTAATTAGATAAAATTCTTTTTAAATTATTGTTTAATTTGTTTGAAGTTTTTTTTTTTTTTAATTAAGTTTTCTACAAATTAAATTTTTGCAAAATCTTGTTTATTTATTTCGATAACCTTGACTTTATTTCTTATATCAATTTTGTATAATCTTACAAATGAAGTTTATTTCTTCTCAGCATATTAACTGCATAAATCCGTTAAGTTGCGGTAACAAGCATTTATAGATACCCAGCAAAAATTTTCATTGCCAAAGAAGTGGTTATATAATGGAACTTATATTTTTTACAACTTATGATTCGGCATCAGTACTAGTTCCTTTTGTAACACGAAGTTATTTTTACGATTAAAAATTTTTTTTTACAATAATGTGATAATGGTGACTACGTATTTTTTAATTACTAACATGCATATGAGTAAGACTTATTATTTATAAATAACTACTTATTTCAGTAACTACTTAGTTTTTTATATTTTTGTAATTTAACGGGTAAGCGGCCGTACAAATTTTGTGCGTTTTTTTCATGCACCGAATATGTACAACTACCCTACGGGGAAAGGGACCGGTCCCAGATGACACGCAGGATAGGTCCCAAGGGGGCGGAGACCGGTCGTTAATCGATCTTTTTCTTTGAAAGAGACATATCACTTTAACATGGCGTTGTCATTGGAAATGACCAATTGCCACATTTTAGACACCTTGTGGCAGTAATGTGGTGTGTCTAAAAATAGCTTTTCAAATAAACTAATAAAAAATTAAGAATTAAAAATAATCTACTTGACGTCGAAGTAGGGCTCGATAACACAACCCCCTGCTTGTAAGGCAAACGCTCTACCGTCTGAGCTAATGTTGCTTATGCGTGATGGCTGGCTGATGGTAAAGTTATATATTTTTCGTTTCTGTTCAAATAAAAACGAAAAAACAAACACTACAAGCAAATAAAAAAATGGAAAATAAAAAAATAGAAAAGAAAACAACACTAACACATAGAAAAATATAGTGGAAGTGCCTTCAGTATGCCCCCGATTGACCGGTCATGGGATAGGTCCTTTAATGGCAGTTGACTCGTTTTTTGCGTTGGCCATAATTAAATTAAAAAATCAATTAAAAATTAGAAAATTACCTCAAAAACTCTGATAATATAAATAAAAATTTAAAAAATTGCCCTTAAGTTAAAAAGAAAATTAAATGAAATACCAATTGTTAAAACTAATACAGCTTTAACATTAAAAGACGTGGAAAATACAAAACTTAAAATTTTTTAGCAAAAAATGATAAAAATTTAAAATAAGAGCTAAAATAAGCAAATCGTAAAAAATAAAGTTCAAAATAAATAAAAGAGTAAAATAAATAAAAAAAAATTTAAAAAATATGTCGCGAATTTTATTTTTTATTTCGGTATCGGTCACGTTTTTTAAAAGCAACAGTGAAAGTAACGTATCGGAAAATACTTAGAAAATTAATTCATGCCCTTTTGTACATATTTGTGCTAATTTAGTAATATGCCTTCGGTTGACCGGTCACGAGATAGGTCCCTGGAGGGCAATTGACCCCACATTCCCCGTAGGGTAATTCCAAAAATTACCTTGTCGAATAAATATAATGAGTTTTAACATTATCTGCCGTAGACCTTAATTCTAAAACTTATTATTTAACAATTATTTTAATTTTTGCATTAAAAAATACAAAAATTGGTTTTTCGGACTTTCTATACTTTCATATATTTAGTTAGAATATTATTCTACCTCAAGTCCAATATCTAATATGATATTGTTTTTTTTTTAAACAACAAATAAAATCTAATATGACAATATCATATTAGAATTTGGACTTGAGGTAGAACAAAACTCTAAATTATTATTTAACTATTAGTAATGGGCACCCATTATAGAGATTTTGCTGGGTAGTTCTACTATTATATTTAAGTATATTATAGACATTTGGCGGTTATATTTTTGTTTTTTTATTTCTTGGTTAAAACAATAGCAGCCATGATAATAACTCAATAATTTTTAGTTATTTATGTGGTTTATTACGATATTTTTTTTTTTGAAGTTGTTATAGAGTTCGGAAGTGAGTCAACAAAGTTTGTCGGTAGAATCTACTGAAAATGACGGTTAAAACAAAGGTAAATGCTGATAAAAAGGTGACTACTGTACCTATATCCCATGCCAAATCACCGAGTTTTTCGTCCGACCCTCTTCGATTTCGCATTTTGGGTAAACATTTTTTAAATTTTTGAGCAAAAAATTTTCAATCAACGATAGACCAGTGATAAATATCTTTATCTTAAAAAAGCAGGCTCTCATTTTATTCGTCTTTAAATGTAGTTTCAGAAAAAAAATTTTTTTTCCAAGTAATTCTCATTTAGTTAGTAACGTTTAAAAATTAAAATTGACTTTTTGAAAAAGTCCGACCCCTTTGATTTTTTTAAAAATTCTACTCTATTAGTATTATTTTTGTTCGGTTTTAAGATTAAATATAACAAATTCCAAATAGAATTTACAATTTATTTTACAACAATTAGAGAAAAAAATTTGTGAAAAAGTTCTTCAGATCTACTAAAAATCTACGATAAAATACTCATAGGTACAGTCCAAATTGTTAAGTAATATTAGTCATTTATACGGCATGATGGGTTAGGGTGTAATACAGAAAAAAAATAATCGTGTAAAAGTTCTTTGCTTTCGTTCTAATCACTATAAATATAATTAAAAGCTTGAATGTTAACAACACAACATACATTCGGCCCTATGCTCCTTGCAGGAGTAAAAGGAACAAATATATATATATACATTGCTTTGCTATTGAAGGAGCTTCAGTCAAAAGCAACAACTATAACATAAAGAAAAATAATAGCTTTGTTAAAAACATGTGCTTTTCGTTGTAATATGAAATAAATAAGTAAAAAATGTTTCAGTTTACTTCTTCTAATATTTTTCACTTTGAAAGTTAACATACTTATATACAAAAATTAAAATCTGCATGATAAGCTAGAGAGAACCCCATAAGGACAATCTGATGAAAATGTTTGATTACACTTGAAAATGCATTAATTGTCAACCATTGGTTCTAGCAAAGTTTTTTCTCTATTTGTTGTAAAACAAGTTGTAAATTCTATTTGGAATTTGTCATATTTGATCTTAAAACTGAACAAAATTAACACTCATTGTAACAATCTTTAGATCAACTAAAAATCTACGATAAAATTCTACTCTATATTACGCAACTTTCAATAGTTCGAGATGTGATCGCAATTTTCTCTATTTTTTCGAATATTGAAATTTTTTTTTATTTTGACACAATGCATTTGACGGGCTCTTCGTTGTATGTGCGATTTTATAACCCGCTCCCCGGGTTTATTTTGTGAGGTTACTGGAAAAACTACTAATCCATAAAAAATTTCAGCTCAATCGCAGAATTTTTGAGATATCCCTGGCCCTTCAAATACGATTTACAAAGGAAAAAATTACTTTTTTGTTTTTTTTTTCCAAAATACTGGCTTTTAACTAACTGTATTTCTCAAAAATGTCAATAGAATCGTAATCTAGACTATATTATCGTTCTAACAAAGCAAGAACTCCGAAAATTGTTTAGAAAATATTTAAGTAATTGTAATTCGCCCAGAAATGGGATAAATTATGAAAATCCTGAAAAAATTATTTTTTTTCAAGAACTTACGATGTTATACTTTATAGTTACTTTGGAACAAATACAAAATAATCCAAAAAAATGAAAAATTGGGACATTTGGACCTATTTTTTAACTCTTAAATATGAGATTGGACAGCTAAAATAAAAAAGAGGTGTCCTTCCAATTTTTCTTCTCTACAACATATCCGAAGCTCAATAAGATCTACTTTTCCGCGCTGGAAGTCTTTCGTTTTAAGAGGAACACTAACAAAGAAATTCAGGCAAAAATGCGGTTCAATGGACACACGTCAATAAAAAAAAAAATTACCCCCTCTGGAATAAAAAAAAAAACCGAAAGTTAGTGGCGGCGGGGCACTAGCTCCGTCCCTTGGAAAAAAAAAAAAAAAATTTTGTCTCAAATTATGATTACAAAAGGATTTTTTAAAGACAAGAAAGTAACTCAATCAAATGTGAAAAAAATATTTGGTGTGATTGCTTTTGCCGCCAAGAGAGGGCGCTAAACTCAGAGATTTTTATGCAAAAATGACTTAACAGAAAAATCATTTTCAATTGTTTCACGAAAATAATTCTCAAAAATACATTTTTTTAAAAAGATTTGTTCGAAGATTTGTTTTTTAATTACTTCCCCTTTAGAAACACGCGTAAGTCCACACAATGTAATCGATTTCGTGTACTTCACATTGTGCGTACTTACGATATGGGATACTTGTGTATAACAATTGTATATGAAACTAAAAATATTTGAATTTTTCAAAAATTTTGTCTAACTTACATGCCACTATACTTGTGTGTACTTACGAAGTATATTCGCAATGCGGCCATACCCTGGGTAAAGTAAGCCAGCTTGTGTGTAGAGTTTGAAAGCACTCGGGGATTCTAGTAAGTACACACAAGTATCTCCAAGTACTTTCAAATTCTACACACAAGCTGGCTTACTTTACCCAGGGTATGGCCGCATTTTTCTAAAGTGTCAGTATATTTGTAGTTAAATTAAAATATGGATTTTAGTATATGTTTACAAAACAATTATTTTTTATTGCTCCGATAAACATATTTTTTTTTGTTGAAAATCCAAAAATTACTTAAGTTTGATGGAGTATAAAAAAAATTTATATAAAATTAGATATTTTTTTCCTTTTTTTTGTAAATTTATACTATATAATAGATCAGGGCTGGCAAAACTATGACACGCGTGCCAGTAGTGGCACACGAGTGGATTTTAGGTGGCACGCGACGTTTTGTTGGATATTTTCAAAAAATTTAAACTATTAGAAGACCAGCAAAAAATTCAGTTAAACGTTAAATTTCGCTATAAAAATGAACTTGTAAATCTTCTTTTAAAATGACTAACATTCTGTATTGCCACCATTTTTTTTCAAAGAAATAGGATTAATACAGAACTATCAAATTCGATTATCAGAAAATTCGGTTTCACAGACAAAATGCCTCATAAATAAAAAGTACCAGAAAATTGCACAAAAATGGAAAACAACTTGTAATAAAATTGGATCTAAAAAATTATTCGTTTTTAAGAGAAAATATGTGCTACGAAATATTCCTCAATGAAATAAAGGCTGAAAATAAGTTTCGTAATGGAATAACCTTCTTTGTTGGAATTGGAAATTGGGCTTTGATTGTGTGTCGCAGAGCCATTTCATCTGAAATAGAAATTTCTCTGTTCAAATCCATAATATTCGCTTTTTATTTATTATTGTGATGATAAAAGCCGCGCGATTTATTTTAATAAAATCAAATTTTTGCCCGAAGCACATTTTTCAACAAGTTTCTTATGTACTTAAATTATTAATGGCGCCAATAATTTAACTTTTTTTTTTAACAAAATGAAATATCTACCAAAAATGGAATAACCCATCAAAAAAAAACAAAATAAAAAGGCAATACTGTTCAAAATGTTTTAATTTTTCATAATGAAATAATCTCAATATTTAAATAATTAAATAACCGTCAAACATTTTTACGTCATTTCTTGGATGTTATTTAATTTTTCCCTTTGGGGGTTATTTCATGGGGGTTATCCATAGCGCTGAAGAATATGTACATATGCGATGATATTTTTAAGAGAAATTTAAAAAAAGGACTTTTAAAAGACAACTAAATTTAAGGTGGCACGCGAGAAATTTTTACAAAATAAATTTGTCCGTTTCTGGCACGCAGCGAAAAAAGTCTTGCCACCCCTGTAATAGATCATTAAAAAATTAGTTATTATTTTTTACCACAATTAAAAAAAAATGGATTTTTTTGAAATGCCTAAATTCATGATTTTTACATAAATTTCACGCATTTAAGAGTGTTTAGTATTCAAACCACGTGAACCTTCCATTTTAGGTATAGGATGTGTTGAGCGGACTTTTGTAAAACACTACGAGGAACATTTTTGTGGAACATTCTAACCCTCTAACTCTTCAATGAAAGGGAATTTTATGGCCCCTTTTTAAAAAGGGACAAAAAAACACCCATAAGTTGAAGAGCTAGAGGAATAAAATGTTCCACAAAAATGTTCCTCGTAGTGTTTTACATAAGTTTGCTGAAAACTTCCTATACCTAAAAGGTAAGATTCTCATGGTTTCTCCCTAAAATCCAGATTTGTGGGACATTTGAGCACCAATTCTTAATAAGTACGAAATTAACCCTTAAACACATTTTAAGTTTTTACTTATTACTGGCATTTAAGTTAAATTATCAATGCTGATGTCTTCAAAGACTTATAGTAAAATTTCATGACAAATATTTTTGCGTAACATTTTAACCCTCTTATAGAGTTGTAAAAGTATTGAGTATTTCGGTACTGAGTACTCAAACTGACTGTTTTTTTGAGTACTCAATACTAAAACGGTACTACTCGATACTTTTAAAGATGCAATTTTCCGTAAAAATGTCTATTTTTCGTATGAAAATACAACTCTAAAAATAGTACCCTAAAAATACAGCTCTGAAAATACAACTCTTTTTGTGAAGCAAAAAAAATTTTTAACGAATTTTTGGGAAAAATTATTTAATTTATTTATTTAAAATGTTTTAAATTAATCAAAAAAGTAACAATGCTTATTTAACACGTGTATGTGAATTGTTATTATTTTTCCCAATAAATACGAATTCACAACATTTTTATTTTTAAATTGAAAAAAACCGTTAAAAGTATTGAGTAGTATCGAGTACTCAATTGAAAAGTATCGAGTAGTATTGAGTACTCAAAAAGTATCGAAATTTCACAACTCTACCCTCTTAATCTTCAATTTACCGGTCCTTTTTGTCCGTTTTAAAAATGGACCACAAAAGTCCCTTTAATTGAAGAGTTAGAAGGTTAAAATGTTCCACAAAAATATTCATCGTAGTGTTTTACATAAGTTCGCTGAACATATCCTATGCCTAAAATGGAGGATTCACATGGTTTCCTATTTTTTTTTGTTTTAGAAAAATAATTTTAAGCATTTAAAACCTATTTTTTGTGCAAGCCATTACTTTTTTTTTATTAATAAATCGATTTTACCCAAATTTGGCATAAATATGGCTTGACCTTATATCAATTCACGTGCTAAATTTCATCGCAATCGGATAAGTTTTGCAGGTTTTTATAAAGATTTTAATATAAATGATATATGGCAGGACTAAGAGTCCTTGGTTCTATTTTGCTAAAAATTGACAAAAACATTTCCAGTTTTATGTGTATCTCAATGGATACTTTTTGTAATTTTACGTCCATTTATGTAGCTAATATAATATTTTTAAATTTCAGGACCTATGGGAGGTGGGCGTGTCCCTGGACCGATATTTCCAAAAATAAAAATTTTTCTTAACTAAGGGCTTCTATGTCGGTACAGCAAATTTCAAAATTCTGTCTCCAATCATTATATGGGATCCAAGCACTGTGCGGCGGGGCCCCAAAAGCCCAAAATTTCGTATGTTTTGTTTCGGAGGTGGTTATGAATTTAGATTTTTTTGTTTTCCTTGTATCAGCTTAAGTACAGTTTAGAGAAATCCGTTATAACCTATGTCAAGTTTGTCTAACATATTTTTTTTTTATTCACAAAATAATATAGATTTTTAATTTAATTAAAAATTTTACTACAAAAATTGCGTAATCACTTTATTGCATTTTCTGGAATAAATTTTTTTAAAGATATTTTTAAGGAAAATTTCTGTGTTGAAAATTTAAGATGTGTCAAACTGTAAAATATTTACAACTATATGGAAAATTCTCCGCTTTTTACAAGTTCATACTGAACATGGAGAATAGTATAACATTTTGTGTATGGGACTGTCACAAATGGTTCGGTTTAACCGAGGGCTCGTCTTATGCCAGTTCGTATTAACAGATGTTTTTTATAAGAAAATTTATACCAAAACCACGGGACTTTAAAATTAGTTCGTATTAGTCAAGAATTTGTCTTACGGGGGGTATCGACTATAGAACATTTTTTTTCGATTTATTTTTATATTTTATTTGGATAGAGCATACTCTCTCTGAAAATTTTATTTTGGTTTAGTCTCAAGTAATATTCTAAGAATTAAATTTGAATGTAAAATTTTTTTCCATTTTTATTTAATTTTTTTTATTAGAGATCTTATATCGCATAACACTGCAAAACAAAAAGATAAAAACTACATCCAAAGATGCAATAATTGAACGTAGTCTTTAAAGAAAAGCCAATGACGATTACATGGCGGTGGGCGAAGGCACGTCATATGGGGAGGTATTGATGGCTTTTTATAAGCTATAAAAATAACCAATTGGTTATATAAAAAATAAGAAACAAATACAAAATAAACTAAAAAACTGTACAAAATAAAAGCACTTCGACCGAAATTAAAAGTCTAATAAATTCTCTACCATCATTTTTAGGAATATTAAGGTTAATATATAAAATATGTTTTACCCGATTCGTCCCAACTTTGGTACAGGTATAGAAAACTGGGAGGTCTAAATTTTTCTCATACATGGTTTTTTGAAATTTTGCTATTTTCGTAGCGTAAAATTCATTTTAAACTTTAAATGCATTTTCCCATAACCATAGGTTCAAAATCGGCTGCCACTGTATCAAGGCGGGTTAACCGATTTCGATCCGGTTTTTTTTTTCGTAGGCAACAAAAAACTCTAGCCCTTGTCATGGCTTTGTTAAAAAAAATTTAAAAAAACTAAAAATTGGAATTTATCTGACATTAAGAATCACTTTACATTTTTCTTTTTCGATAATTAATGAAGGCTGCACATTAGACCGTACCACCTTACAGGCAAAAGAAAGTGCGCCATACACCCTCCAATATGAAGTATTTTTGCAAGCCAATTAAAAAAAAAAAAAAAAAATTTTTGCAGAACGTAGGGGTCGCCATTTTAAATTTTTCTTTATATCTTTGGCATTTACAGTCGGATCTTAAAGTATGATACATCAATGTTTTTCTCTCGAGGAAACCAGTGTTTTGCTATAAGGGCAATTGACCTCAAGTATCCCGTTCTAGTAGTTACCCACCAGATCTCAGTTGCTACCACCCTAATGTGCCACCCTAATGTCAGAAAATTAAAGCTCGCAAAAAATTATTAAACTTTTGCTAAGGAAGTTTTTCGATAAACCCAGCAGAAATTTTTTTGGTTGCCGAACGTAGGGGTCACCTTTTTAAATTTTTTTTCATTGAATTTTACCTTTATAGCAAAACACTGGTCTCCTCGAAGCGAAAAAATTTATATATTACACTTTAAAATCTGACTTTAAATGACGAAACTATAGCGAAAAATTAAAAAAGGCGACCCCTACGTTCGGCAAAAATTGCCTTGCAAAAATACTTCATATTGGAGGGTGTACGGCAAACTTTTTTTTTGCGGTACGGTCTACTGCACAGTGTCAGTCAGGAGTGGCAATCCTGTCGATTTTGTTTGAGAAAATTTCAAATTGTAAAAATATTGTAAAAATATTGTTATTTAAATATTTGACAACCGTTCAAATATGCTCTTAAAAATGCTGGTGCTACAGTATTTACCCTTCTTAACCGAGTTCGTCTTAAACCAGTTTTACTGAATTTCTTTCCGTATACACGTTAACTTATCAATGTTGAAAACTCAGCATTTATACATTTCCACATCTAATACTGAATTTAGACTGAGCAAAAACCAGATGGTTTTTGTACAAAACTAAATTACAAAAGCCAATTCATTTACACTGAATTTTTAGTTTTTCTTTGTCACATCACTTTTTTATTAAGCACTTTTCTTTATATTTTTATGGTTAAATTAAATTAAAAAAATTATTAACACATTTAAAAATATATAACAACACACAATTTTAAACTAAAACTGAAATATTTAAAAAAAATTAAAAAATATATTTTTGACACTTGCTTTAATTCTATATTCGTTCTAACAGGGTGTATCGAAAATTAGTTATAAAAGAAATCGGGTGTATCAAAAATACAAATTTCAGATATTTTTACTTGGTTTTTGGCAAAAACCAGGTGGAATCTGGTTTTCAGTTTGTATGAAAATTGTATGGAAAAACTAAATTAATTTTATAGTTTTCGGCTCAAAACCTAAAAATTACCAAAAACTACTAGTTTTTGCCCAGTCTAAATATACTATAACATACATTTTTTTTCTTTACTATCTTAAAAGTTTTGCTGACGTGCGTTCGATTATACCGGAACTATCATAACCACTAACTGTTTAATATTTTTTTACACTTCAATTAGCTGAACGTAGATTTGCATCAAATACTTAACGCTGATAGGCATGAACAAAAATACAGCTTTTGTTTATTTTCAAAACTTAAATTACGGTTTGAGGCCTTTAACAGAAAACATATAAAAAAAAATTATAATTTCCTAGCCCGGCTATTAAAATCTAATTAAATTATTACAAAACAATAAGAACCACAAAATAATTATCCAATATTAGTAAAACTTACCTGTGATGGTAATACTTGTTGACCACTAAAACGTTGAGAATACGATACAATGGGTGCACCATATGGTAACTGTGGAGCTTCACCATAAAATACAACACGATCACAATCCATGGCCACGGCACCAAGTTGTCCCGTTGAGCCAAAGGCAACAACATTGCATCTGTTTAAGAACACAAGCAACAACAAAAAAATAAATAAAATATTCTGAGTCATTGAGAAAGAAAAAAAAAAACTGTTCAATAGTTATAACATGGAACCAATGAAAAATAGAAAAAAATACTGAATGAAAATCAATCTGCCATAGGCGGAAATTGTTTTGTTTTGTAATTTTTTTCTCTTTCAAATTGTTTAGAATTTTTATTGCTTCTATTAGCATAAATAGTAAGAATGCTGTGACACATTATTAGAGAGATAAAAATAAAATAAGAAAAAACGGTTAAAAAACAGTTGACTTCTTTCTCTGTTGTTGTTGTTGTTTTATCACTAAATATACACACCTGCAGGGTAAACGCAAAGCTGGACTCAATTCTGGACATGGTCGCCAAGCTTTGATTTGTGACAAATAGAGTAACAACAGCAGAAATATATTTAAGTGTCGTATTCGTTGTATATGTTGATTGTGATAAAACATCTGTGGGAGATAAAAATAAATAAAATATTGGTTAATAATAAAATATAAAAAAAAAATTAAAATTTATTTATGTAATAAATAAGAAAGAAAGGAATGTTATACAAGTAATGCTATTAATACTTCTTAGTTTATATTAAATAACTACAATTAAATATAAGACATGGTTAAATCTTAAAATTTTCTTGTCCATGATCAATTATAAGATTAGACAAAGCGATGGTAATAAGTTGGCATAACTACAAATATTTTTACAACTAGCAAGCCTGATGATGTCTGCTTAGTGAAAAATTTGTTTAATGTAATTATTTCAAATTGTAAAATTGTTTTTTTTTAAGTTGTGCAGTTTATAACCATCGATATATGACTCAATTAATATAAACTCTTACTGGTATGCAGTTTTGCAACGGAATAAATTTTAATTAGTTTGGACAGAAGAATAAAATATAAATATATAAATTTTAGAAACTAAAAAACAATTTATGTACATTGAGAGAGGGTGCATATGTAAATATGGAATACAGTTCAATTAAGAAACATAGTAGTAAAATGAAAGCCCTTACTTGAGAATTTAACACAGTCAGTAGAGCCGACAATTCTAATAATTATGGTATTGTTTGGTTTAAAGCAACAGTCATATTATTGAAGGATATCAAAAGACTTAAGAAACGAACTGGATGTTTTTAAATTTTAAATGATCAATATTAAGATCACACCTGGTCCTCTAGCGCCGGTAGGTTCGACTAAAAAATGGCAATTATGTTATTAGAGAACTTTTTGTAGTTCTCAAACCCACTATCAGTCAAATAATTTGTAACTGATCAGCTTTTGGAGACATCACAGAAGAGGTCAAAAAAAGTAAACTAATATTAACCAAACTACCTTCAATTGCGATGAAATTTTGTACAGTAATTAATAGTAATATGTAAAACTATTAAACGTGTTAAATATTGCAACAACATCTCTTCTTTTTCCGGAATTAAGACATACTAAAATTGGTAGAAATTTAGAAAATTTGTCTTATTTTCACTGACCAATATGGCCACTACTAAAAAAAATGGAACTACGTATAAAATAAGGAACTGTAGGGACGGGTATGAGCTTTCTCTAACATATCTTACAGGACCTGTCAAAAAGCAATATACATATATATTAGGGCGGGTCGCCCATGGCTCAGTGAAAATCGTATTCTAGGGATCAAAATAAGAAACTTTGCCGAAGGAACCATACCTCTAAAACGAATTCTACTACCCCCAACTGTTGACTTTTGTCCCGTAGGGTCAAGTTTTGAAAAATCCCACTTTGACCCATTTAGAGTGCCCCAATCGAGTCCAAATGTATGACCGACCCCCACTAACTTTGGAGGGCCGATCCACCCATGCCAGTGGCACACCCCCTGGAACTCCCCTGGGGGGTTCCCCATACAAACATTTTAAAAAATCACCATTTTTGGCACTTTATTTTATTATTTTTTATTTATTTTATTTATTTTTATTATTTTATTTATTTTTTCTCTTTAGAAATTTATTTAGTCAGAACATATGTAAATGAAAAAATTAATTTAACTTAGTAATAGAAAAGAAAATAAAAAAAATTACTGTTTGAAGTCTTTTTTGCTTTCAAGTCTGGGCAATTTCGCACGGCTCTCTAATGTCGTCACCATAACAGCCTCTACATTTTCCGGTATAACTCGTTTGGAAACGCTAGCTAGCAATTGAACGTGTCGTTCTGTTTCTTGTATGTGTGAAGGAATTTTTGGATCATTAAACGGTGGATCATCTTGATTTAAATATTTTTTTGCCTCCCCACAAATCGACCCGGCCTAATATATATATATTCATAAATAGATTGTTGGTTGTGGGCACTAGTTTATTTATTAGGTATATGAATAAGTAGGTTATTTGTAACGCCACGTTACAATACTCCCCACATAATGTCATTGAGAAGCACTTCAAATAAAATAAAAAATTCGTCGATATCTCACACGCAACTTGTTTTATTAAATTTTAACACTAGGGCGTTCCGAAAACTACCCACCTGACGTAAAGTTGGTGGCAGTAGTTTGAAAAAAATTGCTTTGGTGAAAAGTGGCAACCTTATATAACATGTTTTAAGTTTGAAGCCGCTACTTTGGTTAGTATTTTTTTGGAGCCAGCAATAGTAAATGATCTCATTGAATTTGTAAATATGGAAAAACATTAGCCACCGTTATGTAATTCATTACCTTAATTCCAAAGATCTCAGTCCAACCAATATTAAAGCCGGGCTAGATTATACTCTGGGGGAGTCTGTTTCTTTGTTTATGACTATGAAATATTGAGTGGCAGAGTTTAATCGAGCTGCTAAGAGGAACACCGCAGTGGTCTACCAATTGAGGAGGTCACACCAAAAATGGTTAAGAAAATCCAAAAAATGGTATTGGATGATCATCGGCTAAAGCTGCGTGAGCCAGATGAAATGAGGCATTTAAAAAAGTGATATACATACATTGCATCTTGGCCGAAGGTTTGAAGATGCGAAAGCTGTGCGTAAGAGGATAAGGAGTGAGATCATAAAAATGCTAACACACATTTTTGCCCATATTTTTGGTTTAAAGCTTCTCATATTTTTTTTTTCGGCAATTTACATTTTAAAAATATGTCAGTTAATAAATTAATTTACATCATGAGTTTTAATTTGCAATTTTTTACACAATGGACTATGAAAGAAAAGTGCAGAAAAACAGCCCGGTTAGCCCAATGCTCCGACTTTTTTGTATATAAAGTGAAACGTAAGGCAGGACTAAAGTCTTACAAAGTTCAAAAAATTCTCGACAGAAACGCTTTTAAAAATTTGGAGGCCAAAACCAGAGCTCGAAAATTGAAATCAAATTTTATACAAAAAGACAACTGTTGTGTAATGGAAGACGAAACTTATGTCCTGGCTAATTTTTCGCAGCTCTCTGGTCAAGAATTTTCTGTTTCCGATGTTCGAGGAAATGTTGCGGAAAAATTTAGGTCGAAAAAGCAAACGAAATTCCCTAAAAAATTCGTAGTATGGCAAGCTATATGTAGCTGCGGCCAAAGAAGCCAGTCATTTGTGACATCTGGCTCTATAAATAGCGAAATTTATATCAAGGAGTGTTTGCATAAGAGACTTCTTACATTTTTCAGTCAGCACAATGTATCCACTTACTTTTGGCCTGATTTAGCATCTTGTCACTACAACAAGAAAGCGCTGGAATGGTATAATGGTAATAATGTGGTTTTTGTACCAAGAGAGGCAAATCCACCAAACTGCCAGGAGCTCAGGCCAGTGGAGAGATATTAGGATCTTGTTAAAAGAGAATTAAAGGGCACAAAAAAGATCTCCCAGGACATGCAAGATTTCAAACGTAGATGGACCACCTGCTCTAAAAAGGTAACAGAAACTACCATAAAAGCCTTAATGGAAGGGTTTCCGGAAAAAGTGGATAACTTTGTTCGTAGTAGTTAGAATTCCATGTATTGTTTGATTTTGTATTAAATTTCATTTAATACAAATTTGGTTTGAAGTCTTAAAATTCAGTGGTTTGTTTTTTATTTAACTTTATGTGTGTTAACATTTTTATGATTTCACTCCTTATTTAAATAGCGTCGTGAGGATGTTTAAATGGAGTGATTGGCGATATTTCACCGCAATAAAGCCGTGTTTTTGCATCGGTTCGTAACCATGGCTGAAACATGGGTCCTCTACTTCACAGCTGAGACAAAGGAGCAGTCAAAACACTGGACTGAAATGGGAGAATCGTGTCCAAAGAAGGTGAAAACAGTTCTATCTGCAGGCAAGGTTATGGCGTCTGTACTAGGGATGCCAAACGGGAAATTCCGAATCCCGAAAACCCGGGATTTTCGGGATTGGCAAAATCCCGAATCCCGGGATTATTTCTTAAAAATCCCGGGATTTTCTTATTTTTTAATATTAATATAAACGCAAATAAACAAAGTGAGCAATTTTAGATTACCTACGTTTTTTCTTGAATTTTCTCATATTGACAAGAAATTGATGCCAAGATATTGGTGAAATTATAAATTAAGTAGATTATTCGAGTAAACTATGCAAAGACTTTGCAGAAAAATTTGAAATTTGGTAAACAATATTAAGTTTTTGAGTAATACATGCGAAAAACCAAGTTTGTTTGTTATTTTACCTATTTGTTCTTCCAAGCGAAAATCGATTTCTGAAACTGGGACTGTAAGTTTTGGCTGGGACTGTAAGTTTGAATTCTTCCATAAAAACATTTGATAACGATAACCAAATAACTTTGTTGCTGTAATTACACGATTTAGTGGGCAAGGTTATCGCAAAGAATCTGTTTTAAAATCTGCATACAAAATACTGGGCGCAAGTGTACTTAATGACAGGCCTTCATATATTATCCCAGCCAGAAAAATACAAATGGGAAAGCGATGTAAAGGTATTTTAACAGGTGGTACAAGTACTGACAAAAATTGCTTTCCCATTTCCAATATGATAATGTCAATAGACAAAAGGACCGGCAGTTCAAAAAGCGCCGGAAAAGTACTGGAGAAACAAAATTTTTAACTTTGGCAAAACGCTGCCAAAACCAATAAATAGGTGGTTTGGAATTATATTTTCCAAAATAAAATTTAAAAAAAGTTCTTATGTATCTTTTTTTTGTCCTGCCGTGATGTTTTGTAAAACAAATACTGGCAAAAAGATTTTTGTAAACGCTGGCAAAGCGTCCCAAATGAGTGTTCTGCCAGTCATTTATTTTTACATCGCGGTTACCCAGTGGTATGCAAGTACTTGATTTTTTGTACCACTGTCAATTTCTGACTGAGATGTTTCAATATTCATAAAATGTACCACATTATTAATTAACAACTATTAAATAATTATAAAACGCTTTACTCTATAAAAAATTAGTTACATAACATAAAAATTTTTACAAATAAAGGAAAATTTAAATCCCGAAATCCCGTAAAATCCCGGGATCCCGAAAAATCCCGTAGTCCCGAAAATACAAAATCCCGAATCCCGGGATTTTCAAATATCAATCCCGATTGGCATCCCTAGCGAGTACTATGCGAACTTATTGCAGCATTTAAAAGAATAAATTAAAGAAAATAGGTCGCATTTGGCGAAAAAGGGATGTTGTTTCACTATTGCGATGGCCGAAATCAATGAATTGAAGTTCGAATACTTCATCACATACCTTATTCGCCAGATTTAGCTCCCTGAGATTATTTTTTATTTTCGAACTTGAAAAAATAGGTCGGTGGTAAAAGATTTGCCAATAAGTAAGAGGAGGAGTCTGCAGTTGATGGCTATTTTGAGGAGTTAGACAGTTCTTACTATAAACAGATTATTCAAAGCTATTGGAAATCGCTGGGAAAAGTGTATTGAGTTAAAAGGAGACTATTTTCAGATATATGGAAAATTTTTTCCAAATTTGGTGTGTTTTTTTTTGCTACTCATCCTTATTGGAAAATAGGAATTTTTTAAATTTTTACCTAAAACTACTACACTCAGCAAAGTTCTGCAGTTACTATATCACAGTTATTTGTCTAGTAATGCGGTTGTAGTTATTTTAGCTACAGGTGCAGTTTATTTACTTAGAGAAAAAATTTTCAATGTTTACAAATACTTCAATTTCCAAGTGTGTGTGTACGAAGCAAACAAGTGTGTGTACGAAGCGCTTGTTTAGAAATTTCTAGTGAAAGAATATGAGAAAAGACGCTAAAGAGTGAAGACGCGTAGTACGGAAAAATGTTATATATTTTATTAAATAAGTGTTGGTTTTTAATTTTTATTTAAAAAATAAAAAATAGTTTTTTCGGCCTTTTTAATTGATTAACTAGAAATTTATTAATTCAGTTCGAGGCCAATTTTTTCTTATTATGAATTAACATAATAAGTACTTTTTTTAAAAACTGCTATTTTTCTTCATCAGGATACTCTCCTGACAAATACTTCACAGAGTTTTTGGCTTTCAAAAAATCTCTACACTTTCACGAATGAAAAGACGATAGTTTCGGGCATTTTCCAGTTCCCCTTCATCAGTTTTCTTTAGAAAGTGATGGCAGTAGTGCAATGCAATTTGAAGCATCAAGATCACATATTAAATGTAGTCTGCTACGTTAACAAAACCACTACTTTCTAAAGAAAACTTATTGATAAAAATCTATAAAATTTGTAAATATCAACAAATCGTTATACATTTAGGTGCCTATTCCTATGAAAAGTCTGTGACTCTTAGTTGTGACTGTATTCCCCATATATTTGTTGTTGCAAAGTCACAATAAATTATATTTATTAAAATTTTTGTTTACTTTAAAAAAATTAAGATATTTTATCGACACAATCATAACATTGACAAATAAAATTTGAACTTATTGAATTTTATTGTTCTTTGTATGAAAAGTTATGACTTTCAGTCTTATGATGGTCACAATGAGTCACAAGTAGGAATAGGCACCTTAATATAAATCCCTTTTTTCGTTGCTAAAATTGTTTCGGAATAGTTACAATCTATAAATCTAGACAATTTCAAAAGGAGTATATTATGACTTTCTGGATTCAAAAGAGTTATCTGTTTTCATAGACAGATAAAATTATTGCCAATAAAATTTCAATTAAAATATTCTTTGATTTCAAATTAATTTTTAATTAAAAGTTTAATGATATCAATTAAAATTTTAATTGAAAATGAGTAGGGTGTCGAAAAAATTTTTAGTTTATAATAAGTACTATTGACAACATATTTAAATAACTCTTAGGTCTGATTACTGAATGTCCAGTTAGCTACTAACTAGGACTTTAACTGCCGGATAAATTGTAACTGAACATTCAGTAATCGGGCCTTAATATGCATTGTGTAAAGTCATATTATTTTGTATTATTAATATTTTTTATTCTATTGCAGATATAAAAATTATAAAAGTGTGTCTGAAATCAGTAAAAAACATAAGAAAATTAATAAATGAGGGGAATGTTTAGTTGATCTCTTATTTTGGTAAATGAATGTTCTTTAGTTTGACTCTAATAAGAAATAATAACAAAGGATAAAAATAGCATTGTTATATTTCGTTGATATTAGTCTAAGTTTAGTTGTTGATAACAAATTCGATTTGCTTTCAACTGTCACATAAGTAGACAATTATTAATTATTAAACCATTCAAGGCGAAAGGCACTGATGATGGCTTTGTGGCGCAAGCAGAAAATACGTATTCTGTCTTGCTGGTCTTATCGAATTCTTTCAAAAATTTTTATTCTCTGTAATTTACTTGTAAAAATTGTATCATCTTTCTTTAATAGGAAAATAATTTAAACAGCAAGTGATATTAATTTATGATCTAGAGTCAAACTAAAGAACATTCATTTAAATTAATAAATATTGATTAATTATATTTTTAATATCACACATTTTAATAAAAGCGCCATAACTTAATTGAAAATTTTGACGATTTTCGATTAAATTTTTAATTGATATGATTTACTTTAAACTTTACAAAAGCATTTAATTGATTGTAACGATTTTCTTAATTGGTCCGTATTCAATTAAATTTTTAATTGTATTTACAAATACTTTAATTGAAACTCGATTTTAATTTTTTCTGTGTATATCTCATTTAATTTTCGCGTCACTGGTAGTACTCCATTATACAGCACTTTTTCTCTCTGGGAGGTTTAATTTTCGAGTTAATCCAAATTAGGGGTTGGAGGGCACCAACAATGGAATTTATAAATACAAAAAAAAATGTTATTTTTTTGTAACTTTGAATTTTTATATTTAATTAATTTTTTTAAAGAAAAAAATTTGCTGGAAATCGAATTTCATTTAAAAATTATGTTTGTAAAGGGTTCTTCAATAAGAGCGCTACAAAAGTTTTTTTAAATAAAACAAAAACGGTTTTGGATATCAATGAAATTCTTTATTCCTGTGAAAGTACGTTCGATGCCATTATGTATGGAAATCGAGATCTTTTGCATGGCCACCACGGGCACGCTTGCAGAAGTCCAGACGCTGAACCCAATTTTCGACGGTTTTCAAGCATAAATCGGCCGATATTCGTACGAAGTTCATCAATAGTCGCTGGCTTGTTGGCATAGACCATAGATTTGACGTAGCCCCACAGGAAATAGTCCAACGGCGTCAACTCGCACGACCGAGGCGGCCAATCGACTGGACCATTTCGTGAGATAACACGTTCTCCAAACTTGGTTTGCAATAAATTGATTGTGACATTCGCTGTGTGACTTGTGGCGCCGTCCTGTTGGAACCACATGTCCTCCAAGTCCATATCATCCAATTGGGGCCAAAAATATTCGGTTATCATTGAACGGTAGCGATTCCCATTCACGGTAACGTGCCGGTCTTGATCATCACGGAAGGAGTACGGCCCAATGACGCCGCCGGCCCATAAACCGCATCAAACCGTAATTTTTTCGGGATGCAATGATGACTCATGGAGTACGTGTGGATTGCTGTCTGACCAATAACGCATATTTTGTTTATTGACGAAGCCATTCATTATGACGATCATAAATTGGACTTAGCGCTCTTAACGTTGAGGCCACTGACTACGAATGTCGGTAGTAAATTTTAATAATTTCGACTCGTTGTTGGCTCGTATATCTTTCCATCATGAAATGGCAAACCTTACTGAAGAGAAATGTCAAAAGAGCGGCAAGAAATATGGCGTCGTTTGCTGTCCCTGTCTTTCTACTTTTGTAGCGTCCCTGTTGAAGAACCCTTTATTTACAAATTCCATTGTTGGTGCCTGCTTTGTTTTTCTGTGTAGCTTACTTTTCGAGATATGGATGATTAACATTTTATTTAACCCATTTATTATATCTTCCTTGGATGAAAATCGTTGTGCATTTTTACTTACTTAGTTTTCGGAATACCGATAAGATTAAAAATTCAAATTCATTAAAAATTATCCCATATAAGAAACATGGGGATTCTCTTTCTCATGACCATAATTTAAGAAGTATGGATTTTGGGTTTGTGCACAAAATTAAATACTTTTTTTAAGTTCCTCCTTCATACTATTTTCTTTATCATAAAGATAGTTATTATTTGTTAAGGTTTTTAACCCTTTCACTACCGACTTTTTGTTTGCGAATGTGTCATTATTTTAACTTCAGATTCTTGTTAAGAGTCCTCAAATTAGAAAAAAATATGTAACAAATTTTCCCCCTCCCCATACTAACCACCAACAATGTCGTTTGAAAATCGATTTTTTGAAACTTCTTATCCCCGTTTTACCCCTTAAATATTCGAATAGCCTTTGGTTGGTTTCCTGCTCGTCATAAAACGAAACTACATGCCAAATTTCAGTTATCTAACTTCATTAGTCTATGATAAACACCAAACCCCCTTTTTCTGGGAGATTATGATATATTAAAATAATACCCTGACCACATAGTGGTGTAGGGTATAAAAATTAGTCATCATTAACAAATATCGCCATTATATTGCCATGTTGAAGTGCTTATATATATAATGATTTTTATTTGAAGACCAAGAGCCTAATGAACTTATTTACAAAAAGTATAAAAATTTTTTTGCATTATTAAATTTTATATATTCTTTTAAATATGTGTACACTGTAGTGTACAAGGGTAGTGAAAGAGTTAATACAGTTATTTTTATTTATATGTTTTTTTCTTCACATTCATTATAATATTAGCATGTTGATTTTGCGCTTGACGTAGTAGAGTAATTGTAGGTAAGAGTCTTATAATTGAAAAAAAACCAAAATTTAAAATTCCAAACAAATATACAAAAAGTGTTATTTAGACTCAATAAGTAATTGATGGGCAATGGTGTGGAAATTTAATTTGAATGATTACTGATTTTTTTTTTGAGTTTCGAATAATAAGTAATTGAATTTTCATAATTTGAATATGATTGAAGATCATACACAACTTGTAATACTAATTAAAAAAAAAACAAAAGATTTCAACAATGAATTTAATTTTTTAGGTAAAAATGGCAGGTTCTTAAAAGAAAAGCAAATAAATAAATGATTGTATTTGGATTCGATTGAAGATCATATATTTATAAAATCTTTAACTGTAAGAAGCAAACAAAATATTTAAACAACAAACTTGACTTTTTTAAACTGGGTGTTTTTTTTTTGTTTATACGAAATTTAAACTGAGCTACCTAATTTTCGTACAAAACTAATTTTTGCTTGCTTTGTTTTATACTTAGGTGTTCTGACAATTAAAAACAAACAGGAGCCAAAAACTAGTCAGTTTTCTCTCAGTTTAAATGCCGGATTGTGATTCGTTTCAAATTTATATGATTTTTTTAGTATTTAGGGCCAGTTTTATAGCCAGCACTGAGTACGAATTTTTACCAATATTTTACTAAACCCTCACGAAAGTCTGAAAAAAGCTGTTTTGTAGATCTCCTCACAAAAAAGTTTTTCAACAAATATGTTGCTATTTTCTTAGGCGCAGCGATGTCATACTTTTTTTTGTAGTACATTTTATTTTTTATATCATAAATTTAAGATATGATCCCATACAAAATATTTTGAAATAGAATCTATCGATTTTTTTATTTCCTCTAGGTCGGTTAACTTATCTAAAAGTACGCTCAATTTAAGACTATCCATAGTCATTTTAATGACAATTTTATTCGTGGTTAATATATCCAATCAAATGGTATTAAATCATGACATCGATTTGTATTTGTTTCAACGTCTGTCTCAATGTAAAGTAGGGTGGCATTATCTTGTTTATCTTTTTCCCTCCATATTTTAACAAAGCCTAGGTGGAATATTGTGATATGTGGTCCACAACTAATATGGTGAAAATTTTAACAAAATCGAATAACTCTAAGATGGTGTTTCCAGACGACGTTTTGCATTCCCTCATTCGTGTGACCACGAACGTCTTCTAGAACCCCCATATAAGCCGAACACATTGAGGTCAAAATTTCGGAATTTTGAATCAAATATTAGTTTTAGATCATGTGTAGCAATAATCCGATTGAGCTTTTACAAAATTCTAAAGTTAAAATTTTAATACCACCCTAACACAAAGGCAGTGCTGCCAACCTGTTTTGTTAAAAAATCGTAACTTTTCGTGAAAAATTGTCACTTTGTAAATGAAAAATCATCAAAAAATCTTCAATCCATAAATTCCTTATATTTTAATGAAAAAGGGAAGAGTTTATTTAAAAATCCTTTAACACATTATGTTATTTCTAAAAATTTAATATTTTTATGTAAAAATGTCCCAACAATTAATACTTTATTACTGGCTTCTGATTCCGTTTCAAAATGTACCAAGAATATGTGTTTGGCTTATTTTAAGCGTTCTGGACTTCCTATTGCAATGTAATACAATTAACTTAATTTTTGAGGGATTTTTCCAAATTATTGGACGTTCAAAATTACACCATGCTCTCCTACTGATTAACCGGAACTGTAAGTAATTTCCATGACGAAATCTTACACATTTATGTTTCATTCGGTCTAACATATAAAAAATTTTTCAGGAAAAATATGTAATTAGTAAAATTCAAAATTATCAATTAATCTGATGGAAGCCTGGAATTGTACTTAGATATTAATTTGAAATCCTTTTTAGGAAAATTACACTTTTTTTACAATAAACTATAAATATTATTTCATTAAAAAAATCGTCTTATTTTATACATGAAATTTTGTAAAATCGTCAATCGTCATTACATAAAATTTCATATAAAAAAACGTCAAAATGGAGATAAATCGTTAAAATTGGCAGCGCTGTGCACGTAGTTTCTTTTTCCTCTTCTTTTTCATATAATTCTTTAATAATTTCAAAATGATTATTAAAACACTTTTTCTTTAATTTCACATATATTTTTATTTTCATTTGTATTCAAAGATTTTTTTATTTAACACAGATCGTTAAATTTCACTTGGAATTATGTCTCTTGCTCAGAAATATTAGTCACAAGTAAAAAGTCATACTTGCTTAAAGAAAAAAATTTAATATTTTTTAATATTATTCAATTTAAACTAATGTTTTTATGAAACTACTACGCAGCTAGAAATTACCGATGGTAAGAAAAATAAAGCACTGGCAAAGCACTGATTGCCAATGGTACAAAAAATAAAGTGCTGACAAAGAACTGATTTCAAACGCTCGTCCAACGTTAGAAAAAAGGGATTTGCCACTACTTGATTTACAAATTTATAACCGTAAAAATAATAAAAGCGCTGGAACAACCCTGGTTTAGAATACTATGCCAACGGTGGTTAAAATTGCTTTGCCAGTGTTAATTTAGAAAATTTACAATCGTAAAAAAAAAATAAAAGCACTGACAAGACCCTCTTTTAGAACGTTTTCCCAACGTTGGCAAAAGAAAGCTTTCGCAGTACTTAATTTACACTAATAGAAAAAAGTCTGTAAAAAATTTATTTACAACCACTAAAAATTAATTAAAAATGATGCTGCAGAAAAAAACTGCTAAATTAACAGATTATTTTTGCTATATATTAGTAAGATAAGAACGGCAACTATAAAACTGTTAAATGTACAGAATTTTAGGTATATTTGAGTTAAATTTTTGTTAATAGAACATAACAAATTGATCTACTAAAATCAGGAAAAAATTTTCCTAACTATTCAATAGCCCAAAAAATCACGAAAAATTTTAAAATTGTCGAAATTTCTTTTTCGATTTTTTTTAAATGCAAATAAAAATCGAGGCTTTTGAAAAGAGCAGATTACAATTTTTTTTTTAGCAAATAATTCTGTTAATTTAACAGCATTCAACTAAACTTAGCTTAAAAATAACAAAAATTTTGTAGATATAACAGTTTGTTTTTGCTATTTTTGGTCTACTAATATTCAACAAAATTTTCTGCAGATTTTACGGTATAATTTGCCATTTTCAATTAACTAAAAGTTAACTTAAATATAACTAAAATTCTGTAAATTTAACAGTTTTGACGTTCAGATTTTTCTGGCTGGGTATGTTCCATTTTCTTTTCTGTGTGTAGTGTTTTAATTCTACTCGTTCCCCATTCCATTTGTCTAGTATTTCAATTCTACTGGTCCCCTTTCTATTCCATTTTGTTTTCCAAAGTTAGTGTTCCAATTCCATTCGTTTCTCTAATTTTATTTTTATCGGGATATACATTAATTCCATTAAAGGAATTAAATATGCTAAAATCCCAAACGCATTTAACAAATTGTGAAAAATAATCCGGATTTCATTCTTGCCTAAGGAAATCGTTAGGGGACGACGTTTTTAGAATTTCTGGAAATATTTGTTAAGTTAAATTACAAACTCAATGAGAATTTCTTGTTCTCGTCTAGGATTGTTATTAAATATTTAAAATATTAAAGAAAGAACCAAAACAACAACAAAACATTTTCCACAATTTGCTTTGTCATCTCTATTGTTTTGACAGATCTAGCAATGTAGTGACATCCATTCATGTATAAACAACAATAGAAAACAATGTTTTCTAAAGTGTCAATAACATTTACATTTGCACAAGCACTTGCATATTAGTTTTTCTAATTTTATTTTATATCGGGATATACATTAATTGCATTAAAGGAATTAAATATGCTAAAATCCCAAACGCATTTAACATTGTCCCGTGACTCAATTCCATTCGTTCCACGTTTCATTCCATTTAGTTTCCCAGTTTTACTGTTGCAATTCCACTCGTTCTACTTTCCGTTTTCGATTGTCTAGTGTTTCGATATCAATTGTTCCCCCCTGCATTCCATTTCGTTCGACTCGTCTAGTATTTCAACACCACTCGTTCCTGTTTAATTTTAAATCTTTCCGCTTATCTAGTGGAATGAAGTAAAACAAAAATTATTTTTCAAAATTTTTTAAATACATTTTAGGTTTTTACACAGTCGAATAAAAAAAGAATATACCCGTGTAAAAAAGTTTAGATCTGATCAGATCTTTTTGGATCTAAATAGATATGATTGAATCTAATTAGATCCTGTACCAGATCTCATCAAATATGATCAGATATGGCATATGTGATAATACCTTATGGCAAGATCTGATCAGATCTAGTGCCAAATCTGTTCAAATCTAAAGTGATCTGGACAATTGCGCCAGATATGCCTAGATCTGATCAGATCTAATTAGATCTCAAATTTGTCCCCAATTTTGAGATCTAATTAGATCTGGTAAGGTCTACTGAGATCTGGCCAGATCTGATCTTTTTTATACGGGTATTTTTTAAATATTTTTGTAATTTTTTACAAATTTCTATTAATCGATAAATCGTATTAAATTGATCAAATCATACCGGTTTTCGGTTTATTCGAATTTAGAAGTTATTCTAAATTGGTTGGTTTTTTGAAATTAAAAACCGGTTAACCGGTTTTGGACACTCTATTAGGTAGGATGTAGAAATCAATTTCAATTGTTGATTTAATGTGTTTGCAGCCAAATCAACCTCCGACTTTGGTTCTCTAATACACATCTTAATTTCATCCAAATCGTTGGGTACCATTTGTGGTCCTTTCCTTGTTAGAGCTGACTATAAAACTGGCACTTATTACTTTTTTCGGTAAACAATTAATTATGGTAACTTAATTTTGTTAGTTAATGTGAAACTCATTTAAAATAAATCTTTGTTATTGTATTCAAAATTTTTCTCACACTGTGCTGTTGGAGTTCACATAAAATCATGTCACATCTTTGTTTTGAGTTTAATAATTAGTACAAAAGTGACAGTTTCCAAACAAAAACTGAAAACCATAACTAATAGGAAAGAGTTCAGGGAGATATATTTTACTCAAGCTTTGTTTTCAAAGGGTATCCAAACAATAAGATGCCTTAAATTATATTAACAAATTTGAGAATTTTCTTTTTTTACAACTATGACTAGCACTATGACTATAAAATATAATGAAAGTATAATCAAAAAAATAATATTAATTTTTTTTTTTTAATTTGTTTGTCATGTGGTTTTGATCACAAAATATAACGTATTTGCTAGATTCTTTCAATCATCGAGATAAACCAGTTTATTTGCATATTAATTATCTAGCCAATCGGTTTTTTGTTGTTGATATAAAAGACTTTTTTCTTAAAAGTAATATTAATATTTTTAATTTTGTTTGTGATATTACTATAACTGTCAGTTTTTTTATCGCTTGGGCTATGATATTATATTTAGTAATTTTGTTTTATGTTGACTCATGTGATAAATTACTTTTTTTCAGTTGTTGTAATTCTATATGTTTGTGTGTTAAACATTTATATTGTCATAGCGGTTTGCATATGAATACGATTTTTTTTATAAAAACATTTTTTACGAACTTGAACTTGGCGAACGGGTATTCTTTTTTGTTTAATCTTAAATTTCTGTTCATAAAAAAAAAAAAACATAATATTAAACATGTTTCTTTTTAATATTTATTATTAGTATAAAAGGTGTGTTTGTTTTTTATAATTTAATTAAAACTATTAAAAAATAGATTTATAAAGGTTTTTTTTTTTAAATTTTTTAAAAATTTTGTAACTTTTTTTTCATCAAAACCAAAACACTTTTTATTGTTTTTTCTAAATTTGCCAAAAAATTTTAGTTATACAGAAATATTGAATTTTAGGTTTTATATTGTTTTTAATATTTCCTAAATTTTATAGTGTATTTAGACTGGGCAGAAGCTAGTAGTTTTTGGCTATTTTTAGTTTTTGAGCCGAAAACTACAAAATTAATTTAGTTTTTCCATATAATTTTCATACAAACTGCAAATCAAATTCTACCTGGTTTTTGCCAAAAACCAAGTAAAAATAACTGAAATGTGCATTTTTGATACACCCGGTATCATTTATAGTTAACTTTCGATGCACCCTGTTAAAACGAATATAGAAGTAAAGCAAGTGTCAAAAAAATATTTTTTAGTTTTTTAAGAATATTTCTATTTTAGTTTGAAATTGTATGTTGTTATTAATTTTTAAATGTATTAATAACTTTCTTGCATTAATTTAACAATAAAAAAGAAAGAAAAATATGTATTAAAAAAGTGATCTGACAAAGAAAAACTAAATGACCAGTGTAAATGACTTGGTTTTTGTAATTTAGTTTTGTACAAAAACCAGCTGGTTGTTGCTAGTCTAAATTCAGTATTAAGGCATAAGACTAAATAATAAATTAATGTGATTAAAGTTAGAGATTTTGACAAAAATAATAGTACATTATATCAGAAAAGAAAATTATTTGTATAAGCATCGGTTAAAGGCATTAATAAGGAAAACTAACGACTTAAGCAGCAAACTTGAGTTTTTATCACAACGTTTATTTTTTATGCATCTAACCGCCCTCCCAAAATCAAAGAAAATCGTACATCAACGTACAAAATTTTTGTTGTTTTACATGTAATTTTTATCCAATTTGACACACGCCTTAATCCGACGTATTATTATAAATTATAAATTCCGACAATTTTTCTTAAAAAAATACAGGATTTAATTGGCATATTTCTATTTGTTTTTATGATTATATTTGATCCAAATATTTAAGGTTTGATTCAAATATATTACAGATTTTATTTTAAAAACATTTAAGTATTCAGCTTTGAAAATTTTAAAAATGGTGATGCAGCTTTTTATCTATTTTGTTGCTTAAACCAAAATTTCAAGCAAAATAATTTTGCCGAATATAAGTTGACAAAAAACACAAAATTTTTGTTAAAGTTTTTAGTCAAATTTTGGTTAAATGTGAATTAAATGAAATCAGCAGAGAAATGTGCTTAATATGGTATAATGATAAAAAATAACAAAATCACTAAATATTTCAGATGATTTCAGCAAAGTAATTTGTTATTTGCACTCAGTTAATTTTGCTTAAATATAACTACAATAATTTTGATATAGTAGTGTTTTTTTTGCTGGTTCTAGTGTAATTTGTTTGATGATTTCAGTGGCATATTGTGACTTGAAATTTACAATTTCTGCCCGTTAGGCATACCAAGTATTTAAATTATAGACATAATCTTGTTTAAACAAGAATAGCTACGACCAAATATGGCAATAATTTTGCAATATTTGGTTCTATATTTAGTGAGAACCACAGTAACATCATATTAAATATTCCCAGGTGCATTGGAAAGCCTCATATTTATCACCTGCCTCGACTTGTTTAAAAAAGTCAGCAAAAAAGTTTGCTGACTCAGAAAATTTTAGCTAGGCGGGTGCTTGCAGTAAAAATTCCTAATTTCACCAAAATGCAAAATAAAAAAATTGTAAATTCAACAAAAATTGCGCTGACAATAGATTGCAAATGGAAAATGTCCTCGCTAAAATAAATAAAACTTTTTGATAAACATACTAGATAAAAAAAATCAAACATTTTTTAGAGAAATTGTACTATAGTTTATCTGCTGAAAATTTAAATCTAGAAATTTTTGTTTTTTTTTATTCTTTTAAAAATGATTTGAAAACTTTTTTAAATAGAAAAATGTTCAGACTTCAAAATTGTCGAAATAATTTAATTAAATATCTAAAAATATATAAAAATTATTGGTAATTAAAATATTAATTGCAGCTGTCTATATCCTAGTGTCTTCAAATGCAATGAAATGTGCAAAGAAATTAGAAAATAACACACAAAACAACAACAACAAAAATAACAACATTTCATTGCATTTGAAGACACTGGGTATAACGTTAAAACAACAACCATAATACATTCTGAAATGCACTGTGGCAACCCGTCTCCAATATACGCAAGTTGGCTATTCTTAAACGTAAAAACCATACGTCAGTGTGTCAACATTTGTGAAAAAGGAGACACGCAGGAGATTGGAAGATAAAAAAAATTTAAAAATAGAATTTTGTATGTGTCTGTGTCAGTGTTGTCAGTTTAGGGGATTTATCCCCAAATAGGGAATTTTTTCCGTCAATGGGGATAAAAATTTCCGTTTGGGGATCTGGGGATTTATTGGGGATGACACGAAATTTTAAGGGATTTTTGGGGGATAACATATTATTGCCTTTTTATATTTTAATGAATGTAACCCTGATAATTCTAAATACTTTTATATTTCTTTTAAGAATGATGATAATAGTGCATGATTTTAGGCAACACAAATTTGTGTCTGGCAAGTTAATGTGCATACAAACCTTAATTCCTTTTGGTGAGAATTTGAATTCCTTTTGGTTCCAAAATATTTAAGGTTATTCGAATGTAATATGAGTTATAAGAAGCTCTTCTTAAATTAAATATATACTTTATATGTTATTCAAATGTCAAAAATTCAATCCATCTGCTGAAATATTAAAACTTTTTAATACACTACCATACGCAACAAAATATGTATCTGAAGCTGATGAATCGGAAAATTTTGATTCTGAAATATTTATAACGAAAAATTTTGGTTCACATTTTTTTTCCTATTATTTAGTTTTATTTGTTCTTTTTTATAATTTGTTACAATTACAAAATTTATTGAGTATATAACTTAATGAAAAGAATTAAATAAATATAATATTTTTACATTAATAAAAAAAAATTAACGAATACGAATTTTTTACGGAAAATAAAAATTGGGAATTTTTGGGGATAACATACTGAAAATTGGTGATAAAGTTTGAAAAATAAACTGGCAACACTGGTCTGTGTTTGATCACTTCTGAGCAAAAACAATAACAGAAAGTTGAATAGGTAAGAAAAATATGAATTAGTTAGATTGAATTCAAGGCCTTACTTGGGTGAGGTGGCTAAGTTGTCGTCGCATTTTAGTATAGTTATGTCTGTAATGTGGGGACATGTTTTCGAATCCCACAGCCGACGGGTGTTTGAAAAAATTAGCATATATTGACAATCTGACAATAAACATATAAATATGGATGGTCACCGAAACGATGCGGTTATCGGTAAGGGTAACGCTATATTAAATTATTTTGGTAACGGTATTTTGAGGGTAACGCCATTTCATTTATTTCGGTATCGGTATTTTAAGGTTAGCGGTATTTTAGAGGTATCGATATTTCGTTTATTTCGGTAACGTTATTTTACGGTTAACGGTTTTTCAGTTATTTCGGTAACGATATTTTAAGCTTAACGGTGTCACTTATTTCGGTGCATACCGCAAAATTTTGTACAAAAATTTTTAAGAAAAATACTCAACAACCAAGTGCAATTACCAAAAGCAGAAAATTAAAAATAACGGTAACGGTATTTTAGGGATAACGGTATTTTATTTATTTCGGTAACGGTATTTTAAGGTTATCGATATTTTATTTATTTCGGTATCGGTATTTTAGGGATAACGGTATTTTAAAGATAATGGTTTTTCGGTTATTTTGATAATGGTATTTTAGAGGTAACGGTTGTCAGTTAAAAGATTTTGAATCAATAACGGTATTTTAGCGGTTAACAATTTAATAGAAAATCACTGATTAAGCCTGTCCATTAGAAGGTACCTAAAAAAAAAATTTCGCCGTACACCCAACAATATGAAGTATTTTTGAAAGGCGATTTTAACAAAAAAATTCTTTTTTGCTGAACGTAGGGGTGGCCTTTTTCAATTTTTCGTTATAGCTTCGGCATTTAAAGTCGGATTTTAAAGTGTGATATATCGATTTTTTTGCCTCGAGGAGACCAGTGTTTTGCTATAAAGGAAAAATCCAATGAAAAGAAATTTAAAAAGGCGACCTGTACTTTCGGCAACCAATATATAAAAAAAATTTCTACTGGGTTTATTCGAAAACTTCCTTAGCAAAAGTTTAAAGATTTTTTGCGGTGGGTAACTACTAGAACGGGATACTTAAGGCCTTAGAGCGAAACACTGGTCTCCTCGAGAGAAAAGCATCGATTTATGATACTTTAAGATCCGACTGTAAATGCCAAAGATGTAACGAAAAATGTAAAATGGCGACCGCTACGTTCGGCAAAAAAAAATAAAGTTTTTTGAAACCTCCTTACAAAAATACTTCGTATTGGAGGGTGTACGGCGCACGTTTTTTTTTTGCCTGTAAGTTGGTACGCTCTACTTTCCATACAAAAAGGCAGAAACTAGATCTAGTTTGATTTAAAAATTAATGTTTATAACAAAAAAATAAAAAGGTTCCCAGGAAAATTTTTTGTTCCAAAGAATCGGTTGTAGAATAGCTACCTAGAAAAATTTTCTGTTCCAAACAATCGGTTGTACAATAGGTACTTTTCATTCACAACCCCTTCTACTGTCGATTCTAACACCGATTCTTTTTGTTTGAAATTGTCCCAAAAGCAACCCCTTCTATGGCTCCAAAGTGGAACCGGTTGCTCTAGAATCAGTTCTGGAACTAGTTCTGGAACTGATTCTACGTCACCCACACCTTCCATATAGGATCCCAGGAACTGGTTCCTGAACCAGTTCCATGGAATCGGTTGGAGTGGAACCAGTTGTGGAATGGGTGTGGTTGGCTACCGATTGTAAAAAATGAAGTGAATAATTAGAATAATTGGAAACATTTATGCATGTAATTTTATTATAATAAACTAATAAAAATAATAAAAAAAATTTGCAAGTTTTTTTTTTTTTTTTTTTAAATAAGTTAAAAAAAGGAATACATTTTTTTCCTAAGCTAGTGGATTGTAATTACACTATGGAACATTTTTGGGATTATTGTCTGGGGGGTGAGAAATTCCAAGTCAGGGTGATGGTACTAGGTCAGTATAGTAAAACCCTCAAAGGGTTTGGCGTTCGTATGTGTCATTTTTTTTATGACCTTTTAAATTTTTTCCTTATCTTGATGTTTTTTCGCTTAGTTGTAACTCGAGAACCACTTGTCCGATTTTGATGAAACAAATTTAGAAAAATTTAGAATTACAATTTCTTTAATCCGTTCATATAACATTTTTCTTTATAATCAACAGTTTTGCCGGTAAAAATAAATTTGTGGAGAAAAAAAAATATTTTTTTGCCTAAAAATTAAAATTCTTTATGAATTTAAAAAAAAATTTTAATTTTTAGGCAAAAAAATATTTTTTTTTCTCCACAAATTTATTTTTACCGGCAAAACTGTTGATTATAAAGAAAAATGTTATATGAACGGATTAAAGAAATTGTAATTCTAAATTTTTCTAAATTTGTTTCATCAAAATCGGACAAGTGGTTCTCGAGTTACAACTAAGCGAAAAAACATCAAGATAAGGAAAAAATTTAAAAGGTCATAAAAAAAAATGACACATACGAACGCCAAACCCTTTGAGGGTTTTACTATACTGACCTAGTACCATCACCCTGACTTGGAATTTCTCACCCCCCAGATTGGCTGTTGTACTGTGTTATCAACGTGGTTTTGCTGCTTATAAAATAATTTTTAATTTTGTAAAAAAAAGTTAATAAAATAATATAAATAATACTTTTCTTTCAGGCAAATAAATATAGATTATTCTTTTACAATGCATAAATATTGAAAGCGCAAGAAAATCAGTGTTTATTTAATAAAACTTTACTTTGTTATTTCATTTACTATGTTATATCATTAAGCCACAAACGATAGGTGCCCCCAACATAAACTATGCACCAGGGGCATCGAAAATAGGACTCCCCAAATGCGCATCACCCACCGAGTCCCAGCCGGCCATTTAAATGATGCCATATTTCAAACATGCCTCACACACAACTTGTTTTATTATATTTTGACATCTACCCTTCCGATTTCCTCGCGTGCTATAGTTTTGTCAGCCTTACAGTAGATTTTATTTCTATTTTTATTTTCAAAATTTCTAGTTAAACTATTGTTTGTATCTTTATTTGTAAAATCTATCAGTCTTATTTTTTTTTGAATAGATAGTGTATTTGTCAACACATTTTGAATTTTACACTATGCACTTACTATTAAGATGTAATTTACAAATAAAGATTAAATTTCATATGGCAAGTGTTAAACTAATGAAAATCTTAAATCTGACAGTAAAGTTTTTCAAATGAAAAAAAAAAAATAAAAAAGGAAATTTAATATACAAAAATATTCATTAAACAATTACGTAGCTAAATTTAGTTGAAAATAAGCAGTGAAATTATATTTATGTGATTAAATATAAGAGTATTAAAATTTATATAAACAAATTTAAAACGTAACTGCCAATTACAGAAAACATACCATTTTCATTTATTGGTTATACATAAATAGATGTCACTACGTTGCTAGATCTGTCAAAACAACAGAGTAGTATTTTGGAAGATGATAAAGCAAATTGTGGTAATAGTTTTTTTGTTTTTTTTTTTGTTTTTTCTTTGATATTTTAAATGTTAAATGACGCTTCAAGACGAGAAAAAGAAATTCTCATTCAGTTTGTGATTTAACCTAATAAATATTTCTAGAAATTCTAAAACGTCGTCGCCCGACGATTTCCTTAAGCAAGAATGAAATCCGGGTAGGGATATGTCTGCAACAAATTATTTTTCAAAATTTGCCAGAAAAGTTTTGGGATTTTAACTTATTTAATGTAATTATTGTTTATCCCGATAAAAATAAATTTGAAATCAATATTTATGTGTATGAGTAAAGAATTTCTTGTAATTTGAATTGAAATAATTTTATATATAAACAAACTATTTTAACAAAAAAGAAAACCGAAAATATTTGATTTTTTTTCTAAACAGAAAACAACGAAATTATTTAAATTATTTTTTCTAAAAATATAAATCTAAATATAGAATATTTGACTGAAAATAAGAACTCCTACAGACGATACATATTTTTTTCTGGTTTGTTTTTTATTGATTGATAAAAAAGTTAAACAATATGTTTCAATGTATTTTAATTGATTCTTCAATTGAAAACAAACTTTACCTATTATTTTTTAAATAAACCTCAATCGGTTATGGAAAATATATTGTGAGTGTAGAATTGTATTCATTTATATATTTTTAAGCAATTAATTATTTGATTTTGTATATTCAAATATTTATATTGGTGCTAAATTTAGCACATATGATGACAACTCCTTGGCTTAAGTTATTGAGTCAAATTCTCTTTACTAAATCATTTTTTATTTCTAACAGTTTTCAATAAATGTTGTATGGTGCTACAAATGTAGTATTAACCAATAATTTACTTAATCTGTTTAACATTCTTTAAATTTTTAAATATACATTTTTGGTTATTTATTTTAAACAACTACAATAATTGATTTCTTAAATTGTTTGTATTTAAAATTGTTTTCCAACCGATTTCAAATGTATTCCTAAAGTAAGTTTTATGTTTAAAAATAAAACAAATACAATTTAATAACTAAAAAAAAAAAACTAACCAGTTTGCAGATATTTAGCCTTAACTTAAAGGTGGTCAAAATGCAGTAACAACAAACAACAACTATAATGTGACTATGACAACACTCCCATCAACATCAACAACACACCAAAAACGGCACCTAAACTAACAAAAAAAAAAAAAAAAACACCACCTGCAATTGTTTCACCTCACTCACCATTATTACCACCAAAGAAATGCATGCAAAGTGTTTAGAAAAAAACTAAATATTTCAACACTGTGGCTAGATGGATGAATGAATGAATGGATGGTTGCTTAGTTGGATTACATTGGATTGGTTGAATGAATTAATGTACATGTTTGTCTTGCTAAACCACACTTCATTGTCATTGACCATAACAGCGTGTTAAAAAATTAAATAAAAAAATAGATTAAATGAATTCTTTTAAAATATTTAGTTTATAAACTAGTTTTATATAAGATAAATTATAATGTGTGGGTTCTTTTGAGAAAAAACGTTTTTTTAAATGCTACCAAAGCTATTGCTGATTTTTTTTTATAATACTTTAGAAAATTTGAGTTGGTTTCTAAAAGCCTATTTATTAACAGAACTAATTTGTTTTGAATTTTTGTAATCATACTAAATTTGTTAAATTAAAAGCTTAACAATTTTATTACTTGTGTATTTCTAAATCCACATCTTTTTTATTTGTCTTTTGTTCATTTTATAATGTGATTCATTATTTAAATTGGTTTATTGTTCATTATATTATTATTAAACAATAAAATAGTGGTCATTTAGTTAATGTTTTTTAATATCACTCTTCCTTTTGTACATAACTATTCGTTTTATTAAAAATGTAGGAAGTTTTCAATTATCTTTATATAATAAACAGCTGCATGCACATGAAAGCTACTAAAAATTAGTTCAAAAGGACGCTGCAAAAAAAACTGCTGCTATCAGTGGAGTCGATTTGCCAAACATTAGTAAGATAAAGGCGGCAAGAAAAATCTGCTAAATTTGGAAAATCTAAGCCATACTTTTACCCTACTGAAATCAGCAAAAACACTCTGGAACTAGTTTTAGAAATAGTTTTAAAACTACATTCTAAGGACAAAAATAGAGATAAAAACTTTTACTTTGAAAATAGTACTCTTCCAGTTGAATTATATAGATAAAAAACAAGGATTATTTCTGTGATGAACCGACGAACCGATGCATTGTCTCATATAGACAAAAAAAAAAAAAAAATGTTTGTCTCCGATTTCGAAGAAAATATTTTTTTGTATATATAGGCTTTTAAAAACCAACTCAAAATTACCTAAAGCGAGTAACATATTTCCAACATAACCATGGTTAAACGTTAACCACAGATATTTCCATATAAATTTGACATATTTGACATTCATAACTATGGTTAAGCACTAAACTCAGCTTATTTTGAGACAAGTTAACAGGTCTTAATCTTGTAATTTTATTCTTTCTGGTATAACTCATTCTGTCTACACTAGAGGTCGCTAAAGTCGCTAAATTTTAAACATAGAATGTAACAAGATCATAAATTAATATCACTTTCTGTATAAATTATTTTTCAAGTTAAAGAAAGATAATACAATTTTCACAAGTAAATTACAAAGAATAAAAAATTTGAAAGAATTCGATAAGGCCAGCAAGACAGATACGTATTTTCGGCTTTCGTTACAAAGCCATCATCAGTGTCATTTGCCTTGATGCGTTAAACATTGATAATCGTCTACTTATGTGAAAGTTGAAAGCATAATTTAAAAAGAAAGCGATATTAATTTATGAACTAAAAATTGAACTGAAAAAAGAAAAACATTAATTTTTTCTTCTTTTTTAAATATTTTAAAATATTAGAATCAATTAAGTCAGTGTAGCAATATTTGCGAAAAAGGTGACGCGGAGGAGATTAGAAGATAAACAAAAAATCTAAAGTAGAATGTTTGTATGCGTCTGTTTGATCACTTCTGAATATAAAGAAACAATAACAGAAAGCTGAATAGGAAAGAAAACTATGAATTAGCTACACTACATTCAAGGCCTTACGTGGGTTAGATGTTCGATTCCTGCAGCCGACAGGTTGTTGAAAAAAATTATCATATAGAGACAAACAGTAATACAATTTAATGCAAAATCACTGATGAAGTGTGTCCATAGGAAAAAGGAAAAAAACTAGATCTACCCGTGTAAAAAAGATCAGATCTGGCCAGATCTCAGTAGATCTTACCAGATCTATTTAGATCTCAAAATTGGGGACAAATTTGAAATCTAATTAGATCTGATCAGATCTAGGCATATCTGGCCATATCTTAGTAGATCTTACCAGATATAATTAGATCTCAAAATTGGGGATAAATTTGAGATCTGATCAGATCTAGGCATATCTGGCGCATTTGTCCAGATCACTTTAGATTTGAACAGATTTGGCACCAGATCTGATCAGATCTTGCCATAAGGTATTATCACATATTCCATATCTGATCATATTTGATGAGATCTGGTACAGGATCTAATTAGATTCAATCATATCTATTTAGATCCAAAATGATCTGATCAGATCTAAACTTTTTTATACGGGTAGTCTGATTTGCAAATTAATGTGTTTATAACTTTTAGAAAAAAAGGTTTATTCTAATTCTTAACCTCAAACCTACTAAAATTAAAATTGGTAAAAAAAATGCATATTAATTACAACATTAATTGCAGTTGGTCTATATGACGCGTTTGAAAAAACAACACTGGACTAAACAAATATTTTGATTGAACCAAAATATGAAAACTTATTGCACATTTTATATTTTTTTAAAGCACAAATAAGCATTCATAATAATTTGAAAACCTTATAACACGTTTGTAAAATGAATTTTGTATGAAAAATTTGTTTTACAAACCATTTAAAAACTTTAATAGTGATTATGCATATGAAACCAAAACTTGTTTGTTCGAATTTTATTCACAAATTAGTGAGAGCAGATATTCAGGGGTGTGATGAAAATCGAAAACGAAAACGAACAGTATTTCAATCTAGAATAATTAGTTTCGTGAAAATAAAATTGGCTTCAAATTATTATCGATTGGTTTATTTGACTCAGAACATCTAAATTAGGAAATAAAAACTAATTTGTGTTGTACTGATCGTGAAATATTAACCATTGAAAATCAGCTCGTTTTCGATTTCGATATTCAATACATGCCTGATTATTCAGCCTTTAGTTGGATATTTTTATTTTTTATTTATTTAAATAAAAACCGTGCGTATTAGTTTTTCAAAATTTTGTTCTTGCAAACAGGATAGACAGCTGCTTCGGAGGATGTTACTCCCCCTCATCAGTATCCGCGCTAGATTATAACCATAAAAGATTATGACTAAAGATAGTTTGGTTACTTACATATGTGCAAAACATCAGAGTTTATACCGATCCCCACTTTTTAAATAAATGAGAATTCTGTATTCTCCGAAGTTTAAAAAGTAACCAAAAAACTAAAGCAAAATTATATCAAACTAATACCATATGCACAAATCACCATGACACGTCAAAAGTGTGTATAAGAAAAATTCTAGCCACATTATTGGCTATAGGTATGCCCATTTAATATTTTTCTGTAAAATCTTTACTTTATTATTAATTAACTCTTCCCGTGTAAAAAAGACCAGATCTGGCCAGATCTCAGTAGATCTTACCAGATCTAATTAGTTCTCAAAATTGGGGACAAATTTGAGATCTAATTAGATCTGATCAGATCTAGTCATATCTGGCCAGATCTTAGTACATCTTACCAGATCTAATTAGATCTCAAAATTGGGGACAAATTTGAGATCTAATTGGATCTGATCAGATCTAGGCATATCTGGCGCAATTGTCCAGATCACTTTAGATTTGAACAGATTTGGCACTATATCTGATCAGATCTTACCATAAGCTGTTATCACATATGCCATATCTGATCATATTTGATGAGATCTGGAACAGAATTTAATTAGATTCAATCATATCTATTAAGATCCAAAAAGATCTGATCAGATTTAAACTTTTTTACACGGGTTAAACAAATTTTAAGTTTTGAAATTGAAATTTTAAACTTTTATGTCTTCAGAGACTTATAGTCGAATTTCATGACAAATATTTTTTCGGAACATTTTAACCCCCTCACTCTTCAAGTTACGGGTAATTGACGACCCTTTTAAAAGAGACCAAAAAGTCCCTTTAATTGAAGAGTTAGAGGGTCAAACTGTTCCACAAAAATATTTGCCATGAAATTCTACTATAAGTCTCTGTAGAGATCAAAGTTGTAAATTTAGTAATAAATAAGTCAAAACTTAAAATATGTTTAAGAGTTAATTTCGTACTTATTCAGAATTGGCGCTCAAATGTTCCACAAATCTGGATTTTAGGAAGAAACCATGTGTATCTTCCATTTTAGGTATAGGATATGTTCAGCCAACTTATGTAAAACACTACGACGAACATTTCTGTGGAAAATTTTAACCCTCTATCTCTTCAACAAACGGGTCTTTTTTGTCCCTTTTTAAAATGGGGCCAAAAAGTCCGTTTATTTGAAGAGTTAGAGGGTTAAGTAGTTCCACAAAAATATACCTCGTAGTGTTTTACATAAGTTCACTGAACACATCCTATACCTAAAATGGAATGTTCACATGATTTTCTAGTGCACATATGTAATAATCTATAACTCAGAATCAGTTTTTGGCCTTTCTGTCATGGAATGGATGAAATATTTAAAAAAAGCTTATTTTTCTTTAATCTACGCTAAATTTTTATACCCTACACCACTATGTGGTCATTTATTATATGGATGAAATCAAAAAATGTGATAAAATTTTGGGCCAAATTTGTGAGAAGCAAAAAGCGTTAATATTTCGGTTTTTTTTAATGGAATCAGTAAGTTTAGTCATTATAAACCCACCCAGGTGGAAATTATGTGTGGTAACAAAAAAGAAGCACTGGCAAAGCGCAAGTAGACCGCGGTCTTACAAAAAGAAGTACTGGGAACTAAATTTGGACGCCTTCCCAACGCTTTAAAAGGGTGAATTCCCAGCACTTGTTTTCCCATAACATTATTTTGTTTTTGAAAAGAAACTCCAAAAGAGTGAATATTTAAATAATTTTTGACTCCACAATACAATAACTCCGAGAATCGTCTATTTTTAGAGTAATTTAAAATTCTTCAGTGATGAGGGCTCATAATTTGGTGGCAGGGAAAACATTTGATTTTTATGTTTCTTGGTGCTATCTCAATACTTTGCAAAGCATTAAATAGATGGGTGTTATCATTTGGGTGTCAGGAAAGCACTTTAATTTTTTTATTTGAGCGTTGGCAAAGCATTTGATTTTTATGTTAATGGGTGCTTTCCCAGGGTTTGGTAAAGCATTGGCACCACAGTGGAACGGTGTTAACGGCGTTGGGAAAGCCCTGTTAACAAGCACTCATACCACCCATTTCGGTGCTTTGCCAGTGCTGGCCCCTTTGTATTTTTCTAACTGGGTAATTGCAAAAAATCTCTTCTACAAGTTGTCGCAATAACTTTTTTTGCACAATTTTAATTTTTTTTGTTGTAACGGAGTTTATATTTCTGCAAGCGAAAGATATAACAAAAAAAATTGGGTACGAATTTTCTTCAATTTATTAGTTTTTCGTATTTGGGTTTTCATCTTGCTTTCCAATGATATATAATTTGTGTTTATCAAATTGGCGGTTTCGCGAATAAAAATACAATTCATTCCGCGAAAAAAATTTAAATTTTTTTTAATTTTGTATTTTTGGTCCTTTTAAATGCTTTTCAAAAATATAAAATTTTTTAAAATCCAAACAGCGGTTCCGCAGTTACAAAATAATATATTACAAACATAACAATATATTAAAAACATAACATTTCACGATCAAAAAATTCTTAAATTGTGTGAAACAAATTTAAATTGTCAAACTAATGTCAGTAATGACTCGAAATATCGATTCAAAACCAATGAAATGCAAAATCAATCGTTTTTCGCTCCAGCAGCTTAGGGTAAAAAACTGATAACTTTTTTTGATTTGACGTAAAATTATTAGTTGAATCGTCTTTTGACGCATAAATATTAGTTGAATCACCTCTGTTTATGGTTATTTTAAAATATTTTAAACATTTATCTACATTTATTTGAATGAAATCTGATGCAAACAATTGTGGTTACGGAATTTACAGTTACGGAGTTTACATTTGGTTACTTTTTTCGTTTTCTTTCAGAAACGCTTTGTCAGAATTTTTTTTCCGAAACAAAATCGCATGATGCCTACAAGGTGAAATCAAATATGACATTGTTTTTCTTACTCGTTAAATAGTTTGGTGTAAAAATTAGGAACGGAGTTTACAACATTTTTTCAAATTTTATTAAAGACATCCTTTTTCATCTCGAGAATGTTACATGCTTCAGAAAAGCTTCAGGTCTGTTATACTGGATGATTACTTACAGTCCAACGATCATTTGAGTATAAATAACATTATACTTTTCGCAATATAAATAATAGAAAACTCCAAAATTCTGCTATATGCATTTTTATCAAAAATTATGACGAAAAATTGTTACGGAGTTGAAGTTTGTAAAATGTATTAATTTTTATTAAAAACGTTACTTTTCCTCTTCATAAAAATTCTTACAGTTAGTGTTTAGCTTTATTGGTTATTAATATATAAGCTATTAAAGTTAAAAAACCTTATGAGTTACTTGTTACGGAGTTTACATTTGGCCTATAAAATTGGTCACAAATTTTATGTATTAACCAAAAATTGGTCAGATTGTTATAAATTTTGTAAAACAGGTGACGATGCGCTGATATATATCGAAATATATAACTCAAATGTAATCCATGCATTAATGAGAAACATTCAAAATTTAGTTTTGACACAAACTTTCATGTTTACCGCTTAAAACACCACTAACGGTCATGAGAGGGATAAAAGTTTGTATAAAGAAAATGGTTGCCTTTTCATTGTGTAAACAACAGCTATATAATTTAATCACCTAGTTTAAGGGTTATAGATGGATGGATGGATGGATGGATGGATGGATATTTTAAGGGTTATAGATGGATAAATCCATGAACCTTTTTTAAGGTAATTTTGAGGACATAAATGACCGGTTTACACCGCAGAAACCTAATTTTTGTACAGATCTTATCAACCTATCCGATAATGTACGGGGAGCTATCATTATGTATGTACATACGCACATTATTAACCAAAACTAGGATGTTATAGATCAGGGGTGGCAAGACTTTTTTCGCTGCGTGCCAGAAACGAACACATTTTTTTGTAAAAATTTTTCGTGTGCGACCTTAATTTTAGTTGTTTTTAAAAGTCCTTTTTTAAAAATTTTTAAAGTTTGGAAAATTTCTCTTAAAAATATCATCGTAGATGTACATATTTATAAGCGCTACGGATAACCCCAGAAAATAACCCCCAAAGGGAAAAATGAAATAACATCCAAGAAATGACATAAAAATGTTTGACGGTTATTTAATTTTTGGTGGTTTATTTAATCTTTAAATATTGAGACGATTTCATTATGAAAAAATCCCCAATGAAATAAAATTAAAACAGTTTGAACATTAATGCCTTTTCATTTTTTGGGGGGTTATTCCATTTTTGGTGGTTATTTCATTTTGTTAAAAAAAGTTAAATTATTGGGCGCCATTAATTATTTAAGTATGTAAGAAAAATAGTTAAAAAATATGCTTCGGGCAAAAATTTGATAATGAATAAAAAGCAAATATTATAGACTTGAACAGAGAACTTTCTATTTCAGATAAAATAACTCTGCGAAACACGATAAAAACCCAATTTCAAAATCCAACAAAGGGGGTTAAACTTATGTTCAGTACTTCATTGAGGGTTATTTCGTAGCACCTATTTTCCCTTTAAAAAATAAACTTAATTTTTTAGATCCAATTTTAAAGCAAGTTGTTTTCCATTTTTGTGCAATTTTCTGGTACTTTTTATTTCTCCGATTATCATCGAAACATTTAAACTTCTTTCAATCTAGAATTTTAGAAATTTTCCCAGAATTTTGTGATAATCGAATTTGCGAGTTCTGTATTAAACATATTTCTTTAAACAAAGCTCTATGAAAAATTTCACCATTATGGAGTTAAATCGCACATTTTTGTAGCAACATTTTTTAACATTTAATTGAATTTTTTGCTGATCTTCTAATAGTTTAAATTTTTTGAAAATATCCGAAAAAACGTCGCGTGCCACCTAAAATCCACTCGCGTGCCACTACTGACACGCATGTCATAGTTTTGCCAGCCCTGTTATAGATCATAAATACTGTACAACAAACAAAATACTTAAGCCACAAACTCCACATAAAGAAATGATATGGTAAAGACCGATATTTCATGTGTTTCTTTCTTTAATATTTTACTAACTAAATCTTATTTGAGTGATAATAATAAAAGTTACATAAATTGTAACAATCAGTGTGAACATAACAATTATATAAATATTATATCTTGATAAAACTATCACTCAAAAAATTGAAATGTTTACCCACATGAATTTTTTGTTTTTTTTCACAACATTAGGAAAGACATAAACAATTTTATCTCCCTTTTTAAGGTAAAATTAAATCATAAAAAGAGACCCTGCCCTGAAAAGTAAAAAAGAAAACAAATAAATCACGCAACAGTTATAATTATTTTCTCATAAGTTTAACTAAATAAAGAAAGAAAAAAAAAACTGCATGAAACATTAAAAAATATCTACAATTCAATTAAAAGAAAGTTGCCAACATAATGTGAAGTAACAACTAAATGATAAAAATAAAAAAAAACGTGAAAATCCAGCTCCCTTTTTATATATGTTTAAACATCAAATTTATACTTAACCATTATGTGTGATTGTACATGAATAAACATGCTTAAAAAAAGAAAATTATACGCAAAAAAACCAGACCCAACCAAGTCTTACTTAGTTTTTTTTTAAACAAAAGGAATAATTATATATTTTAACTTGTTTCTTTATTTAATTTAATGATATAAAACTTGATTAAAAACACTTAAGTAAAAGTTGCAAAAAAAATTATAAAATATTGTTATGACATTTCAGGCTTAATGGAAATGGGTGGTATTGAAGTAAAAGTCTGCAAGGTATAAAAATAATTTAAAAATACTTAAAACAAGGATTATAGATTAATACAGTAAAAAGTTTTTTCAGGCAATTACCGCCCATCAGAAATTGTTTATTCAATTTATAAATTCAACATTTAGGCATACAACTTTATTAAAAATATTTTTTGTTTTTAAATTTTTATTTGTCATTCACATAAATTTAAATCATTTTAAAAATAAGAGATACAGATAATAAAGAATTCTCAAGTGGGGATTGGTATAAATTCTATTATTTTGGACATAAGTAATCAGACTAACTTTAGTCATAACCTTTATGGTTATGATCTTGCGATTGATACTGATAAGGGTACCCCCCTCCGAAGCAGGGGGGTACCCTTCTATATATTCTGTTTACAGTAACAACATTTGAAAACTAATACTCAGAGTTTTTATTAAAATAAATATAAATAAAAACATTGAACTAGAGGCTAAAAAATATCTGCCTTCACTAATTTGTAATAAAGTTCGAAAAAACAAGTTTTAAAAGTATATATATTTTACCGTAGATTTTAGTTAATCTAAATTGTTTAAATGAGTGTTAGTTTTGTTCCGGTTTCAAGATCAAATTTGACAAATTCCAAATAGAATTCACAATTTTGTAAAAAAATAGAGAAAAAACAAAATTTGTTGTAAAAAATAGAGAAAAAACTTACGAAAAAAAACTTTTCCAGAACCAAGGGTTGACAATTAATGCATTTTCAAGTGCTACCAAGCACTATCATCAAATTATCTTTATGGGGTTCTCTTCTAGGTTATAATGTAGATTTTAGTTTTATATTGACGTTAACTGCAAAGTGAATTTGGAATTTGTCATATTTATGAACTTAAAATGAACAAAAATAACACTCAATATATATATTTTTTAACACCACCCAGAAAAATCAACAAAATAAATTAAAAAACAACCACTTCAGTAGATGTTATATTTGCCTCTACTTAAAAAGCAACTATTAAATTCACATACAACTTCAATTTGTTAAAAAAAAAGAATAAATATTTGTAAAAGAAATTCTTCAGAAACCATAAGCTAACAAAATAGGTCATAACTATTTCTACAAACACACAAATAAAAAAAAAAAAAATATATTCAATGAACATCATATCATCATCATAACACAAAAATAGAAATCACTAGAAAATCACTCAAAGTAAAAGAAGAAAACAAAAATTAAAATTATTATACTAAAAACAGAATCTGAAATAATAATTACAGCCAAAGGCTAAGTATTCAACAAACTCAGCAAACAAAATCCGAACCAGTAAGCGACCACTAGAAAATAAAGTAAAAAGCTTAGATAGAAAATAAAATTAGATTTTGTTTTGTGTAAGAAAACGATGATCGGAAATAATGAGATTCATTTATTCTAATCACTAACAACAACTCAAAAAATATATTAATAAAAAAAAAACAAAAATTAAATCAGATTTGCATACCAAAAGGTGGCTGAACTTAAAATAAAATATTATTTTTTTATTGCTTCTTTTATTTTTTTATTTTCTTGTCAATAAAATTTATAAAAAATTATAATGAACCACCTTTGTTTACAGTTGTTTTTTATTTGTCTAATATTTACTAATATAAACTTTTTGTTTTATTTAAATATTCAACATATGAAAAGCAAAAAAAAGGGTTAAAACAAAAGACTTGGGAAACAAACGCGATATAATGCTATTTAGGGTAAATAAAAAAATCAGATGTTGGTTTAAAGCTAAGACTGAAGTTAGAATTATATAAATATTTATTTGTTTTTTTTTTTTTTTGGAATACTAGCGGTTTATTAATTGTAAATTATGTATTACTGTTGTAAATTAAATCCATAATTTTTATTGCAATTTTATAATATCAACGGTACTAGTAACACTGTACAACAGTTTCTAACTTTTTCCACAATAACGGGGTTCTGACAATGGATTCTGGTAGAGGACAAAAAAAAAAAATATACGTGTATCATCGTTTTGAAAGTTCACATCGGAATTATATTTTAGGGAGGATTAAAATTTCCCCCTTTTTTAAAATGTTCATTGTGAATCGGCATAGGAAACCATATGAATCTTCCATTCTAGGTATAGGATGTCTTCAGCGAACTTATGTAAAATACTACGAGGAACATTTTTTTTAAATTGGAGAGTTAAAGGGTTAAAAGGTTCCCCAAAAATGTTCCTCGTAGTGTTTTTCATAAGTTCTCTTTACACATCCTATACCTAAAATGGAAGATTTATATGGTTTCCCCCTAAAATTCGGGTTTGTTGGAAATTTGAGCGCCCAAGGCCGCCTTTTGGCGGTCTTCAGATTTTAAATAGTTTTTGGCTAAATAACAATATTTTATTAAACAAGTTGTATTATATCCATAGAAAACTTAACTGCATAATTTTTTTGCCTTCAAACTTTTTTTGTATAAGGAACGCTTTTCAAGCGAGAAGCATGTAAAGTGAAAATTTATAAAATTTGAAAAAATTAACTTTTTAAAACAGAACAAAATATTTGAAAAATTGCCAAAAATACATTTACGATCTGGCGTGCATTACTGATAATAACAAAGCTAGTTTAGAGCCTCTAATTGTAAAATCAGTTAAACAATTTTCTCCAGGACTTACAGGATAACGCCAGGATACGTTTTACATATATCTCTCTAACTCAAAAACTAGACAACAGATTTTCTTGAATTTTAAAACAGATTATATACTCAGAGGTAGTAGTAAGCAGAACTAATTTCGTCAAACTTTATTGATGTTAAGTGCAAAATTCGCCAAATTTCGTAATTTTCAAAAAGCGAAAATCGCCATAACTTTTGATATAACAACAATTGATCAACAATTTTCGGGACATAATTTTATTTTATTGATAGTGTTATTTACAGCAAAAACGGAAATTATTTGACTACTGGGTTTCAAGATACTTCTTCAACTTTTGTTGTGCTATATCGCTTAAATAAAGCGATAAATTAAAATTTTAATATTTGTTCCATAGTAGATTTTTAACGCCAAATATATGGTTTAAATATTATTGTAATCAGAAGAAAGAGCATTAGAGGGTTAACCTTTAAACACATTTTAAATTTTGACTTATTTCTGGCATTGAACTTAAATTTTTAACTTTGATTTCTTCAGAGACTTATAATAGAATTTCATGGCAAATATTTTTGCGGAACATTTCAACCCTCTAACTCTTTAAATTATGGGGCTGTTTTGTCCCTATTCAAAAAGTGGTCAATAAAGAAGAGTAAGAGAGTTAAAATGTTCCTCAAAAATATTTATCATAAAATTCTACTATATGTCCCTGAAGTTAAATGAAGTTAAATGAAGTTAAATTAACTTCAATGTCTCGTACTTATTCAGAATTGCCACTTAAATTTCCAACAAAGCCGAATTTTAGGGGGAAGACATGTGAATCTTTCCTTTTAAGTATAGGATGTGTTCAGAGAACTTATGTAAAACACTACGAGGATCATTTTTGTGGAACACTTTAACTCTCTAACTCTTAAACTTACGGGTCTTTTTTGTCTCTTTTTAAGAAGCGGCCAAAAAAGTCCTCTTTAATTGAAGAGTTAGAGGGTTAAAATGTTCCTCGTAGTGTTTTACATATTTTAGGTATAGAACACATTCTATACGTAAAATAGAAGATTCACATGGTTTTCTATGCCGATTCACAATAACCATTTGAAAAAGGGTGGACATTTTAACCCCCTAAAATAAAATTTCGATGTGATCTTTCTTTTTTTTTGTTCTCCTCTACCCGAATCCAATGTCAGGACACCCGTATTTATACACTACACCACTATGTGGTCAGGGTATTATAAGTTTGTGCTGATGTTTGTAACACCAAAAAATATTGGTCCTAGACCCACCTTATAGTATACCGATCGGCTCAGAATTTTTTTTTTATTTCGATTTAACGATGTCCGTCTGTCCGTCCGTCCGTCTGTCCGTCCATGCATTCTTGTGCGCACTCTACAGGTCGCAAATATTAAGATATTCTGATGAAATATGGTACACCGACTTATGTCGGCCCAACGACGAAGCCTATTGATTTTGGTGAACATTGGTCCATGTTTAGACCTAGTGCCCATATAAGGGTCCCCCCAAAATTGGCTTGGTTACAAACTGCAGGTCGCAAATATTAAGATATTTTGATGAAATTTGGAACACCGACCTATGGCAACCTAAGAACGAAGCCTATTGATTTTGGTTAACACCGGTCCATGTTTAGACCTAGTGCCCATATAAGGGTCCCCCCAAAATTGGCTTGGTTACAAACTGCAGGTCGCAAATATTAAGATATTTTAATGAAATTTGGTTCGCTGACTCACATTATAGAAAATTTTGACACAAGTCCCATTTTAACCCATTCGAATTTCGGATCCAAACATTAGTTGGCTTTTAACCAGACTGGTGTAGGGTATTGTATAGTCGGCATGCCCGACTTTAACCTTTTTATTCGTTTTCTTTCGTGTTGTACTGTGTAAGTACTAATTACTAAAAATTGTTTTTTTCGCACTCTACAGGAGGCAAATACGAAGATATTCCAATGAAATTTGGTACACTGATCCATATGGGCCCGTGGATAAAGGCTGTTAATTTCTTTTAGAATCAGTCCTGTATAGAATGCTAATATCGCAAATATTAAGATATTATGATAAAATTTCGTATACTGACTTATATTGTCCCAAGAAAGAAGCCTATGGATTTCGGTTAAGATTGATCCAGAAACTAGTCCTCATATAAAAGTCCCCCCAAATCTGGCATTTTCGTATGCTACAGGTCGCAGATATGATATTTTAATGAACTTTTGTACACTGATTCATATGGGCCCAAGGACAAAGCCTATTGATTTTAAATAGGATTGGCCCATATGAACTATATTTCCGATTGTCGCTGTACCGAGCAAAAAAAGAGATGCCGAAGAAGTAGAAAACGCACTACAATTGATGATAAATATACACCCGGTGGCGGCAATAAAAACAATTTCAAAGAAAATTGCTTTTAACTTTGGAGTTAACATAAATACAAAAACTAAAATCTACATTATAACCTAGATAGAACCCCATAAAGACAATCTGATGACAGTGCTTGGTAGCACTTGAAAATGCATTAAATGTCAACCATTGGTTATAGGAAAGTTTTTTTCGTACGCTTTTTCTCTATTTGTTGTAAAATATATTGTGAATTTTATTCGGAATTTGTCATATTTGATCTTACAACCGAACAAAGATAACACTCACCGTAAAAAATTAATTTTTTTTGATCTTTAAATTGATGAAAAAGAGTTTTATTATAGCGTTGTTTTATTGTTCTTCACTCAGAAATGATCAAGAACACATGAAAAGGTCGGAAAAATTAACACAATATGCACATTTCATCATGATAAGGTAATATCATGGGTAGTACTTTGAAGGACAGTATTCCTAAGCATTATTTTTTTATTGTTAGATATAATAATCCATCGAGCTACTATTATCAAGAAAATAAACATTTTGGTAATGGAAATTAGGATGGAATATGTATTAAATAGTGTTGGTGTAAGAAAGCAGTTATCTTCAATAATAGATTATATGAGTGTCGAATACAGAAGGAGAATGCCAACATTTAAGATACATATTCTCCGAAAGATGCCGCTTATCAAGGGAGAAAGGAGAATTAAAAAGTGTTCTGAATAGTTTTATAAATCTGAAATTTTTCCTCAGAAAACAAAAACTTTTTCTCTAAAAAAAAACTTGGATTCTAAGAAAGATTGAAATCTATAAACTAAAACTCAAATAAGTTAAAAAAATCTAAGGGTTTTCTATAGAAAAACTCCTCACATTATGAAGGGGTTTCTGTTGGCTAAAGCCCTCCGAATCTGAAAGCTGAATTTTTGACATAAAAAACTTCCGATCTTAAAGAAATCCTGAAATAAAAATAAGAAACAAAAAAATTCCAGTATTTTTATATTAAAAATCGCAAAATCTGAGATATTTTCCTATAGAAATCCCTTGAGTTGTACGGTTATAAGAACTTCTTCCCATATAAAAACCTTTAGATTCTAAAGACGCTTTCCTGTGGACTTTTACTAAGATTCTGATGAATTTTTATCTATTGAAACTCCCATATATTCTAATGATTTTTACCTATAAAAAGTATCCTGATTTTGAAGATCTTTTTCTATAGGAAAAAACCTCAGAAATTACAATTCATTTTTCCTATTGAGAAAGCATAAAATTCTGAGACTATTTCCTTAGACTCTGAGGACTTTTTCCTGTGGAAATTATTAATTATTCTTCTTCTTAACCTTAACAATATTAATTGTATTTGGTCTATACGACGCGTTTGAAAAAACAACACTCAACTAAAAAGATTAAAATGCCCTGTTGGCTGTCCGTCTCCAATATACACAAATTGCCTGCACTTGTACGTACAAACCATACGTCAGTGTGGCAACATTTGCGAAAAGGTGACACGGAGGAAATAAGAAGATAAACAGGAAATCTAAAATAAAACGATAATACAATTTAATGGAAAATCACTGATGAAGCCTGTCCATAAAAAAGGCAGAAACTGGATCTAGTCTGATTTGCAAATTTAATGTGTTTATAACTTTTGAAGAAAATGTTTATTCTTCTTCTTAACCTCAAACCTACTAAAGGGAAATTCCATTTGATTCTGAGGATATTTTCCTTTTTCCTTTTCCTAAGATGCTAAGAATTTTTTTTATAGAAAAACTTTCATATATTTGCCAGGAACGTGTTAAAATTAGGGATACAAAAGGGGAAATGGCTAGAAACTTGAAGTAAAGTTGTGAAACGAAATGGAATGGAACGGGAAACAAATGAAATGAACACACTAGACAAGTGGAACGAAATGTAATGGAACCGGAAAAGGGTTGACTTGAAATACTAGACAATGAAAATGAAATAAAATGGAACAAGGAACGAATGGGATGGGAAACACTAGATGAGTGGAAAGAAATGAAATGGAATGAGCCAAAGAGAATGATATGGAATCGTACGGGGAATGGAATGGGGAACAAGTAGAATTGGAACATTAAAATTGAACAATGAAATGGAATGGAACGGAAAATGAGTAGAATTAAAACCCTAGACAAGTCGAAAGAAATGCAATGAAACGGGGAATGAGTGGAATTAAAACATTAGATAATGGGAACGAAATGCAATGGAATGGCAAACGAAATGAGTGGGAACTGGGGACGAGCGCAACTGGAACACTAAAATTGGAAAAAGAAATAAAATGTAAACGGGAACGAATAGAATTGAAACACTAGACAAGTCGAATAGAATGGAACGGGAAATTAGTGGTACTGAAACATTAGACATTGGGAACATACTAGTGTTTCCAATTCGGTTAATCGATTAACCGATTCCTCGATTAATCGCCTCTATTTCGGTTAATGTCGAAACAAATAATTTAAAACTCAAATAATTATTCGACCCGAATAATCGGTTAAAATTGGTTGATTAACCGGTTACATTTTTAATATGGAATTTTTCCTTAATTTTTTTCACAAAACTTCACAATTTTCTTAATCTTGAATAAAAAATTACAAGAAAAGCTTAGAAAAAAAAAATACTAACTAAAATAGCATCAAATTCTTTAAAAATCGTGTGAAATAGGTTCTTAAGGCTTTAGATACCTTTTTCGAGCAACCGCAAGCAAGTCGACATTGGACCATCGAGACACGTCATATGTTTTGAGAGAATCCCAATTTTTAATACAAAGTTTCTATTTGTAAAAAAGCCTTAAGAACATAGTAAAAGGCCAAAATGAAGGTGTTTTTAAAACTTCTCAAAACAAGCAATAGGCAATTTTGCATTACTGTTTTAATTCTTTTAAAAATTAAAACTAATGTAAATTATATCTCCATGTCCTTATAGACAATGCTGCATTTGTTTTAAAACTCTGTCACACAATTAACATGTTAATTCTGTAAGAACTCTAACTTTTCTAAATTTTCCTAAGAAAGTGTGTATAATCGGTTCAAAACCACATCAATTCTAAAACATGTTCTACTAGAGCAACATGGAACCCGAACCCATTTCAATGAATTTAAATTCGAATTAAAACCAAGGTTGGTTACCGAAACGAATAACGGTAAGGGTAACGGTAACGGTATCGGATTTCGTGAGTTTAAGTAACGGTAAAGGTAACGGTATTTAAGACTGTTTCGGTAACGGTATACCGTTACCGAAACAGCAATACCGGTACGTACCGGTATTAAAAATTATGTTAAAAACATATAGAAACAAGTAAAAACATGGCATATTTTTAATTTTAAGTACTGAAAATACAGATTTTGGGCTATAAATTCAATACTGGTAGTTTTAATAAGTAATATTATTATCAATAAATTTTTTTGTAAAAAAACACTCAAGATTATAAAATAAAAAAATTGTAATTTTTATATAAAATAATAAATACCGGTAAAATACCGGTAACTACCCATAAAAATAACGGTATCTGTAACGATAACGGTATTTTGAATTTTTTTTAGAGGTATCGATAACGGAAACGGTATTCAATTTGAAACGGTATTTTAGCGATAACGGTATTATAACGATAACGGTAACCAACCTTGATTAAAACAAATAACATAAAGTTAACAAAAAATTATAATTAAAAAATTTTAATTTATATAGAATTTGACTTCTATATCTACACACTCAGAGAATTGTCTATTTGCTATTGATGAATTTATACACTGATTCAATTAAGTTTCACTGGAATTCGTCTATTAAAACTTTTAATACACTCAAAAAAATAAGTTAGTAGAAAAATTAGTAAAACGTCTTGTATATCAAGTGTACTAGTTTTCAGGATTTTTTTTTGCTGAAATTCCGTTTTCAGCAAAAATTTTAGTTATATTTTTTTTTCACTAAACTAATTTTGAACTAATGTTTTACTAATTTATTTTGCTACAAAAATTGTGCTGATAACTGCATTCATAGCGCGGGCGACAACCAGATAGACAAGATGTAGATGTCGCAGCTTGTCTGGAAACGGAAATGACAAAAAAAGAAAAACAACTGTACACATATTCTATATTTAAATTTTCAGCAAATAAATTAACTAAAGTAAAATTTCGCTACAAGTTTTTTGAGTTTTTTTCAGTCTACTAATATTCAGCAAAAAGTTTAGTGATTTTAGCAAGGATTTTTTTCATTTGCAGTCGACTAAGTGTTAGCAAAACTTTTGCTGAATATTACTATTTTTTTGGTAAAAATCAGCTCGCTGATTTTCAGCAAACCTTTTGCTGAAATTACCAACTTTTTTGCAAGCACGCTCCTGACTAAAAATTTGCTGACACAGCAACATTTTTTGCTGACTTTACTGACTTTTTTTTTTAGTGTAGAATTGATGCAATTTTTCATAAAATTTTATGAAACTTTCATATTATTTATTAAAAATGTCATACACCCGAAAAAGTTTTATTAAAAATAGATTCATAAAAATTATGAAGCTTTTTCCTAAAATTTAATAAATTTGGCATTTACATTGTGAAGAAAACTTCATTAGCTTATTGAAATTTTTTTTTAAAATATGGTCCGATTAAATTCTCTCAGAGTAAGAAAGTTCGCTCAAACTTTAGGTTATTTTTTACTGTTAATGTCCCTTAGTAACTGAAATTAATCTCAAAGAGAACTCAAATTTTTTTAACGATGCCTTAATGAAAATTTCATAGGTGTAGGAAAAATCTTATTAAAATTAAAAAAAACTTTTGGTATAACATTTCTTTAAATGCATATTAAATTTTATTGTGTCAGTATTGATTAAAAATTTTTATCTGAACAAAAAATCTACGTTAAGTAATCCATATGTAGCAGTTATAGGTTTGCTGTTCTTAACTTAGATTTAGCAACATTTTTATAGACCTTTTTTAAAAAATCTCAGATTCCGAAACTTTTCAACCTTAGAATATGAAAACTTTTTTATTAAATACATCGTGTTTATAAGTACACTCAAAAAAATAAGTTAGTAGAAAAATTAGTAAAACGTCTTGTATATCAAGTTTACTAGTTTTCAGCAATTTCTTTGCTGAAATTCCGTTTTCAGCAAAAGTTTTAGTTATATTTTTTTAGCACTAAACTAATTTTGAACTAATGTTTTACTAATTTATTTTGCTACAAAAATTGTGCTGATAACCGCAATTATAGCGTGGACGACAACCAGATAGACAAATGTAGATGTCGCAGCTTGTCTGGATGTAGTACAGACAACGGAAATGATAAAAAAGAAAAACAACTCTACACATTTTCTATATTAAAATTTTCAGCAAATAAATTAACTAAAGTAAAATTTCGCTACAAGTTTTTTGAGTTTTTTTCAGTCTACTAATATTCAGCAAAAAGTTTAGTGATTTTAGCAAGGATTTTTTTCATTTGCAATTAACTAAGTGTTAGCAAAACTTTTGCTGAAGATTACTATTTTTTTGGTAACCTTTTGCTAAAATTACCAAGTTTTTTGCAAGCACGCTCCTGACTAAAAATTTGCTGACACAGCAACATTTTTTGCTTACTTTACTGACTTTTTTTTTTGAGTGTATGTAACGTTAATATTTATTGAAAAGTGTGTTTTAATTGATAAAAAGTTAAGTAAATACATTAATTTTGCATTAAACGATTAATCGATTAACCGCCAATTTTCTCGATTAACCGACCCGAATAACCGGTTAATCAATTTTAGTGATTTTTCGAATAATGCATTAACCGGTTAACCGCCTATGTCGAATAATTGGAAACACTAGAACATACATACAATAGAAAGGCGAACGAAATGGTATGGAATGGGGAACGAATGGAATTGGAACACTTAAATTAGGTTCTAAAAGGAATGAAACGGGAAAGAAGAGGAGTTGAAACACTAGACAAGTAATCGCAAATACTGAGTAAAAATTAATAATTTTGTTCTATGGCCAGTTAGAACCACAAGCCGTATGATAAATATAATGTTGATCATACGCACTGTGGTACTCACTGATTATACTGTGAGACAAATGGTAGGGGTCAGTGATCGGGAAGGGTTCAAACTACCGGGGAAAGTTATATCGGTAAAAAAGAAGTTATATGTGTCCCGGCGTTTCGCTGGGTCAACTCTAGGAATCGAGATATATCGATTTGACCTTTGGTGGTCTTTTTTTTTACATAACTCGAGAACCACTAGTCCGATTTTGCTCAAACAATTTTAAAAAAATTAAAAATTACCGTTCCTTTAATCTGTTTATATAACGTTTTTCTATATACTCAACAGTTTTGCCGGTAAAAATAAATGTATGAAGAAAAAAATATTTTTTGCCTAAAATATTAAAAAAAAGTAATAAACAAAAGGTTATTGATTTTTATGGTAGCGGTAACAAACATTTATTTTTACCGGCAAAACTGTTGAGTATATAGAAAAACTTTATATGATTAAAGGAATTGTAATTTTTAATTTTTTTAAAATTGTTTGAGCAAAATCGGACTAGTGGTTCTCGAGTTATGTCAAAAAAAAATATATATCTCGATTCCTAAGGGTGACCTAGCGAAACGCCGGGACACGTATAACTTGTTTTTGACCGATATAACATTTCCCGTTGGTTTCATCCCATCCCGATTTTGACTGTCGCATAGTGTTACAGAACAAATATTTAAATTTTTATTAAATATTTGAGATACACAATTTGCAACGACGAGTATTTATTATAAAATAACACGTTAAAATTTTTTCAATAGATAGAAAGGCATCTGAGTATTTTTTATAAAAAAATATAAAAATGGCAGATTTTGAGATAAATTGAGTTATCTATTACGTCAACAATTCAGGACATTCTAATTAAAAACTAAATTGCTCAAGTATTAGTTAATTCTGGCTCTTCTGATTACAAAACCATACATTTTATGGGATGTGATTGAAAAAACTTCAATTAGCCACACTCAGCGCTATGCCGACCGTGGTGTATCTTGATAACAGGTGATACTACGAGTCATAGCTAGAGGGTTCGATCGCCGATCATAGAAATACACAAAAAGTTTTTCATATAGTGACAAAATAACAATTAAAAATTTCGACGAGTTTTTGAGTAATAAAAAAATATATCAACTTTATTTTTATCGGGATAAACAATAATTGCATTAAATGTGCTAAAATCCCAAAACTTATTTGGCAAATTGTGAAAAATAATCTGTTGCATCCGGATTTCATTCTTGCCTAAGGAAATCGTCAGGGGACGACGTTTTAGAATTTCTAGAAATATTTATTAGGAGGTTAAATCACAAACTCATTTAACATTTAAAATATCAAAGATAAAACAAAAACAACAAAATTTAATTTATTTTACCACAATTTGCTTTGTCATCTTCCACATATAAAAATATATTTTTTTCACATTGCTATAACCAAACTTCTAGCATTTACCTTATTTCACTAAATCATTAGATATAAATAATATACTGAAAATAAGCCTTAAATTGGTCAATATTTAACCACACCTACTTCGCCCGCAATTTTGGTAATATGGTAATATGGAAAGAGTTGTTAAAATTTTTATTCGTATCATATTAGATACTCATTACCCTAAGTTTGACGTTGATAATATATGCCTGTTTTAAGTTGAATTGTCTTATACATATTTCAGATTTCATATTAAAATTAAAGTTTGTTTCTTAAGTCTTTTGATTTTAATTTCTATTTTATTAAGGAAACAAATCGGTATTGATAGACTTTTGACAAAAGAACTTACATTAAAAAAAAATCTTAAGACTCTTTTCAAGAGCAAATATATAATCTTCTATGATCTCTATAAAACTTACAAAAAGGGTTCATTATAGCCAAAAAAATCTCTTAATAAATCTTTTCAATAAAAAAACTGAAGTCGATTTAAGTTGTTTTTCCAAAACTATTAAAAAACTCATATAATATATTTTTGGTTAAATCGTTCATCATCTTTTTAATAAAAAAAAAGAAAAAATAATAATAACTAAAACTAAAATTACAACCTTGGACAACAAGTTTTTATACACACTAAAAAAACAGCATTTTTTGAAAAAAAAACCTTTTACTAAACATCCGCCAATACTAAAAACAGACCTCATACAAACAACTACTTATTAAAGGTAGATGATCATAAACAACAAAAACAAAAATAAGCGAAAAATTATACTAGAAATTTTTAAAGTAAATGAAGATTGTAGTGAATTGTAAATTTAACGATTTATTGATGTGGGAAGTTGAAAAAACTCTTTAACAAAAACAAGCTTAAGGTCATTTAAGCTTTAAGGGGGGTTATATGAGTGAAAAAAAATTCCACAAATTAAGGAAAAAATAACGAAACAAAAATAAATTGGAAAGCTGGTAAAACAAGTTGAAAAAAATTATGAATATTAAGGCCTTTACAAATTGTTTAAGTACAATATCCTTTAAAATGTTTTTTTTTAAAATTGAAATCTTGATTTTTAGACATGTTGTTTGATTCATATTCTTGTTTGGCTATTAGCCAATAATTTTAAATTTAAATACCTTTGCAGCTATGTGTGTTATTTATTTTTAATTTATTATAAATTATGTTTAAAGAACTAGTTTTAGAAGGTGTTGTTGTTTAATATGTATTTTTTTTTCTGGATTTAACTTACCTTGAAAATTTTTGTGTTTTTTTTAAATCCAAGCTATAAATTAAAACAAAAAAATTAGCCAATTTAAAATATTTTTCAATTTTTTTTTTAATAAAAAAACTTTAAAACATGACTTTGAAACCGTTATGTATTTTTTTTTCTTTATAAATAAACTTTAACATTAACAAATTCTTTTCTCGGTGTTGTGATTTTATATAGATTTTTATATATTATTTAAATTTTGTTCTATATTTTCCTATGATTTTCTTTTAATTTTCATAACAAAAGCTTAAGAAAAAAAAAATTCTCACTCTTGTTATTGTTGTGTTTTAAGTTTTGTTTTATTTTATTTTATTTTTTTTAACCACAAATTGCGAAAAATATATACAATAATGTATAATTTCTATTACCGAGAAGCAGACGCGCCACGAAAGTTGGTTTATTTTTAAGACACACAAACAGAAAAAATGCAGACAAACTAGTCTTAAGAAAAAAAAAAAATAAAGAAAAATCAATTTGATATATAATTTAAAAATCCACAAAAACCAACCGTTTCTATAAAATAAACGTTAATACTCCGACAACAGTCACTCAACAACTAAATTTTAATTTTAGCGTTAACAAGAAAAAGCATCATTTAGAGCATGCAGAGCTTAAATACAAAGGCATAAAACTTCTTGTAACACTCAACTGGCTGTTGGTTGGTTGGTAGATGCGTTTTAAACAGGTGCTATACAGAAACTCTCTAGATAAACAAATATTAAAAACTGGTTTTTGTGCAAAAATATGCTCATTTTACTCATTGCTAGTACTAAAAATGTACTAAATACTATATTTAAAATCAAAAAGTTTCAATTGCTCTACTCTACTCTTAAATAGATGTTAAAATTATTATGGTTTTTCTTAATAATTTGTTGAAAACCATATTAAAAATCGATGTTAAAATCGATTTAAAAATAATTTGTTATATCAAGTTCATTTATTAAGTATGTTTCTTAAGTCCTTTGATTTGCTTAAGCTCTTTAGCTGCTCATTTCATGTTTGTAGCTTAAGTCTTTGGTTTTTTCTTCCTCATAGCGGAGGGAGCCCTTTTATTAAGTGTTGATAATATCGCACTAGATTTAAATTTTAATGTTATTATTGTTGTTATTATTTTTATTATTAATAATAAGTGTTGTTATTGATTACCTTAACAACCTTTAGCTATCATTTTCATACATTTATTTTTTTTTATAAATTTCTTGTTGCGGCAGTTTTCTTTTAACAGCTTTTATTTGTATTATGATTTTTTTTTTTACTGATATCTAGTTTATATACTTGTTGTGAAAAAAAGGTTTCTATTGTTTATAGTTGCAGTATAGAATGCATTTTGTTATGTTTTCAAATTTGAGATTAGTTTTTTATGAGTTTCTTGTTTTTTTTTATTATGATCGTTGTTGTTGTTTTCTGTACCATGTGTTAGGCATAAATTATTTAACAATGTCACCTGCATAATAAATAGTTTCTTGAACTTTTTACTGTTAAAAAAGTCACAGATTTAAAGATTATTTAAAAAATCTTGTAAATGTCAATCATAAAGTTAAAATAGTCATTTGAATTCAATCAGTTTTGAAAAGAATTTAAAAGGAATGTTGTTTTATAAATCACGCTAATTTACAAAGAAATTTAATTTTACTTTTTTTTTATCTTAATGTCAAAAATTATATTTTAATGTGGCTCTTCTGATTACAAAAACACTGTGTGGGCTGTGATTGTCAAAACTTCAATTAGCCACACTCATCGCTGTGCCGACTGTGGTGTATCTCGTTAAGAGGTAATGCTACGAGTCATAGCCTGTGTAAAGGGCTCTCGCTTCGATCCCCGGTCATCGCATACAGAAAAAGTTTTTCATATAGAGACAAATTAACAATTAAAATTACTTTAATCAATTGACACATAAAACTAACCACTGACGAGTCAGGGGTGAGCCGAAACTGCGGCAGTCTGGTTATTCTTTTGTGTCTGTTTAATTTTTCAATAAAAATGTTTTCTTCTTCTTCCAGTAAATCAGCTCTAAAAAAAATTCTTAAGTAACGTTTTCAAACACTAAAAATATACTTTAATGTTTTGAAAATATTGAATCATTTGGACCTGATACATTCGATGCATTTTCATGAGAAATTTTCCAAAAATCTGTCTGTTGACCTCAGCGGGAAATGAGGGACATAATTAGACTTTAATATATTTTTCAGTGTATATGTGGAGCAAATTAATCTGAAGTTTGTTAATTGGAATTCAGCAATAGTAAACAACTTTCACTCTTTGGTCCAGATTTTGGCAAAAAAATATAATTTTTCCTCAAATTTGCTGAAAAAGAGGGATATGCGTAATATTTAGAATTTTTATTTGCTATGACGACCTCAATCAAAATTTAAAGTGCAATTTTAAATATCCGTTTGACCAAATTTGCAAAAAACTGAAAATGGAGTTTGATTTTTTTTAAAAAAGATTTTACAATTGTTGGCCTTTGGCCTTAAATTTAATGAAGTCTTTTCCACAAAGTAAATGACAAATTTCTTAAACTTGATAAAAAAAAAGCTTAAAATTTTTTACGAATCCTTAAAATTGGATTATTTGAATGTATAGAAATTTTGATAAATAAAATGAAATTTGGTTTTTAATTTTTATTTAAAAAACAAAAATTGGTTTTATGCAAAAATTCACTAATACCATAAAAAAAGATAATTTAATAAGAATTTCGATTCTGTAATTATTTTCTTGTACAAAAAAAAATATTCAATAACAACATAAAAAATAAACTGAAAAAATTAATTTTTTCGCCTTGTAAACACTACTAAAATTCTTTTATCGATTTCCGGCAAGACCTTTCTTTATCCGATTGCCACCAAATTTCACATCAGCTATTTTTATATGCCAACGAAAAAAATTAGCCCAATCGAAAGTCCTGAATTTCCTTTTAATTTTTTTGACACCTCTAGTTGCAACTTATTTGAATTATCCCAGCCAACAAATTTCTGAGTGCTCATAAATTATGACTCTTTTTGGAGTTCAAAATATGAGCGATTTCTGAACGCTCACAATTTTGAACCAAATATGAATCATTTATGCATAAATGATTCATATTTGATTAATTTGTATGAGTCTTTCAAAAACTAAACTCAGAAAATACACTTATTTCTGACTCATTTTTAAACATTTATAAAACGTTCAAAAATGAATCCGAAATTAATTTTGAAATCCCAGCCAGCAAATTCGGAGCGCTCATATATAAGATTCTTAAATAGCTCATAGAAATGATTATTGTTTTTTTGAAAACACTCTTTTTTTGGCAGAAAATATGAACCCTCAAAAAACAATCCAAAAATTTGTCACTACAATCTAAAAAGCTGTCTCAAAATGAGGATTCATTTTTCGGACTCAAAAAAGATTCCAAAATTATTTAAATTTATGAGGAAAATTTCGATTTTATACATTCTTTTTTCTGAGCCATTTCTGATTACACAGGGGGCTCTTTTAGACGGACCACTTTCATAGGAAAAAGTGAAAAAATGTTTATGTTTTTGGAGCTCATTTCTGAGTCATTAATGATCATCTTTGTTTGCTGGGATATGAAATTTATAATGACAAACTCAAAAAGCACACTTGTTTTGGAGTGCTTTCTGAATGTTCATATTTATATTCAGAAAAGGGTACAAATCGTTTATAAAAAAATATATTTTGGGAGCACTCCAAAAATTAATAAAATCTAATTCCTCAATTTGTAAAGTTATAGCAGGTTTACAAAACGTCAGTTACATACAAAATTTGTTCAATAAACCTCTTATAATTTTACAAAGCGTTTTTGAATTTAGGGGTAAATCTTTATATATTTTATTTTGAATTGAAAGCCACAACTTTTTAAAAACCCAGCCAGCAATTTCGGAGCGCTCATAAATAAGATTTTTAAATGGCTCATAGAAATGATTATTGTTTTTTTGAAAACACTCTTTTTTTGGTAGAAAATATGAACCCTCAGAAAACAATCCAAAAAGTTGTCTCTACAATCTAAAAAGAAAAAGTGGAAAAATGTTTATGTTTTTGGAGCTCATTTCTGAGTCATTCATGATCATCTTTGTTTGCTGGGAAGTTGATAATACAATTATCAGCTTAATGCATAAAGTTTCTAAACGTTTTTAAGCTAATTTGGCAAAAACATTATGCATAATTCATTTAATAACGAACAATCTATTAAGGTAGGGCGGCCAAAGCTAAAATAAGCGTTTCATAAAGTTTGGAAAATAAAAATCACTGTTGAGACCAAAAATATTGCGTTTTCATTTATTTAAGGACATTTTCAAGGGTAAGTAGAATCTAATATTTAGCCAAAAAATTTAAAAAAACCCTGGAACAATTGCATCATTTAAATCTTTTTTAATTAAATTTTCTCAAATTGCTGTACAAAATAGTGATGTTGATATAATCAAAATAAAAAATTTCCAAGTGGGCTTTTTTTTCCCGAAAAGTGAAAACATTAACCCTATATGGATCCAGTTACACAAAATAATAATTTTTATCAAATGGAAAAAAAGATTTTTTTGATCCATTTGAAGTGATATTTTTCCAAAAATTATGAAAGATGTTATTCTGTAAATTTCCTAGTGGGGCGTTTTTGGCCAAACGTATAAAAATTAACCCCATCTAGATCACGTTAAATAAAATAATTATTTTTATCCAGTTGATATCTTTTTTTTTATCAATTTAATGGTTTTACAATCTCGTATACGACTATAGTCATAATTAATATTAAGTTTAATGGGTCTTTTCTGACCCCAGGTCACTAAGGGTTAAAGATTTTTTAAACAAATATAAAGATAATTATAGTCTAACTAAATTTAAGTGTTGTTTTTCCAAAAACTGTGTAAAATTTGATGAAAACATTCAAATGTTGTTTAATTTTTGACAAAATTAGGAATTTTTGTATAATGTCCTGGAAAGCAGTCGCTCCAAACACAAACTCGAATTATCATTTTTCCAATTTATTTTTTTTTTCTTTAATATCAACTATTATGTGGTACAAATAGCAATCGACATCTCCAAATTAGGCATTTTAAAAAATCTTTAAACTACTTAACAAGTATCCATTAGTGTATTTTTACAGCTTTTTTAGAAGTAATTCTGCACAACTTCAAAAACATCACTTCTTTCATTGCTTCCAAAGTATCTGTTAGTATATTTTTTCAGCGTTTTTAGAATTACTTCTGAACAACTTCCAAAAAATCACTTAAGTATTGCTTCTAAAGAGTAATTGCTCTAAAAGTGATAGTAAAAAGTGATTTTGGTATCATTTGGCATTTCCAAACGGAGGGTCCCGGGTTCGATTCCCGGTGGGACCAAGATTTTTTTATTTTTTAAAAAATTTTTTTTTATTTTATTAATTTTTGTTTTAATATTTATAATTAGTTTGTTTAAATTCAATATTTTTTTAATTTTTAAAAATATGTATTAGGGTGGGTCGATTTAGCAATTAATATTGTGCCATCGATTTTTCGATAGCTTTTGGCACGAGGAAAAAAAACTCCACTACGACATATTAAAAAAATCAAGTTGTAAACAATATAACATTACAACCTTTCCAGAAAGGTATTACTTATGAAAATATAAGTATATAAGTAAAATTATTTTCTGCTTGATGATGAAATGATGATGTTGATGAAAACAAGCAGAAAATAATTTTACTTATATACTTTTACCTCTAGTTGCCACATTTTTTATCCGATTTTCATAAGTAATACCTTTCTGGAAAGGTTGTATTGTTATATTGTTTACAACTTCATTAGTTGTTTCAAAAAGCCAACGCAAGATGGCGCTAATCTAGCATTTATTTAAAAATTGCAAAAAATTTAAATTTGGGCGCCTCGAAAATGATTTTTTTGATATGTCGTAGTGGAATTTTGTTTTCCTCATGCCAAAAGCTATCGGAAAATCGATGGCACAATATCAAAAAATTTTTTTACATACAAATCGCCCCACTCTAATATGTATATATAAAAAAATTATGAGAAATTGCTTTTTATGCACCTGTAAAAATAGTCCTGAAAACAATATTTAATTGGAGTTTAATAAGTACTTTTATTGAAGAGAATAAGGAACAAAGTGGTGTTTTTATGCCAGTCACCTTTCATATCAAAGAATAGCTCAGCGGTAGAGCGATAGACTAGCAATCGCGAGGTCGCAAGTTCGATACCCGGTGGCGGCAATAAAAAAACTTTTGTAAAATAAAAAAATATAATTTTTTTTTGGGAAGATATTTTTTTTTAAATTTTAAATTGGTGAAAAAGACCTTCCTTTGCACTCGTTCAAAAAGTACTGAAAAAATGTTGAAGTGTGAGTACTCCTCTCCTATGACAACTCAATGTTAAAATCATTAGTGTTTATGTTAAAAAAGAAGTACATCTAGACCATCAATTGTAGTGCTTTTTCTACTGCTTCGGCATCTCTTTTTTTGCTGAAAGTAATACACTTTTTTTCCAAAACAAGCCATTTTCGTCCAACTTTCGGCACGGGTTGACGTTTTCCAAAAAAAAAATCGATTTCTTCCATTTGGGACCATTTCCAATAAAACTGGGGGGGTGTAATGAACGAAAATCGACAAATCGCTATTTTAAGGGACAGTCTAATATAGAGGTATTTGAATTAAATTTGGTATACAGACTTATATTAGCGCAAGCACCAAGTCTATTGATTTAGGATAGAATCGGTACATTTTGGTCCTAGCGGCCATATATGTTTATTTATTCAGCCAATGGAAAATACAAACCTTACAGGCTAGCTACAATTTACTTAAAACAATTTCAAATAAGTTAATAAATTATATTTAAAATTATCTTTTGATTTCGAAAAATCTAAATTGAGATCATTATCATTATAAAGTATATTTATTAAGTTCAAAATACGATTAATTGGCTCATTTTTGGCATATTCAGTTCTACGTATAGGAATATAAAATAGTTCATTAGACCTTAGTATGTAGCAAGGAATATGAAACGTTATTAAATTTAATAATCAATTACAATCAATAAATCCATTAATTAAATCAAAAATTAGCATTGCAGAATGCACAGTTCTTCTTAACGAAAGAGGCCGCAAATTTAAAAGTAAACAACGAGCATTGTATGAAGGGAAATTTTCAGTTAAATTAAAATGAATACCACGAAGCGCAAATCTTAAAAATTTCTTCTGAATTCGTTCAATTCGAACTGAATGGATCACAGTATGGGGGTTCCAGACGAAAGAACAATATTCAATTTTGGATCTTACAAAAGAAGTATATAAGACTTTAACTCTAAAGGGATCATTGAAATCTTTGCAGTTTCTCTTTACAAAAGACCAAGCAGAGTAGGCTTTGGGAATAATGTAGTTGAGATGGGATACAAAAGTAAGTTCAGTGTCCAAAACTACACCAAGATCCAAAATCTCATCTACAGACTCCAGAACGTTATTAGATATATAGTAAGGGCATAGAATACGATTACTAATATTAGATCTGCTGAAAGTCATTTTAAAGCATTTGCTAATATTCAAGGGTAGGTGTTTTTATATTATTTAGATCATTTTGCAAAATAATGGTGTCATTGACAGACCGAATCTCTTTAAATATCTTCAAGTCGTCCGCATATAATAAAAATTTAGAGCCAACAATGCAAAATCCAATGTCATTTATATAAAGTAAAAATAACAAGGGGCCCAAGATGCTACCCTGGGGTACCCCAGATGTAGCAATATAAGACTGAGACACGTATTGGTCAATAACCACAGAATATATTCCATTTTTAAGATATGAAATAATACAATTCACGAATATCTTGTGAAACCCCATTCGCAACAACTTAAGGCATAAAATATCATGTGGTACTTTATCAAAAGCCTTACAGAAATCCATAAAGACTACATCAATTTGACAATGCTTTTCAAAAGCAGAAATGCAAACATTATTAAAAACTGCTAAGTTTGTAGTTGCAGAACGACCAGAGAAAAAACCGTGTTGTTCAGGACATAAGTGACGTTTAACACAGAAAAAAAGTTTATCTTTAATGATGTGCTCAAAAACTTTTGAAATAGTAGGCAATTTAGAAATAGGTCGATAGTTGCAAATGTCAGATTTTTTACCACTTTTAAAAACAGGAGTAACAGAAGCAATTTTCCATCTTTCGAGAAAACACCCATTAATCAAAGATAAATTAAATATATATCTTAGTGGTTTAGATAAAGACAGCGCACATTTCTGAACGAAAAATGCCGAAAAACAATCAATATCTATCCCACAAGAAGATTTTATTCCCATTATGCCATTTATAACATCTTGTTCTGATAACTGAATTAAACCAAAATCAACAATAGGCTCAATAGAATTAACCACACTAGGTGTAACAGAACCATTAGAATTCATTTCAAAGTTAGATTTAAAAAAGTTAGCAAATAAGTAGGCAATATCAGAACCAGAATTTGCGACAGTATCTGGGAGAAACATTGTCGAGGGATAAGACGAAGTCGACTTTTTTGACTTAATAAATTTCCAGAAATTCTTAGGATTACTTCTTATGGCACTTTCATAATTCAACAAATATTGTTTGTACAGAAATTTATCCAGGAAATTGAACTCCCTCATATAGTACTCATATTTTACTTTATGTTCATTATTACCATTAGATTTAAACTTATTATAATACTTGTTTCTTTGATTCTTTAATTTCTTCAATCCCCTTGTGTACCATGGAAGCTTATGAATCTTACGCGGCACACGAGGAACAAACTTTTTAATTTTATCATTAATACTATCCGTAAATAATTTATAACAATCTGAAAGACTCTTTTTCTCGAAAAGAGTATTCCAATTTATAGCACTTATTACCACCTCCAATTCACTATAATTACAAGCTTTAAAGTTATAAATATCATCGTCATAATCACTTACAGACAAGTATTTATAACCAGATATTTTTAAAACCAAAGGGACGTGATGCATATCCGTGGTTACCATAGGAAATTGACAATGAAGTAATTCGAATTTTATATCATCAGACAAAAACATTAAATCAAGAATTCGATTTAATCTATTTCTAAAATAATTTACTTGTACTAAACAAAGACTTAGAAAAGAATCAATCAGATGAATTTCGTGCAAATGATTAACATTGGAAGCAGTAAGGGTGCAATTTTCAAATAAATAAGACCAACAAATTTCACTAAGATTAAAGTCACCAAGTATACAAAAATTGTCCTCACCATGAATCGTAATGAGATGAACCACATTATCAACATGAGCTTTATAAGTTTCGTAATCACTCCTTGGAGGAATATAAGACACACATACCAAATTTTAACAAACTGTCACCGAACTGGCCCCTTTATATGAAATAGACTGGTCACTTTTACATGGCGTTGTCATAGGAGGGGGAAATTGACCCCTTGTGACATGTCACAAGACAAATCCTAGGACAGGTTACTGAACTCTCATAAAAAACAAAGTTCAGGGACCTGTCCTGGGATTTGTCTTGTGACATGTCACAAGGGGTCAATTTCCCCCTCCTATGACAACGCCATGTAAAAGTGACCAGTCTATTTCATATAAAGGGGCCAGTTCGGTGACAGTTTGCTAAAATTTCCCGTAGGGTAATAACAAAAGTAACTAGTTACCATTACCAAGTATATAGTTACATAACCACTTATCTGGTAATGATTTTCTACACTGGGCTTTTAAGGGTAATTGTATATATCGGTAATGTTATTTCAAGGGTAACGGTAGTCAATTGAAAGGGGTTTGAATCGATAAAGGTATTTTACGGGTATTGCTTGACAACCCTAGATGTAAATCGTCTTTAACTGCTTCTGAATAAAAAACTAATGTAAAGGGTTGTTCAATAAGAGCGCTACAAAAGTTTTTTTAAATAAAACAAAAACGGTTTTGGATGTCAATGAAATTCTTTATTCCTGTGAAAGTACGTTCGATGCCATTATGTATGGAAATCCATCTCTTTTGCATGGCCACCACGGGCACGCTTGCAGAAGTCCAGACGCTGAACCCAATTTTCGACGGTTTTCAAGCATAAATCGGCCGATATTCGTACGAAGTTCATCAATCGTCGCTGGCTTGTTGGCATAGACTATAGATTTGACGTAGCCCCACAGGAAATAGTCCAACGGCGTCAAATCGCACGACCGAGGCGGCCCATCGACTGGACCATTTCGTGAGATAACACGTTCTCCAAACTTGGTTTGCAATAAATTGATTGTGACATTCGCTGTGTGGCTTGTGGCGCCGTCCTGTTAGAACCACATGTCCTCCAAGTTCATATCATCCAATTGGGGCCAAAAATATTCGGTTATCATTGAACGGTAGCGATTCCCATTCACAGTAATGCGCCGGTCTTGATCATCACGGAAGAAGTACGGCCCAATGACGCCGCCGGCCCATAAACCGCACCAAGCCGTAATTTTTTCGGGACGCAATGCTGACTCATGGAGTACGTGTGGATTGGTGTCTGACAAATAACGCATATTTTGTTTATTGACGAAGCCATTCATTATGACGACCATAAATTGGACGTAGCGCTCTTAACGTTGAAGCCACTGACTCCGAATTTCGGTAGTAAATTTTAATAATTTCGACTCGTTTTTGGCTCGTATATCTTTCCATCATGAAATGGCAAACCTTACTGAAGAGAAATGTCAAAAGAGCGGCAAGAAATATGGCGTCGTTTGCTGTCCCTGTCTTTCTACTTTTGTAGCGTCCCTGTTGAAGAACCCTTTATATGTGACTTTTTTAATGCGACTTACATATTGGCTAGAATACATAAACAACCCATATTTGCATTCTGTGTAAATAATGGCTGTAAGCTAGTGTTCTTTACATCAGGTTGAAAATTAAATTTATAAAATTACAGATTGATAGATCTAAATAGTGATAAAATAAGGGTTAACAATTTCCTATTTTATAAAAAATGAAATTTTATTACAACTTGTAACATAATTTTGTAAAACAAAACTTAAAGTTTCTCTAGTTAGTCTAATGATTACATGTTCAATTCTTGTACAAAATATTTAATGTGGCCATCCACACTCAATAGAGTCCGCAATCGTCTGCAAAATTTTTAAATAACTAACATCAACATCAATTTAAAACAGTGGTCAGTTAGTTAATGTTTTGTGGTATGTTTGTTGGTCGGACGGTCGATTGGTCGGTTTTGTTGCAAGTAACTAGTAGCATACAAACCACAACAACAACAATAACAACAATAGCAGCTTACAAAACACCACTAAAAAAATACACCAAAGCGAAAAAAAGATGCAACAATTACAGCATTGCATCCAATATAAATTATATAAGTTTAAATGGAAAAACAACCAGCCATTGTAAGAAGAAGAAAATATACTAGAAATATACCAAACCATACCATACCATACATACATATGTACATACGTTCATGCCAAGAAGTAACCACATTTAGTGTCTGCTTGTCTGCCTCTCTGCCTGTATATTTTTCTTAAAAGGTGCTGCTTTTATGTAAATTATGACTGTAATCAAAGCAAGTTCTGTTGTTCATTCAAGTCTATTTCATTTAGAAAAAAATTAACTTACCAATATATTTATATGTATACAAGTTTTAATAGAAAACTTGCACTAAATTTGAGATAAACATTTTTTATTTGTAAAACTGCAACTACAACTATAAGAAATGTTTATTATAAAATTCAGATTCTTCATCTCATCTGCCAGCCAGTCAGCCAACCAATAAATGTAATCGGTTTGCAGTTATAAGTTTTTTTTTTGTTATCATTAATTACACAGTGGTTAGTAGTGCTGGTAAAAATATGAGTAGTAGATATCGATTATCGAGTCTTTAGCTTTTTTTTGGGTACTCGATACTCAAAACTTCTAATCGATATTTTCAGAGTTGCATTTTGGACAGACAAAATATATAAAAATGTGACTCCGCTTAAATATTTATCACAAAACTACAATTCTGCTAAAAGAAAAAAGCCGGAAATAAAAAACTATGAAACACGCAATGAATAGTTGGTGAAAAAGTTTAAAAATATGTTTATAAATTTAAATATTCAATTAACGTAAACATTTTCAAAGAATTTTACTAAAAATTTAAAAAAAATGAATGGGGGAAATGAAAAAATTTAAACAGAAAGTGATATTAATTTATTATCTAGAGTCAAACTAAAATAACATTCATTTATTTTTAAAAAATTTTAAATTTAAAAACTGTTAAAAGTATCGAGTAATATCGAGTATCCAAATCAAAAATATCGAGTAGTATCGAATATTGAAAAGTAACCGGATTTACCAGCACTAGTGGTTAGTTAAGAAAGTTATGTCTTTTGCTCCACTGTGCAAGATACCAAGGAGTAACGGTTTCACGACTTATTTGAAACACAATTTGATATGTTTTTTTCCTATGTTTTTATAAAATTTTATACGTTTTCTTCATATATATGAACAATTTCATCATATCTATAAAATATTTCACCATATTAATGAAACTGTTCAAAGAAACATTTAGCGTGTTTTTTAATCACCTGGATTTAGAATTTTTCATACAAAAAATGGATTTATTAAATCCAAAAAAAAAGCTGGATTTAATAAATCCACAATAAAAGCACAAATATATGAAACAGCCTATTAATTTAATGTCAGAAAAAAATACGAATGAAAATTAAAAGAGAAACAAAAAAATTGAAAAACTAACAAATAAAAGGTTTTTCTTAAATTTTTTTTTATGAAATATGTTTAGAAAAAAAATTACACCTCACCAAATACATATTTTTCATCAATTTTTCACTCTACAGTAAGTAATTTAATTAAATCCAATTAGTGAATATTAAATATTGCAATGGAATTTTTCAATTGTGTAAAAATATAAATTGAAGTGATAAAACTGGAAAGGCAGACTGTTTATCGCTGTTTTATGTAAAATATAATTAGGAATTAAAAGTTAAAGTAGAACCTCCATCATCGAATTCGGTATTAAAAGTTAGTGTGAAAGAAGTGTCGGACAGAAAATTTTTTTAAAATAGGAAAAATCTAACCCCATCTGTTGAGCACTTTTAGAAATACTTTTTGGATTTATTGAATCCAAGTGATTAGAAAAAACGGCTATTGAGAATGTAGGCGTTAGCAAAAAATTTGTCAACAACGCCTAAATATTCGTGCGACAACATCTTAACGTTAAGTTTTATCTGACTTTGTAAGTGTGTTTTTTTAGTGTTCTAAAGCGTCATTATAACAAAACACAGAGTCGTACATAATTAATAGTATGAATTCGAAAAAATTTTCCTTTCGTTTTGGCCACATTTAACTTAAAATGTTAATACCATAAATAATGTTAACTAGTTGGGCTCTGTTATGAATAACATAACAGTTATAATTTTAGAAGCACTGGAATTTTCTTCTATGTTCTACATTCACGGCCCTTAAGCTATAAAAGAACGATCGCTACGAAGGAAAGGGAAGTTACTCATTATTATTTGTGAAGTAAAGTTGTACTTGTAGATTTGTAGAAGAGAGTAGTAGGCGGTAAATCCCTACCTGGTCCCACTTTCCCATTGCGAGCCCTCGAAATTGGTTAATTAGAATTTTTCATTTGAGGGGTAAAAAGCACAAACTTTGTCAAGCGAAATAAAGGGCAAGCAAGGGCTCTATGAGGCCAATTTTTTGTGTAATATCTATAATTTAGTCGCAGATCATGAAAATAAAATAATAATAAAAAGCGCTTCGTCCGAAATGGCAGGGGCGTCAAAAGGCTAATATTTTTGGCAAGCGAAATGAGGGATAAGGAGAGGTTCAACTGAGCCAATTTTTTTGGAATAACTATTATTAGGCCAAAGATCATTAAAATCGTAAAAAACTTAAAAAAAACGCTTCGGCAGAAAATGTATGGTCCTCAAAGGGTTAACATTTGCGCTGTTAAGTTTGTTAATTGCGTATTAGCTTTGTATAGTCAGTTAATCATTAGAGTTTGTGTGTGTGTAATATTGTTGTATTTAAAGTAATTCAGTGTTAAATAAATAAGTGTAAAGCTAAATCAAACTAAAGAGAGTGTGTTATTTTTATTTACTAAGAGCACCAACCCGGTTTATCGAAAGGAGATTTTCTATTTTTTTTTTTAATATATATTTTTATTTGCAATCTATTTACAATATAAAATATTAGGCAAATCTTATAAAAACAATTTAAATTAACAGAGTCGTTAAGTTCCATTAAACTTAAACGTACCTTTTAGAAGGTAAAACGTAACAATCGGTGTCAGCTGTGGGAATGGTTATTTGAATCGCAATAGAAAAGAACCCAGTTTATTTAAAGGAAATAAACCAATGTTTTTAAAAGGTAAAGGCGTAACAATAGGTTTATTTTTTTCGAATTTTGTATCAATATTCCATACAAATTTAAGCATTTATAAAACTTTTAAGTAGGTATAAATTTAGCTTCTTAAAAATTAAGTAGTTATAAAAATGCTATCAAGTCTCAAAAATTCTTGGCTTTTCTCTTTCGAATGTAAACAAAAATATTTGTCATAAAAATATTTGAAATTTTAGAATATTTTATTTCATAAAATATTAAAAACAACAAAAGCTAACAAATGAATTATGCGTTTGTTAGTAAAGGTAGATCAGGGCACACAAGATAATTGCTACATTTCGAGTTCCGATATTTCAGTTTTTGTACAAAGGTGACCCCAAATGTTTAAATTTTATTTGTTTACAAAAAATAAAAAAAAATCAGGTAAGTACGGATATCGTTTTTTTACAAGTCGTTATAAATATAGATATATAGCCAAATGCATAGAGATTTTGTTGAGTTTTATAACAGGCTTATAAATCAAATTAACATGCAAAACAACAACAACAACAACAAACCGACGACAGCAAAAGTCGTCGCGATTAATTTAAATTCAGCGACAGTCGACCGTCGACATTTGTTGACGTTTAGAAAAAAAGGAGAGCAAAACAAGAATATATTTGTATTTGTTTCGCCAGAATTCTTCATCAATTCAATTGGTTTTGCATTAATTCTTGTTGTTTTACATTTTATTGCATTTAATTTTGCCTTTTTAGGGTAAATTCTGAATTTTTATTTTCAATTATATTTCTTCTGTCAAAAAAAAATAAATTTTTTATAAACAAAGTACGAATTTTTGCAACTCTAATACGAACTTCTACAACTCTGTTCTAATGGCAACCATTAATTAGTTAAAAATGTGGCAACAATTTCACAAATATTTTGAGTGTGTATTAGTGTGTCGCACAGTGGGCCAGCATCTTCGAATTTTGGCCAAAACTAGAAAATTAAGTATATGAGACTAAAAGATATTACAAAGGGGGGTTTGGTTGTTGGTGATCACGAATCTGAAATAAAAAATATAATATTCAAAATCGTGGATCCAAGATGGTGGCCATTAATTTTTAGTTTTTATTATATTGGACTTAAAATAATTAATGAAATTAAAATTTTGAAAATCAAAATGGCGGATCCAAAATGGCGACAAACTATTTTTTCATTAAATTTCTTATATCGCCTGATTTACTTCAAATTTCCACCAGGGGAAGTTTTTGGGTAGCATATTACGAATTTTAAATATTTAACATGGCGGATCCAATATGGCGGCCATAAATTTAAAATTGTTATGTGTTGAAAAATAAATTACACTCTACAAAAAAAAAGGTTCTGATGACAACTAATTCTGGCACAGGGACCAAAGAAAAATATAAGTGTATCGGCGTTTTAAAAGTTTTCGTCTGGCCCTATGTTTTTGGAGGGTTTAAATTTCCCCTCTTTTGAAAATGTTTATTGTGAATCGGCATAGGAAACCATGTGAATCTTCCACTTTAGGTATAGGATATGTTCAGCGAACTTATGTAAAACACTACGAGGGACATTTTGAATTTCATGGCAAATATTTTTGCGGAACATTTTAACCCTCTAACTCTGCAATTAACGGGTCTCTTTTGGCCTTTTTTAAAAGTGTCAAAAAAGACCAATAAGTTCAAGAGTCAGAGGGTTAAAACGTTCCGCAAAAATATTTGTCATGAAATTCTACTATAAGTCTCTGAAGACATCAAAGTTGAAAAATTTACTTCGATGCCAGAAATAAGTCAAAACTTAAATTGTGTTTAAGGGTTAATTTCGTACTTATTCAGAATTGGCACTCAAATGTTCCACAAACCTGGACTTTAGGGGGCTAGTCTGTGTGAGAAAACCAGAACCTACATTTAAGTTAATTTTTAGTGCTATTTTTTAGTTTTTACTAAAACTCTGGAATGCTGCAAATCAGCGAGATCTGATGGCACTTTTTCAGTTAAAGGGAAAAATGTCGAAAGTTTAAGAACATGACGAAAACGGTCGCAAAAACCTAGGTAGGAGACCTCTTACGGAACACATTGGTATTCAAGTTATTCAAATATCTCTTGGAACATTTTGGAGCTTTTTTTTGAAACTTTAGGATTTTCAAAAAAACCCACATTTTTGAGGTAAAATTCATAATTTTTTTACTTTTTTCGTAAATACTTAACAGGTTTCTATTTTTATTTGAGAACTAGTTTCAGTTTTATAATTTGAAATTGTTTTTGGAACAAATTATTGTTTATTTATGATTTTTTTATTGTATCATTATAAAATAAAAAATGTCACAAAATTAAAAAAAACTTTGTCTTTGAACTCTCGCCAACTAACAATGAGTAACCAAAATGATACAATATTTCACTCACAAAATATTCAACAATCCTTGATTTTGAATATGTATATAAACATATTTTTCCTTTACCTGAATTGTACTTTTGGCCAAAAACGGCGATCCTGGCCCACAGTGTGTCGTCATGAAAATAAAATAGATTCGATTACGACGATAATAGCCGGACGACATGGCAATTCTCGTTGTCGTTGTCGGCCCAGTTCTGATTAATCTCTAATGCATAAACTTTTCTTAAATTTCCGTTAAGGAATATAATTCTTAAAGTATTCATTTTCCTTATTAAACGTTTATTAAACGAGTAAAAAGGTTAAAGTCGGGCATGCCGACTATACAATACCCTACACCACTCTGGTATATTGTTTGGATCCGAAATTCAAATGGGTTAAAATGGGGCTTGTGTCAAAATTTTCTATAATGTGAGTCAGCGCACCAAATTTCATTAAAATATCTTAATATTTGCGACCTGCAGTTTGTAACCAAGCCAATTTTGGGGGGACCCTTATATGGGCACTAGTTCTAAACATGGACCGATGTTCACCAAAATCAATAGGCTTCGTCCTTGGGCCAACATAGGTCTATGTACCAAATTTCATCAAAATATCTAAATATTTGCGACCTGCAGCGTATAAACATTATAATTTTGGTAGGACCCTTATATGGGCACTAGGTCTAAACATGGACCGATGTTCACCAAAATCAATAGGCTGCGTTGTTGGGCCAATATAGGTCTGTATACCAAATTTCATCAAAATATCTTAATATTTGCGACCTGCAGCGTATAAAAATTATAATTTTGGTAGGACCCTTATATGGGCACTAGGTCTAAACATGGACCGATGTTCACCAAAATCAATAGGCTGCGTTATTGGGCCAATGTAGGTCTGTGTACCAAATTTCATCAAAATATCTTAATATTTACGACCTGCAGCGTATAAACAGTATAATTTTGGTAGGACCCTTATATGGGCACTAGGTCTAAACATGGACCGATGTTCACCAAAATCAATAGGCTGCGGTATTGGGCTAACATAGGTGTGTGTACCAAATTTCGTCAAAATATCTTATTATTTACGACCTGCAGCGTATAAACAGTATAATTTTGGTAGGACCCTTATATGGGCACTAGGTCTAAACATGGACCGATGTTCACCAAAATCAATAGGCTGCGTTATTGGGCCAATGTAGGTCTGTGTACCAAATTTCATCAAAATATCTTAATATTTACGACCTGCAGCGTATAAACAGTATAATTTTGGTAGGACCCTTATATGGGCACTAGGTCTAAACATGGACCGATGTTCACCAAAATCAAACTTGTTCGTCCTTGGGCCAACATAGGTCTGCATACCAAAATTTCATCAAAATATCTTAATAGGTGCGACCTGTAGAGTGCGCACAAGATTGCATGGACAGACAGACGGACGGACAGACGGACATCGTTAAATCGAAATAAAAAAAAATTCTGAACCGATCGGTATACTATAAGGTGGGTCTACGACCAATATTTTTTGGTGTTACAAACATCAGCACAAACTTATAATACCCTGACCACATAATGGTGTAGGGTATAAAAATGTTATGCAAAATCGTTAAATAACAGTTTGTTCATTTCTCCTTTTATTCTGGCAACACCCTTATTTAATGTGTCACCACTATAAAATAAATTGTTAGTGATTCATAAAATTAGTAAACGATTGACTCGTTAATCGTAGGTGAATAGTATTATTGTGAAGATTTTATCAATAAAAATAATTTATAATAAATCAAAACATGATAAAAAAAATGTTTATACTTAACAAAGAGGTAATAATGGAATATGGGGTAATGGAATGGAATGGAGTACGAATACTGAAAGTATTCGAATGACGATTATGTTTTGATTTAATCAACATCACTATTTTGTTTAGTTTATTTTGTATTTTATTTGTACACCAATTTGAGTTTAGTGTTCTAATTCTACTCGTTCCCAACTACACTTCATTTCGTTCTACTTGTTTAGTGTTTAAATTGCACTCATTCACCGTTCCATTTCGTTTCATGCCCCAGGATTAGTGTTCCAATTCCAGTTAGTTTCTCCTCCATTCCATCTTGTTCAGATTTAAAAAAATATACATTCCATCAATTTCATGACATTCGTAAAAATGTTAACTATTACAACTTCCCTGAGCAACGGTTTATTTCATTTATCCGGGGTTTTTTTTTTGAGCAAATGCTTTTTCAATCAATTGTATTCAGTTTTCTTTGCACTAGTGTAGTGTATTATCATTACCATTAATAAATACCGTTAAATTAAAAAAAATCTGAGAATATATTTGAAGTTGAGGTAGGTTTTTGCTAAATTTTCTTTTGCATTTAAAACACTAAAGAATAGTTTTCACTGGAAATGCAAATATTAAATCATAATTTATGAAAGATAAAAAACCACTGTTTATTGATATAAAGTTTAACAGGTTGATAGGAAATCTTAATGCAAAAAAAAAAATGCATTTTATACTCGTTTACCTTGGAAAAAAAATTGTTAAATGAACATCAAGCAGACATTTAATATAAATATTCAACAATATATTCGCATAAATGCAAATGCATATAAAGAAATAGTATTATTGTTTATCATTTGTAGCGTTGGTTAAAGGTGTTGCAATTTAGTTTTGTGGATTATTTAGCGTGGATTAGCATCATGATTGTGGTCGTCACCATTACCAACAACATCTTCAATAAGAAGTTTATATATTGATAATTTCATGGGTGACAACATTTTACAACAAATACTCGTATGCGTACTTTTGTTGTGGTTCCGCAATCTTTTACAACAAAAAACTTGTATTTTTTTAAAGATTATAATTTGTCATTTTGTGCTAACAAGTTTTAAAGATTTGTTTTCAAGTTTTTACAATTTAAAGAATTTCAATAAGAATAAAATAGTTACAACTTTTCTTGTAGTTTTAGTTATAAGAACTTGTAATAAGTTGTTCTTTTTATTCATTTTTTTTTCTCTTCAAGGCATAACTAGGCTGTTACAAGATGAGATGCTGAGAATCAGGCTAAGCTTACGATTGTCTAAATTGTTAAAGATGTGTATTTGATCAATTCTTACAGCATGAACAACCACAAGAAGTTCTTTTTTTTTACGAAATCTTCATTATACGATTTGTTGTTAAGCTGTTGTTGCTCTAGAATTTAAGTTAAGTTCTTATACACCAAAATGAGCTTAAGTCTTGGTTAGACATGCTTCTATTTCAAATACTTCTACATACATAAATATTTGTTTTGAGGTGTTGTACTATTTATTTACCAAAACAAATAAATGCTAACAACACAAAAGTATGTTAGTTAAAATTTTCAAAAGTTTTCTTTAACTTTACAGTGAAACTTCACAGTTTTACAGTCAGAACTAAGAACGTATTTTTTTTCTAAAACTTTGCTTAAATCAGAAAATTTCGATATAAAATTTCAAAATATAGTTCTGACTATAAAACTGGGCCATAGAGTATTATTTGTATTTGAAGTAAGATCCCATTCTTAAACTTATGATAATTTTCCATCTTTATGAAGTTTCACTCTAAAATTAGACATGACTTCATTTAGTAAAATCATCATTAAGACATACAATGCCAATAAAATATCTTAAAAGTAGATTTTGTAACAGTTTTTTCACTCTCCTGAAAATCTACTAAAAACACACACGTGACATTTTGCAGGCCGGTCGACGATATGAATTTTTTGAAAATTGATGTGATTTTTAACAAACATTTTATCGGAAAGTTTTCGAGGTCACTGATATTACTGGGTATACAAGTTAATAATGTCGATTTGGACAACATATGGCATAACTGTCACATATTGTTTGTGTGAATAATAACAAATATGGTATTTTGGTAGGTAAACATCTGTCATAATAATTCAGTATTCGATAGACGCCAAAGTGTAAACACACATTTTTTCAATCGCTATAATAATGTCGAATTTTGTGCCTAAAAATATGTTTTGCGGGAAAGTAAGATAACCTTCTTTCATTTGAAGAAAACGGCTGCTGAAAGTTATCGATTGTTGGTAGAAGCTTATGGTCAACATGCACCAACTCAAAAATCTTGTGAACGATGGTTTGCGCGATTCAAAAGTGGTGATTTCGACACAGTAGACAAGGAGAGGCCTGGTCAGCGGAAAAAGTTTGAAGATAAGGAATTGGAAGCATTACTCCACGAAAATTGTTGCCAAACGCAAGAAGAACTTGCATTATCATTGGAAGTCACAAAAAAAGCCATTTCCCTACCTTCAAAAGCATTGAGATTCACTAAAAAGCAAGGAAATTGGGTCCCATATGAATTGAAGCCGAGAGACGTTGAAAGGCGATTTTGCATGTCGGAAATGCTGCTTGAACGCTACAAAAAGAAGTCATTTTTGCATCGTATTGTTACTGGTGATGAAAAATGGATACATTATGATAACCCCAAGCGCAAAAAGTCATATGTAAAGCCCGACCAACCAGCCAAATCAACGCCGAAGCCGAATATCAATGGCGCCAAGGTAATGCTCTGTATTTTGTGGGATCAGAAGCGTGTTCTGTATTATGAGCTGTTGAAATCGGGTCAGACGAACGATCACAGGGGACCTGTATCGAACACAATTGATTCGTTTGAAGAGAGCAATCAACGAAAAACGACCAGAATATGCGACCAAACATGAGTCAATAATCTTCCATTATGACAACGCTCGGCCACATGTTACAAGACCGGTCAAAACCTATTTGGAAAACAGTGGATGAGAAGTTTTGGCTCACCCGCCCTATAGCCCAGACCTTGCCCCTTCTGACTACCATTTGTTTCGATCGATGCAGAACTCTTAACTTCAGAACAGGGTATCAGAAATTGGCTTGATTCATTTTTTACCTCACAACCGGAGCAGTTCTTTTGGCGCGGAATCCATATGCTACCACAAAGATGGGAAAAAGTAGTGGCTAACGATGGACAATACTTTGAATAATGTATCAATTCATTTTGTTATTATAATGAATGCATTTTTCAAGCAAAAAAATCGACATTATTAACTTGTATACCCAATAGATTTTCGAATCTCAAAATGGCGGGTCTAATATAACAAATAATTTTTTTGAATAGTGATCAGTTTTGTTATATATTATTTATTGGAACATTTTGGACCTCGCTTAATACCAATCTGATACCAGATTTAGGAAATTAAAAATGGAGGATCCAATATGGCTGATGATTTTACTGATTAATTATACTGAAGCTGGGAAATTTATTCAAATTATAGCTTCTTTGTACCCTCCCCGGACCTGGTCCATGTTATCTGTGTTAACTATGTAAGGATACTCCAAAGGAGAAAATGTTTTTTATCAATTTTGCTCTGTTTCGCTTACAAGGAAGGTTTCCCCCGATTTGAATTAAATTTGGATATGTGATAGAGATGATAGAAAAACCGCTTAGCCGCCGCAACCAGCTGACAGTTAATCCGTCTAACAAGTACAAATAAACGAAAAATCAGATTTGTATTCAATTAATTTCATAAATTTAATTCTTAAATCCGCAATAAATTAGTAAAGGCACCGCCACACCTTGTGGCTCAAGTCCACCAAGCCGCTGCTGCAATTTTGTGTCGGCTTGCCTGTCTGGGCAGCACACTAAAGTCTACACTGTATTCCTGTACAGTTAACAAACGGTCATTACCTGAACTGCTGGCATTTAACGTGCTATTAAACCTTTAAAAAATTCAATAAATCCTGAAATATATAAATATTAATCTCTAAAATTGTTAGTTTTTTCTGCTGCACTTGTTAACACGCCATAATTAAACGCACAATGTTGTTGTAAGTTTTTTTTTCTAAACTTTTTTTTTAACTTTTATGCTGAATTTCAAGTCATGGTATTGATGCTGCAATAAAACTTTTTTTTTCAAAATAAAATCCATAACGGTTTGTTGCATTTTATTGAAAAAAAAAAAAGAAAAATGTATACAATCCCAGCAAACAAAGAGATGCAAAAGCAATAGAAAAAGCACTAAAATTAATCATCTAGATGTACATCATTTTGAACAGAAACACTAATGATTTTAACATTGAATTGTCGTAGTAGGGAAGTATTCTCTTTTCTAATATTTTCAGTACTTTTTGAATGATTGTAAAGGAGACTCATTTCATGAATTGAAAATAAAAAATTAACAAAAAAATAATATTAAAAAAAACGAGTAAAAAGGTTAAAGTCGGGCATGCCGACTATACAATACCCTACACCTTATATGGGCACTAGGTCTAAACATGGACCGGTGTTAAGCAAAATCAATAGGCTTCATCCTGGGGCTGACATAGGTCGGTGTACCAAATTTCATGAAAATATCTTAATATTTGCGACCTGCAGCGTATAAACAGTATAATTTTGGTAGGACCCTTATATGGGCACTAGGTCTAAACATGGACCGATGCTCACCAAAATCAATAGGCTGCGTTATTGGGCCAACATAGGTCTGCGTACCAAATTTCATCAAAATATCTTAATATTTGCGACCTGCAGCGTATAAACAGTATAAATTTGGTAGGACCCTTATATGGGCACTAGGTCTAAACATGGACCGATGTTCACCAAAATCAATAGGCGTCGTCCTTGGGCCGACATAAGTCGGTGTACCAAGTTTCATCAAAATATCTTAATATTTGCGACCTGTAGAGTGCGCACAAGAATGCATGGACAGACAGATGGACGGACGGACAGACGGACATCGTTAAATCGAAATAAAAAAAATTCTGAGCCGATCGGTAGTGGGTCTAGGACCAATATTTTTTGGTGTTACAAACATCAGCACAAACTTATAATACCCTGACCACATAGTAGTGTAGGGTATAAAAAATAAAAAATTGATTGCCGCTTCCGAGGATCAAACTTGCGACCTCAAGATTGGTAGGCTAGCACTCTACCGCACTACACCACCGTTGTCATTGCGAGATATTGCCTTATTCTTTTCAATAAAAGTACTTATTAAGCAAATTCAAAAGGAGCACTGCAATTTAAAATATTTGCAGTACTTTTTCACAAGTGCATGAAAACTATTTTTCATCACTTTTATTTTATTTATTTTGAAAAATTTTAAAATTAAATAAATATTGAATTCAAACAAATTAATTGTAAGTTAAAAAAAAACATTTTTTTTAATATTTTGGCCGCCAGGATTCTAACCCGCCGTCCTAGATTTGCAAATCAACTTTATCAAAATCACTACTTAGGATCACTTTTAAAGCAATAATGCTTTGGAGCCAATAATAAAGTGATTTATTGGATTTTATTCAGAACTGCTTCTAACGGATATTTTGGAAGCAATGAAAGAGGTGATTTTTTGAAGTTGTTCAGCATTATTTCCAAAAAAGTACTAAAAATGCACTAACGGCTACTTTGTGAATAATGAAAGAAGTGGTTTGTACTAAAGCATGACCTCCAATGTTTTATTTTGCTGGGATCTGTAATAAGTTGCATGCTTAGTTTTGCCCACTTGAATTTATATTTGCACATTTCTCTCTCTTGCTCCCTGGCCATTTCTTTGCATAGTATGGTGTGTAAATATGTAGTTAGTTTATTTACTTATAAATAAACCTTAATTATATGTGTGTTATACCCTATATGTTGGATTTAACTTGAGTGAGTGAGTGTAGCGAATAATGAAATGGAAAGTTATTATAAAAATCATGTTCAAGATGACGATGATCTACAAATGATCATGTAGTATGCGATTATGGGGTTACGATTATGATGGAGTTTGTTTTTGTTTGGCTTTGTTTTTTGGTAATGGTTGTTGATCATGAAATGCAAGTTACTTTTATAAGTTTGAAAGAAAGAAAATTAATTATAAATAATTTATATGATAAGTACAAGTTTGTAAGCCGTAATTTAAATTGGGGGATGTGGTAAAGTGATTTTTAATGAAGAAATTTTTAATTTATTTTATTAATATACAAATTTTTGAAGGGTCAAAAAAAGCATCGTAGTGTAAGAACTTAAAACGAGTAAAAAATTCTGTCTTTTAGCCACCCTGTTTTAGTACAGGCTGTGCTACAGGGTGTCAAAGTTGACCATGTCAGGTATATAAAAGCTTACAACTTTTACAAATGCAAATCGATTTTGCTGATTTTAGACTTTTTTCAAAGTACCACAGTAGATCTGTTCAATAACTATTTAGCTTTGAATTTCAAAATCTTAATTTTTTTATCTTGACTTTTTTTAATTTTTTGCCAACAAAAATTTTGCTTTTAGAAAAAAAAAATGTTTGAAATTTTGTTGCGTCATTACCATGATCTTTATAAAATCCAAAATGAAAACTATTTTCAATTATCTTAAGCCGTTTAGCAGTGATAGATTTTTAAAATTAAAACTTTTAAGTCTGTCCTTCATTCACTTTTATTTCAAAGTTTTTAAAACGATTTTCTTCTTTGTAAAATTAAAATTACTAAATTAGAATTAATAAAAATACATATTAATTATAATATTAATTGTATTTGGTCTATACGAGGAGTTTGGAAAAACAACACTGTTAATGTCAAAGAAATATCTTTGGCATTAAACCTGATTAAGATACCCTGAATTCCTAAAACGTTTTGTTACTCGCTACTGCATTGTATAAATGATACAAAGTAACCGATACTTTCTATCTCATTCTAATATTAGTCCGAAAATTAAATGTCAAAAGTCCTAAAAATGTCGTGGATACTATTTCCGTCAATATCATAGATATACCCTTCTCTTGTTATTCCTACTTTCATACTGGTAAGATCGTACTCCATAAATTTTGTAAATAAATTTATTCCAAATTTCTAATTCGCTTTGTTTTCCATTTCTTTTATGTTCATTGGGATAATTTTGTTAAATCTGAGAAATAAAATCAATTGCTGATTTTATTTGTGCTCAGAGTGTCATCCATTTACTCCAGGTTGCCAAGCAGTCCATTTACCATTACGGTATACTATTTTGAAAGAAACATTGGTCCAATCGAACCGGATTGTTTTTGTAATTGGATACTCTCTGCCTTTATTGGAGTATACACCAGTCGAAGTCATCCGCTAATTGCACACATCACAACAACAATAAAAGAAAAAAAAAGAACAGGTTCGTTTTATTTTGCTTTTTCTCCATATATTGTGTTTGATAGTGCGATTAGTTAGTTTTTTTCCTATAATGTCATTCCCTTTTGTTTGCTAAAACGTTACACCACGTGTAGCCACCATAAATTTATTTTATTAAATAAAAGAATATGAAAAGAAAAAGTTAAAATTGAAATATTCTAACCAATTATATGAAAATTGGGAAAAATAATCGGTTGTGACCGAAAAAGAAAACAGCTTATAAAAAGCTAAAATTTCATATATAAGTGATTATTTAATATGTGAGAAAATTCGAGTGGAATAAATAGACTAATCTATGAGCCAAGAGGAATTGAAGGTTTTCACCTTTACGGGAATTTGTGCCAACAGGAAATCCAGAGGAGAAAACTAAATTTAAAATTTGAGTCGGTGAGTTTAAAATTTGTCGTGCATAAGGTGATAATTTGCGTTTTATATTGTATTTTGTCATTAATTTTGGTGATAAAGTGCATGAGACTTTTGTTCCATAGGTTCGTTCCAACTTAGAACCTTTAATTTCATTTCGAACATGTTTGGCTTAATGCGCGCCCTTTTTCCAGATCATGTAAAGAAATTAAATGTTTGAAGAATATTTTCCCTTCCTTTTAGATCTATGCTCTTAAATTTGCGTGTTGACACACATAATTACAAGCTTCTTCTTTAAGACAATTCTTGGAATACTTAATATCTCTTAGAACTTTTACTCTTACGTTTTGACTGCTCCTTGAACATTTCCATCTCCTTAAGACACTACATTCTCTTACTTCTCTTGATCTCTTCATTCTTCCATTTGATTTTGCTACTCTTACTGAGTTTCATTTAATATTGACTTCACTTCGAACACACATTCACGTGTGTAGACAAATAATAAATTCTCTTTCGTTTCTTAGTATATTTTTCTATGCATTTGTTCAATTTGTTTGTTAATTATACCAGGGTTGGATAATTAAATTTTTTCATTACTCACATGCAATTTAGCTAATAGAAAATAATTTATTTTATAGCCAATTTTATCAATAAAAATATTGTTTTGAATTAAGGTTAAAATATTTTGAATGGGAAATTATAGAACATGATTTATCAGATTAAATAAAAGTTAATTTTTATCAACCACCATTATAAAATTTAGAAAAACAAAATACATTAGAACAACCTTTTAAAAGAGAGAAGTATTTCTTACCAAGAGTTCGTCACTACATTTGTGTCCAAGGAAATACTCTTTTGTCAGAGTTTAATACTATTTAAAAATAAGAATTTCCAACCCTGATATAAACTGGTTTGTTTTTTTTTCACATCACTCAATTTGCTTATATTTTTTTTTCATGCTCTCACTGATATTTTTCAATAATAAGCAACAAGGAAAAGAAACCAAAACAAAGTGAGAAAATTTTAAAAAACAAATTTCTATTTTTTTTTTGTGTCAAACGAACTTCAAAGTTTGATTTATCGGTTTTAGATACTTTTTTAAATCCAGTATGCATATGGTTCGCTGAAATACAAATGGGCGTAGTATTATTTTTAATCTTGAAGGGAAAAGCTGAAAATTGTAGAATATAAACACAGAAAGTGAACTGGTTGGAATTCTTTCGGTACTAACCAAATTTTCTCATTATCCAGTAATTTTAATTGCAATCGCAATCAATTAAAATTCATCATCTGAAAAGTTAAATTTAATTGTGAACGGAAATATATAAGATTAGCCAAAACCCTGTCACATTATTTAAAATATTGGCTTTTCTGATCAATATTGGAAAGGTATAACTTCTACAGTACCTTCAATACCAACAACCACCATTTTGTCGTCGATTTAAACGTTTGTATTCGGCAGCAAAGATCGGATATCAGTTATCGTTAAAAAAAAAAGTCCTTCACTCTATCAAAGGTACTAGCTTCATCAATCAAGGTAAAACATTTTTTTGTCAACGTTAGTGCAATCAATAATTAATTTCGATTATTTTGTTAATTATTAATTGTATTATAATAAAATTTTGGATTGCATCGCATTTTTCCTTTAATATATGTATGTATATGCATATTTAAATTCAAAGTTAGAGAACAACTAAATCAGGATCATTGTTCTATATTATTGAGTATTCAGTTTTTGGATAAAGATTTTAAAAAACAGTTTGGAAATCTATTTCCCCTTATTAAATTGGTTAAGTTCAATTTGTTGTACAATACGAGATAGAAAAAAGTAAGAATTATTTTTGGGACAAGAAGGATTATAACAAACTTTTGTTGTACAAATTTGTATTTTCTACACTTGATGGCATATGCATAATCACTCTTTGAATTTATAGGTGACTTATTGAACGAAATTTTTTTTTACAAAAGTCGTTTTATAAGCGGGTCATAAGGTTTTAAAATTTTTTATGCATACGCACTTTGAAATCTGATATTTTCCTACAATTGCGAATTCTAAAAGACCAAATTAAGAGTTTGCCACACTTTAATTTGAGATCATCCATAATTAACGTTGCAACTGAAGCTGTATTAACAGTATAAGCCTTTTATAACTGCTCGAACGGAAATTTTTTATCAAAGTTTGCCTGTCCTGATTGGTTGGCAAGGTGTGTACCTTTTGTACAATCTTTTGAATTTTCTAGTTTTGACTTTTTACACTCGTCTGTTCAAAATGTCCCTTGACAATTTCATTCGGTTAGCCGATCGTTTGGTCGAATTTGAGGCAGACCTCAACGACAAACAGATGCCCATTACGTCTTGCCATTCCATTGATATCCATAGAGAGGAGCTGAAAAATTGTTGGGTCAATGTCAAGTCTGCTTATGACCAACATCTTTTTAACCAAGATAACGAAGAAGATGATGGCAAGGGGAAAGGTGCCGATTTAGAGTCTCTGAAGGCTAAATATAAGAATACTTATATTACGTATTGTCGGTGCCTTACCAAATTATCGGAAGCATACGAGGAGATCCAGGAGAAAAATAATCCAAGGCAAGCACAATTACCGGACTTTCGGGACCTGGAGAACAAAATTTCTAAGGCAAAAGATTCTAGTTGTGGGTTTCAGCTCCCACCCTTTAAAATTGAGCCATTTGATGGGGAGTATGCTGCATGGCCTAAATTCCGCGATTTGTTCACCGCTCTTTGTATAAATAATTCCAGGGCCAGTGGCATTGAAAAATTATTCACTCTAATTGCAAGTACGAAAGGGGAGGCAAAGGTTATTGCTGAGAAAACGGAAATGTCCAACGAGGGGTTTGAAAACGCGTGGAGGAGCCTTTGCAGGCGATATGAAAATAAGCGTGCTTTAATTAACGGCCAACTTACAATCCTTTTCAATCTTAAACCTATTCGTTCTGAATCACGCATAGCAATTAGGAATCTACAGGGCGATATAAATTCATGTATTAGTACACTTAAATTCTATGGTATTGATATAGCAAGTTGGAACCCCCTTTTTGTGTTTTTGTGTACCAACTGCCTCCCCGATGAAACCTTAATGCAGTTTGAGCAAACTGTCTCCGATAAGACCGCAATTCCTGAATGGTTTGCATTAGATTCTTTCCTAACTGATAGGTGCAGAACTTTGGAATCTGTTTCGAACATTCGTAAGCCATCGGCTGTACAATCAGCTGGTCTAAATTCACAAAGCTCTACAAAAGCTCCTACCAATTCGAAAAGGATAAATACTTTTCAGACTAAAATTGGTGATCCAAAGTGTCCTCTATGCTCCAAAGAATATCACGTGATTCGCAAATGTCCTCGGTTTCTTAAAATGGACTTGGAACAGAGGCTTTCTGAAATTAAAAAGCAACGTCTTTGCTTAAATTGTTTTTCTAAAGCGCATGCAGTTAAAAGCTGCACGAGCAAACATAGCTGTTTCAGATGTCAAAAACGACATAACACTTTACTCCATAGGAACTCCGCGAATCCAACGCCCTCCCCATCCGCTCATCTGCCTAGTACTAGCACCTTGAATCCGAACTCAGCTTCATTTCCTTCTACTTCAAATTCATCTTCTATACAATCCACTGACAATCCGGGGGCTAGGGTTCAAAATTTTTTCACTACGAACACTCAGGGTGTGTTGCTAGGGACGGCAATGGTTGATATTTGTCATAAAGATATGAGGGTGAGAGCACGCGCTCTTATTGATCCCTGCTCCGAGGGATCTTTCATTTCCGAAGGTATTTTAAAGCTTTTGAAACTGCCGAGTAAGCGGACTAGGCCACAGGATGTTTCCGGCATGGGTGACTTTGTTTCAGCTTCACCTCAACGGATGTGTTCATTTATTCTTAGTTCTCCATTAGACGACAGTGTGAAAATCCCAGTCAATGCGTTGATAGTTCCACAGGTATCAGCTAGTCTTCCTTCTAGACCGATAGATTCTACATGCTTTTCGGATCTTCCACAGATTCAACTTGCTGACCCCCAATTCTACAAAAGTATGAAAGTAGATGTATTAATCGGCGGTGAAGTGTACCCCTCTATAATGCTTTCGGCAAACAAACATGAAGTCTGTAATTCCTTGATGGCGCAAGAAACCATCTTTGGATGGATTCTTACTGGGCCCGTTTCCTTTAATTCATTTAGCTTAAATTCAACTGTTGCTTCGTTTATGTGTAAAGTTTCACTAGACCGACAGATTTCACGTTTTTGGGAGGTGGAGAATCTTCCAAGGAAGAACTTCCTATCGCAATCCGACAAATTTTGCGAGGATTTATTTGTTAGAACTACCAAAAGAGATGAAGTTGGTAGATACGTTGTTTCGCTTCCATTCAAGGAAGGATATCCTCATAAATTAACTATCGGTCAATCGAGGAACAGTGCTTTGGCACAGTTTTTTAGAAATGAGGCCAGATTGCTTCGTACACCTACTTTTAAAGACGAGTACGATAAGGTTATTAGGGAATATGCTGATTTAGACCATATGTTCAAGGTTGCTTCTCCGGATTCTTCTAAAATTCCATTCCATTATTATTTACCCCACCATGCGGTTATAAAACCGGAAAGTACAACCACAAAAGTCCGTGTGGTATTCAACGCTTCGTCTTCGACTTCAAATGGTTTAAGTTTGAATGACATTTTACATACAGGTCCAGTTCTTCAGAGTGATTTGACTCTTCTACTTCACAAGTGGCGTTTTTACAAATATGTTTTTAATGCGGATATTCAGAAGATGTATAGACAAATCTTAGTCAATACAGATCATACATCTTTTCAGAGAATCCTTTTCCGAGACAATCCAAAGGATAAAGTTCAAGATTATGAACTTAGAACTGTAACATTTGGTGTTAATTGTGCCCCATATTTGGCTATCCGCACTTTGTTACAATTGGCGGATGATGTCCAACCGACTTATCCGATTGCTAGCGACATCCTTCGCAATTCAATGTATGTTGATGACGCCCTTGTGGGTGCTCATACTTTTTCAATGGCAATCAAAGCCAGGAACGAACTTATCGGTGCTTTGAAATCAGCCGGTTTCTCCTTACGTAAGTGGACCTCTAATTCAAAGGAAATCCTCTCCGATCTAGCGCCTGATCATTTGTTGTATGAAGATTTTTTGGACTTCGAGGATAGTAGCACAGCGAAGATGTTAGGCATTCGCTGGAACGCTCTTTCCGATTCATTTTATTTTTCCACAAAACCATTTCCGGAGACCGGTAAATACACTAAAAGAGAAGTCCTTTCTCAGATTTCTAAATTGTTTGATCCAGCCGGCTGGCTAGCTCCTTGTATTATACTGGCGAAAATTATTATGCAAAGAATATGGATAGAAGGTACGGATTGGGATGAGGTCCTTTCTCCTGATACATTTTCTCAATGGAGAAATTTTCAATTAAGCTATAAATTTTTGAATGAAATCCGAATCCCTAGATGGATTGAATATGCTCCTAATGCCAGCGTCCAGTTCCATTGCTTCAGCGATGCCTCAGAGAAGGCATACGCTGCCGCAATTTATATCCGTACCGATAACGGCAATTCCATTACTTCTCATCTAGTTTCTTCGAAGACAAAGGTCGCACCAATTAAAACTTTGTCCATTCCGAGACTTGAGTTATGCGGGGCTGTTTTGTTAGCTGAAATGCTTGATAGTATAGTTCCTAGATTGGAAATTTCTAATTATTCCGTTTTCTGTTGGACAGATTCCACTATTGTGCTCTCATGGTTAGCAAAACCACCTTGTCTCTGGATGACCTTTGTTGCTAACAGAATCTCCAGGATTATTGAAATAGTTGATCCAATACATTGGCACCATGTCGATTCTGAATTTAATCCTGCCGACTTAGCGAGCCGGGGGGTGCTTCCTCAGGACCTTCTTGGGAATGACCTATGGTGGCATGGCCCATCATGGCTTCAAGATTCAGCGGACCTTTGGCCAAACTGTAGTTCACAGGAAATACAGGATACTAGTCTTGAGAGAAAAGTTATAAGAGTTAATTTTTCCTACTTTCTGAACTTTGAAGATGTTTTGGAAAGATTTTCGTCCTTCTCAAGAGCACTGCGCGTAATAGCATACGTATATAGGTTTTTCTACCGCACACATCCAAGATACCGATCCAGCTTCTCAAAAAAATCTATTGTTATAACAAGCGCTGAAATTGTAGCTGTTCGTGACCGACTCATATCGATGAACCAAAAGGCTTGGTACCCAAATGAATATAGGGCGCTGTCCTCTCGACTCGCTGTATCTTCTTCTAGCTCTATTTTAAATTTGAACCCATTTATGGACCAGGAAGGCTTGATCCGTTCTTGTGGTAGGCTTGAATCTTCTCCAGGATTGTCATATAATGAAAGACATCCTATTATAATCCCTTACAATTGTCAATATTCGAGGCTTTTGGTCGAATTTATTCACAATGTTACCCTCCATGGTGGTAACCAGCTTGTCCTTCGGAGTATAAGGACCCAATACTGGATACCAAAGGTAAAGAACTTAGTAAAAACTACGATAAATAAATGTAAGCCCTGTATTTTATACAAAAAGAGATGTCAAAAACAAATAATGGCAGCGTTACCTCCTGAAAGATCTGAAATATCTCGTCCTTTTACTCACACTGGACTTGACTTTGCAGGCCCATTCGACATTAAGAGTTACTCCGGCAGAGCTTGTCGAATTACAAAAGGATACGTTTGTGTTTTCGTCTGTTTCTCCACGAAGGCGATACACTTGGAGGCTACATCCGATTTGTCTACTGCTGCATTCCTAGCTGCTTTTAACCGATTCGTATCCCGCCGGGGCTGTCCACTCCATTTGCATTCCGACAATGGAACGACCTTTGTAGGAGCTTCCAAAATTCTGGCAAAGGAGTTTATTCAAACTTCACACCAGGCAATTACTGCCGACTACGCGCATCAAAATATAACCTGGCATTTTATTCCTCCAGGTGCTCCGCATATGGGCGGATTATGGGAGGCCGGAGTAAAAAGTTTTAAGGCGCATTTTCGTAAAATATCAGGATGTTTTAAATACACTTTTGAGGAATTCTCAACCTTATTGTCAAAAATTGAAGCTTGTCTTAACTCTAGGCCTTTGTCTCCACTTTCTCAGGATCCATCTGATTTGTCGGCTTTAACTCCAGGGCATTTCCTTATAGGATCCCCAATATTAACCCCTATAGACCCAAAGATTGACGAACCGGCGAGATCTATAATCAATCGTTGGCATCGGCTAAAATTTGTCCACCAGAATTTTTGTACTCGTTGGAAAAATGAGTACTTAAAAGAATTGCAGAAGAGAGTCAAGTGGCAAAAACCAGAGGATAATCTAACCGAGAACGCTCTTGTCGTTGTAAAAGATGAAAACCTTCCTCCCAATTCCTGGCGCCTTGGTAGAGTTGAAAAAACTTACTACGGTTCCGATAAACGCGTTCGTGTTGCTGACGTTTTCACTCAAAGAGGGCGGATAACAAGGCCAATTACCAAACTAGTAGCGCTATCGTCAGATTAACTAATTTTTTTTTTTTTCCTTTCTTTGTGTGTATTTTTGTTGCTTACTTTCCTACCATTATTTCTTTTAGCTTATAATGCCTAGAAACTCCACTGGTAAAACTAACAATTATAGACAACGTCGTCGACATACCCCTCATTCAAACCTCCCACTGAAATATAATTCGTTTCTATGTAAAATCTGCAATCGACCTCATCCTTTGAGAACTTGTAGAAAATTTTTAGCCATGAAGATTAGCGAACGTATACGGGCTGTCCAGGCTCACAAATATTGTTCTAACTGCTTAGCTCACGATCATTCTCAGGGAACGTGTTTTACCAAGCATGGCTGCAAGAGATGTAGGAAGTTTCACCACACGCTTCTCCATATAAATCCAAAATTGATTTCAAAATCTTCAGCTTCGTCAACACATACTCGTTCTCCATCTCCACAGCCCTCGACATCAAGAAGCGTTCGACCACGAAATCGTTCGCCTTCAGCAGCATCGTCATCCAGAGTCTCATCACTCACGGCTATTTTGCGTCAAAATAGCGTCATTTTGCTTCCAACGGTACTCGTCAAGTTGGATACAACAACTTCTCATGCCCGCTGCCTTTTGGACTCTGGTTCTCCGATTAGTCGAATATCTAAGCGATTTGTCGCAAATCTTCGTTTAACAACGTTGACTTTGCAAGATGAGACCATATGTCCATTGACTTTGAAATCAAGGTTCGATTCCAATTCGAAGATAGAAGGAACCTTTCGTGTTGATAATCGTCTCACCCTTTTTACTCCGACTCAATCACTGCCAGAGTCTTTTAAGAAAAACTTTCGCGATCTATTTCTCGCTGACTCCAAGTTCTATGAGTCGGCCGGTATTGATGTTGTTATAGGGGTGGATCTTTATCCCAGGGTGATATGTGAGGGGGTCATTTGTAAAGCGGGCTATCCAACTGCGCAGAGTACCATATTTGGATGGACAATCTATGGCTCTTGTTCAACCTGAATAATTGAAATAAACGCACTATCAAACACTTACATACAAGCAAAATTTAAACGTACTCGTATCTTTAGGATACTATACCTGTAGTTATAAGTCAATTACTTGATTTGAAATTTACCTAAATGAATTGTTAACCATTTGAATTTAATTAAATTTTATATTTTTATTTTAAACGCATGTATATAGATGCCATTTTCTCTTTATTCTTAAGTTTGACTACAAAGTATCTACGACATTTAACTACAAAAGTATCTAAGATATTTAACTTTTTTTTTGCACGTACACTGCAAGGCGGGCGGTAATGTTAATGTCAAAGAAATATCTTTGGCATTAAACCTGATTAAGATACCCTGAATTCCTAAAACGTTTTGTTACTCGCTACTGCATTGTATAAATGATACAAAGTAACCGATACTTTCTATCTCATTCTAATATTAGTCCGAAAATTAAATGTCAAAAGTCCTAAAAATGTCGTGGATACTATTTCCGTCAATATCATAGATATACCCTTCTCTTGTTATTCCTACTTTCATACTGGTAAGATCGTACTCCATAAATTTTGTAAATAAATTTATTCCAAATTTCTAATTCGCTTTGTTTTCCATTTCTTTTATGTTCATTGGGATAATTTTGTTAAATCTGAGAAATAAAATCAATTGCTGATTTTATTTGTGCTCAGAGTGTCATCCATTTACTCCAGGTTGCCAAGCAGTCCATTTACCATTACGGTATACTATTTTGAAAGAAACAAACACTTTACTAAAAAAATAAAAATGACCTGTTGGCAGTCCGTCTCCAACATACACAAATTGCCTGCACTTGTATGTAAAAACCATACGTCAGTGTGGCAACATTTGCGAAAAGGTGACACGGAGGAAATAAGAAGATAAAAAAAATCTAAAGTAGAATGTTTGTATATGTCTGTTTGATCACTTCTGAAAGTATTCATATAGAGACAATCTAACAATAAAAATATAAACAATAATACACTTATAATAAAAAGCCCGTACAACTAGTTAAAAATTCTGCTAAAATAGCAGGAAATAGTACCTGAATTTGCGCCAGCAGAAATTTCAATGATATTGAGAATCATGGTCTACTAAATTTAGGTGACCTCAATTTTAGGTAAAAAAGTTAGTTCAAATACAATAATTTATAAGATAGGTTGTTTAATGGAAATGAAAATTACTCAGTTGAAATCAGCACATGTTTTCTGCTAAATTTTAGTTGGTTATAAACAGGTAAAAAATTCAGTTAACATTCAAAAATTTAGAAGAAATTTCGTTTAATAGAAATAAAAGTGGGTCAGTTGAAATCTGCAAAACATGCTGCTAAAATTAAAATCACTTTTTGTTATTAATTGAATAAAAACAAATTAATGTAAATATTGTTAATTTTATTTTCGAATAAATTACTCAATCCAAAAACACTATTTGCATTAAATTTCACCACTGTTGCCATTTCAGTGCTTTTCGGGTATTTTTTGGTGCTTTTTTCCTTCCAGTATCCGGTGATTTTGTGCAAATACCCGTTTAAAAAAACGGGTACTTGCAGTGCTTTTTCAGATTTCTGGCAGTGCTTTTAGTGCTTTTTGTACAGTTTAAATATTTGGTATTTGTTCTCGTTTTTTTTAATTTTTATTGAATTTTCTGTTAAAGTTGAAAAAATAATACGAACTATACAAAAATACATTTTTTCACAATGTTTGTAGTACAATTTTAAATAGCAACTTCGTTATATTTAAACTTAAACATTTTTAAATATTAGTTCGGTGCTTTTTTACCCCTTTTTTGGTTATTTTTTAACCTTTTTTACACGATTTTACAAAGATAAAATGTGTTTTTAAATTCTTTATTAAAATTAAAAACAAAAATTAATATCGTGCTTTTTTACCCCATTTTTGGTAAATTTTTACCCTTTTTACCCATTTTCATAATGCACTGAATATCACTTTTATTTTCTTGCCAATATGAGTGCCAGCGGAAGTTGTGTTATTTGGTTCCTTTTTTTCGTAGAATTGGAAGAATTTAGATGAAAATGTTAAACGGCTGAAATAAAAGAAAAACAATAACAAATTTTACAGGATTCCCGTAAATAAATATAGTTTATATTATAAAAAAAAACCTCTATTATTTTATTTTTTTAATACAATTTTAACTGAATTATACCTCCGTTTTCTTTTGCATTCCTTTGCTGACTAACAGCAACAAGAGAAAACATGCTCTTATCATATTATTTTATTAACTAGAACTTTCTTAACAAGCGCCATATTATTTTTATTTGTATTGGTAAGCGTCATCAGTGATGACTCATCACACACATTAAAATATACTTACTAGAAATTTTCTAATTTGTATTGGTCGGCAAACTCACTAATACACACTTCACCATAAAGGACCATCAATCATTATACACTAGCGCCCCTATAGTTTTCTTTTGAAAACATAAATATGAAAAAAGTTGCCAATAAATTTATCTATATTAGCTGATACATTGTAAAAATCATTTATAAAAAAATTGATAAATATCAGGGGGAAAAATTAGTTCACGTACAGCAGAAATTTGTTATTGTGGTGAAATTGGATAACTAACAACTTTAGCTAAACAACGGATTTAAACGAAAACAGCAGGAAAAATTAGTTCAACTGAATTAGAACGCGTTTAACAGACTTTTGTACTACGTTTTTTTATGAGTGTACCATTTAATGGAAAATCACTGATGGAGACTGTTCATTAGACCGTACCTCAAAAAAAAAAAGTTCGCCGTACACACTCCAATATGATGTATTTTTGGAAGGCGATTTCAAAAAAAAAAAATTTTTTTTTTTTGCCAACCTAGGGGTCGCCTTTTTCAATTTTTCGTTATATCTTCGGCATTTAAAATCGGATTTTAAAGTGTGATATATCGATTTTTTTGCCTCGAGGCAAAATTAAAAAAAATTTAAAAAGGTGACCCCTACGTTCGGCAACCAATATATAAAAAAAATTCTTACTGGGTTTAGCCAAAAACTTCCTTAGCAAAAGTTTAATGATTTTTTGCGAGCTTTAATTTTCTGACATTAGGATGGTACATTAGGGTGGTAGCAACTGAGATCTGGTGGGTAACTACTAGAACGGGATACTTGAGGTCAAAATGTCCTTAGAGCAAAACATTGTTCTCCTCGATGGAAAAACATCGATGTATCATACTTTAAGATCCGACTGTAAATACCAAAGATATAACGAAAAATGTAAAATGGCGACCCCTACGTTCGGCAAAAAAAATAAAAAAAATTTTTTAAACCACCTTGCAAAAAGACTTCTTATTGGAGGGTGTACGGCGTACTTTTTTTTTTGCCTGTAAGGTGGTACGCTCTACTGTCCATAGAAAAAAGTAGAAACTGGATCTAGTCTGATTTGGAAATTTAATGTGTTTATAACTTTTGAAGAAAATGTTTATTCTTCTTCTTAATCTCAAACCTACTAAACTAAAATTATTTATTTTTGTAAAATTTGTTTTTTTTAAGTTAAAAAGTAAACAATTGGCATACATTACAAAAATCCTTTCATCCTTTTTTTTTAAGAAATATTGTCCTTTTTTGCAAAATTGATTTTTTCTTTGAGAATTTGATTCTAATTTGAATAATACCCTGACCACATAGTGGTGTAGGGTATAAAAACCTTAATTTTTTTTGACAAATTGAATTTTTTTACAATAAAACGTCATTATTATAATTGAAATTGCTGTTTGAAGCCTTTAAAGTTCGAGTGAAATTTTTCCACGTGAAAAACAACTTACGGAGCTTTAAAATAAAAATAACCAGTAAATGTTTGAGTTAATTCTCAATTCGGAATTTACTTGGAAGTTTGTATAAATACAAAAACTTAAATCTACATTATAACCTATAGAGAACCCCATAAAAATAATAGTTGGTGGAACTTGAAAACTAATTATTTGTCAACCATTGGCTCTAGGAATGTTTTTTTCATAAGGGTTTTCTCTATTTGTTATAAAACAAATTGTAAATTCTATTTGGAATTTGTCATATTTGATCTTAAAAACAGAACAAAATAACACTATTGGCACATGGCGCATGAGGAGTGCCAAGGCAAGATATTTTAAATCAGATTTCCCATCACTTAAAGCAATTTATTAGAATGTATCGGGTTTCTAAAAGACGTACGTTGTCAGACAAATGAGTAACTATATGTATTTTGGTTATGTATAACAAGTATTTTGTAATTGTATTTTCGTTCGTCTGAGACAAAACATTATCTGAAAAACCACCTTAGTTTCATATATAATAGATCTTTAGATTACTTTCATGTTGAAAGTTATTATGATATTTGAAAAATAGCATAAGTACATAAGTGCCTGAACATACATAATTAAAATTAACGAAAAAATGTGTATAAGGCATGTTTAAAAAATGTTTAAAACCCAACATGCATTGCAACAAAGTGTGTTGAAATTTTTTTTAAATAAAAAACATGCTTCAGTAATTGTTTAGATAATAACGTATATCAAACAATGAATTGTATTTTTTTTTATGAATTTTTACAAATATTTATGAATTTAACAATTTGGTAAATATAACAATTTCTATAATTTCACTTAAATTCCCCAAAAATTTAACACTTTCTTTAAATATCCATTGAATTTAATTGAAATATTTGCTAAATTAGCAAACAAATTTTATTTTAAGATAAAAAATAATAAAAATACCTTAAAAGTTTTCATTCAGCTTCTGAAGTACAAAAAAAAAAGAAATCAATAACAACATTAAACAACTTTGTTGCGCACGACAATAAACCAACTAAAATTATTAAACAATATTTGATTAAATATTGTATTTATTACTTCTGGCCAAAATACACATCGGTAAATCCGATATACATAAGTACTTGTTTCATATGTATAGTGCACAGTAGTTCAAAATAGGTTTATAAGAAAGAAAACTAAATTATAGGTAATACGCTGTTAAGGTTTCTCAATTTGTCTATTTTACAATGTCTCGCTTAGTTTAAAATATCATTAATTTCATTTAATAAAATGGACTGTGTTCGAAGTAAGATAGCGCAAAACAGACATTTTTGGGTAAAAAACTTGGGCACAGGTCACAATCAGACGATGTAGGTCCGGGAGGGATCCCGACGAATAAATTTTTATGAAACAGCTACAGATGACTTATTTTTTTTTAACAGTTTACGTAATAATGAACCACTCCAATAATATAAATTTTTCCATATCGATACCATAGATTCAATACTCTATATCTGCAAAAATACAATTGTTCAGAAGAGCAATAAAACTAATTCACTTGCCCAGTGTAGAAAATCATTACCAGATATGTGGTTATGTAACTACATACTTGGTAATGGTAACTACTTACTTTTGTTATTACATTTCTTATTACCTTTATATGGCGATGTCGCGAAAAATAATGAGTCGTCGTTACACACCAGCTTACGAAAAATCAAAAAATATATCGTTACCTATGTGCTTACCAGTACTGACAAAAATAATGAGTCTAAAAATAGATTTTCAAAAAAATTAATTATATAAAAAAAAATATTTTTTATTGTTTTTTTTCTTTTTAAATAAAATTTGCTGGTTGCGGGAATCGAACCTGGGTCTACAGATTGCCAGTCAACAGCTCTACCATCTGAGCTATATCGACATGTAATATTAAATAGATAAAAACATAATTGACCTGCTGCACACAAGTAAGCTTACTCGCCAACATACAAAAAATCAAAAAAATATATTACCACCCAGTGTAGAAACGGTAATGACATATCATTATTTTTTGGAGTACCAGTAATGACACCCACTTACCTTCTGCATTATTTTAAAACATATAATAATGAGTTACTGATAATGACTTACTTTTATCATTATTTCATATAGAAAATAATTTTTTAGATTTTTTTGAAAATTTTTTGAAATCTATTTTTAGACTCAATATTTTTTAAACACTGGTAAGGATATATGTAACCACATATTTTTTGATTTTTTGTATATTGGCGAGTAAGCTTACTTATGTGCAGCAGGTCAATTATGTTTTTATCTATTAAATATTACATGTCGACATAGCTCAGATGGTAGAACTGTTGACTGGCAATCTGTAGACCCAGGTTCGATTCCCGCACCAGCAAATTTTATTTAAAAAGAAAAAATACAATAAAAAATATTTTTTTTTATATAATTAATTTTTTTGAAAATCTATTTTTAGACTCATTATTTTTGTCAGTACTGGTAAGCACATAGGTAACGATATATTTTTTGATTTTTCGTAAGCTGGTGTGTAACGACAACTCATTATTTTTCGCGACATCGCCATATAAAGGTAATAAGAAATGTAATAACAAAAGTAAGTAGTTACCATTACCAAGTATGTAGTTACATAACCACATACCTGGTAATCATTTTCTACACTGGGCAGTGTTTAAAAAATATTGAGTCTAAAAATAGGTTTCAAAAAATTTTCAAAAAAATCTAAAAAATTATTTTCTATATGAAATAATGATAAAAATAAGTCATTATCAGTAACTCATTATTATATGCTTTAAAATAATGCAGAAGGTAAGTGGGTGTCATTACTGGTACTCCAAAAAATAATGATATGTCATTACCGTTTCTACACTGGGTGCTTATAAGATTTTTTTGAATCAATCTGTCTTCTAGAATATTATTTAAAAATGGCAACTTATTCCTATATATACTTATTTTGAAATTATTTGCGTTATTTACGTCGCTAATGCAGATATAGAGTTCTGAAACATAATTTTTATATAATTTTATGATAATACTAGCAGATATGTAGTTTTGATAAATATAAAAATATGCATTATTAGGAACAAATGACCATGTAAATCTCTCTATACTTTTTGCGAAAAACAATATTATGTGCCTCCAAACATCAACGAACACAGAATTGTTAATCAGGGATGGAAAAGTCTCGTTTAATTGAAATTAATAATCCAACAACTATTATATCCATATCTTATTCCAAAAATGAATGGTTAGTTTGGAAAAAAAAAATATTGGGAAAAAGAATTTTCCAAAAACGAAAAAGTTTGCATTATTATATTCGTTTGCAAAATGTTAATCCCTGATTAAGTTTCTTAATTCATTTTCTGCGGCATAAGTCCTTTTTTTCACAATCCGCCATTATTTGGAATTTTTTCAATGCGGTGTATTTTAATCCATAATCCAAGACTATTACACTCATATCTTGCCCAAAGTTTGGTGGTTAGTTTGCAAAAAAAAAAAAATGCGAAAACTATGTTGCGAAAAGTATAATTTTTCACTCAATATATTCGTTTGCAGAATGTCAATAGTTGATTAGCTCTTCTAAGTCATTTTCTACGCTTTTTCGCATTCCGCCGTTATTTAGCAATTTTTTAAGTGCGATTTCTTAAAGTTTATAATCTAGGGATTGCAAAAAAAATCATGAAAAAAATTACAAAAAGGAAATTTTTTGCATTAATATATTTCTTTACAGAATGTAAATCGCTAACTAAGATTTTTAATACAATTTTCGTACCATAAAGAATTTTTTTCGCGTCCCGCTATTGTTTTGCAAATTTTCGAGTGCGGTTTTTTTAAATTTATAATCTAGGGACTATAATACACATTTCATGAAACAAAGTTTGGTGGTTAGTTGCAAAAAAGAAAAAATTGCGAAAAATAAAATTAGCAAAATTTTTGCATCAATATATTTGTTTGCAGAATGTAAATCGCTGATTCATTTTTTGTACCATAAAGCCTTTTTCGCCCTTTTCCGCGATTATTTTGCAATTTTTGAAGTGTGGTTTTTTTAAATCTTTAATCTTGGGAATATAATACCAATTTCTACACCAAAGTTTTTTTCGAAAAAAGATATTCTCAAAAAACTTTTATGTATACCTTATAGAATTCAAATAATTTAAATTTATATGCAGATATAGACTTCTGTATTTGAAAATAAATTTGTTTGTAGATATGGGAAAATGTAAAATGTTCAAAAAAGCGGCAAAGAATGGGTATTTCGCTTCCAAATTGATATCATAGATGGATATAATACCAACAATGATTTTGCCATCAAAAACTCATTTTGGCCAAAATTGCAGATATAGAGTATTGAATATAGGGTCTTGATATATTTCGTTCCCTCTATTAAGTGATCCAATTCTATTCGATACCCGCTTCATTCCATTGTCCAATTTTGACCATAGTTCCGTTCCATTATCGGAGTGTATAAATTTGTATAAAATAGCAAAAGCACTTAGCAATTATTGTAGTACTTAGCAACTACCTATACCCTTATAGAAATAAATCTGTAAAAATAGCAGAAAAAGCTACTAAAAATTAGTTAAAAATGGTCTTGCAGAAAAAAACTGTTGAAATTAGCAGATTTTTTTTGCAAAATACTAGTAAAATAAGAACAGCAAAAATTAAGCTGCTAAATTTACGGAATTTTAGTTATATTAGAGGTAACATTTAGTTAATTGAAGATTACATGGTTTTTAACTAATTTTTAGTGATTTTAATTAAATTTTATATAGACTTTTTTATTAGTGTAGTACTTAATAAGCACCATAGTACAAGTAGAGCAAGTACCATAGAACTTAGCAAGTATCCATTGCATTTAAAAAATTCCAAAATACTTGTTAAGTACCTTGGGACTTGGCAATTACCAAGTAATTGCACCAAGTAAATGTATTTATGTAGCAAGTACAATAAAAGTACTAGCACTAATTTTTTTTTAAGTACAAGTACCAAGTAATAATAAATATTTTGCTAGTACTGAAGTACTGAGGTACTGAATACTTCCCAACTACCCTACGGAAAATTTTAACAAACTGTCACCGAACTGGCCCCTTTATATGAAATAGAGTGGTCACTTTTACATGGCGTTGTCATAGCAGGGGGAAATTGACCCCTTGTGACATGTCACAAGACAAATCCTAGGACAGGTTACTGAACTCTCATAAAAA